>CM061537.1:49380277-49744456 GCA_030545055.2 Neoaliturus tenellus | reverse complement strand
GATAAATTTTTACATAACATTCTTATCTTTAGACTTTCAAACTGTGTTTATAATGCAGGTCGAATACCCCACGATACTTCGGATAGCCATGTTTTTATTGCTGCACCAAAGACTCGCCTTGATTCAATAATTTTGATATGGTTAGGAATCATATTTCATAATCTACATGCAGTTACATGAAATGATTTATTATACATTACTGTGCGATGGCGTGGAATAGATAAGTTATATGATCCCCTTCTAGTATTTCTTCCACTAACTTCAGTGCAAAATGTAAATTTTTGGAAAAGGTAATCTGGTGTTTTAGAATTTAGAATAGAATGCAACAAAAAACAAATGTGATAAATTCGTAATTCATTTAGTTTTAAAATATTCATTTCAGTATAAAATGGCGTTATATGTTCATCACGATTTAAAATGTATATAAAACGTAAACAATAGTTTTGAGCTCTTTGCAGTTTTTGCGAAAGTTCGACTGTCATGTCATTTGTTACAACGTCACAGTAATCAAAGTAGGGGAATACAAGGGTTTTTACTAGCATTACTTTTACGGTAAATGGGATAAACTTACTAAGTTTTTTTATTGATTTAATACCGGCAAAAACTCTATTACATGTATTGTTTACGTGTTCTGTCCAGTCGAGTGTTGATGTCATTGTCAGTCCTAAATTCTTTACTGTCTTACTATATTCAATAGGATTGTCATTTATAGTGATTTTAGGGGCTTCATCAATATTAATGTTGGTAATAAGTCTGTTGTAAGCAATGATAATAGATTTTGTTTTTGTTTCGTTTATCTTAAGCCCATGATTCATCGCCCAGTGGTATACAGCTGTGAGATCTTCATTGACATTATTAACACAGCGTTTACTAAATCCGTTGTTTTAAAATGATAGTAAATTTGTAAGTCGTCAGCGTAAAGGTGGTATTTTGTATGACTAAGTACAGTATGAATGTCATTAATATAAATACTGAAAAACAGTGGACTAAAACAGAACCTTGAGGTACACCTCGAGTTACAGGTTGCCACTGTGAGGAAATACCATCTGCATTAACACACTGAAGTCTGTCTGTAAGATATGATCTAATCCATGATATAGCTCTATCCGTAAAACCTATTGTTTTCAGTTTAAGTAGAAGTAAAGGGTGGTATACGCAGTCAAAAGCTTTTGTGAAATCAATCAATGTCAAAAGAGTTGCCTGTCTGTTGTCCATGGCACATCTAATGTCATCAGTGATATGTAAAAGTGCTGTAGTTGTACTATGATTTTGTCTAAATCCAGATTGAAATTGGCAAAGTATACTAGGAGTACGCTCGTACCTCCCGTAAGCGTCTATTCGAAGAAGAAATTTAGAATTTTGCATTAGGGATTGTCACATTCAAAAAGTTTGATCCCACTTTATAATAATTTAATATAAACAACTAAAATCACTCGTAATAAAAAAAAATATCTAAATAAAAAACTCACTTTTCTTATAATTGAGCGGAGCGAGCGAAGCTCCTATACCACAGTCTGGCTTTTTATTTACACGTACTCCTCCTGAACGACTGAAGTGATCCTCACAAAATTTTGCTCGTAGTAACCATCTATGGGAAGGTATAAATCTGAAATGGTCCAAACATAAGGACATAATGGTTCTGCCCTACGGCCCTTTTAAGTTACCATGTTATTTTGATAGGAGATATATTTTATTTGGTTTGTTTACTGTGTGTTGATTATACAGTTGTTATCTTATACTCTAAAACAAGCTCCATTTGTCCGGGCAAAGTTTTTTTCGCTCCAAGGATTTTTGATTTTTTGATTGAATATGGGGGTTTTGGCCATCAGAAATCGATTGGAGCTGGTCCCATGTCTGGGAAAATCCGGTTTTCCGCGCTAGAGCCCTTCAAAGTTTCCATGTTATCCTTATGGAGATTTTATTAATTGAACAAAAATCAGCTGATATCTGTAGATATAAACCAATGTGTTACATCTTTAACCTGTAGTTTAAGGAAATTATACCAATGTGCAGCAAACTTCTGCTTGGTGAGTTAGCGAAGCGAACGAGCTCGTCTTTAAAATTGAAGAGGGCGAGTGAGCGGAGCGAACGGGCTTTGTGTGAAACGAAAGTAATAATTTTACCGAGCTTAAGCTCGGTCCCCCTGGTACTAAGGATCAAATTTAACTTCAGACTGTTACTATCAGCTGTTTGTGAATACAGTAGTTTTGTGAAATTGTTGTTTTGTTTATTTTAGTGGTTTGTTTATACCTTCCACACAATATTTTGGACGAGTACCATTTAATATCTTGTAAACATATAATACCACGTCGCACCAAACCTGCGTAATCAAAAATTATTAGAGTATTGCAGACTTGTGGCGAGCAAACGCAGCGAACAACCTAAATCTGGCGAAGAGTGTGTGCAGCGAATGAGCCGACCCAAAAGGTGAGTGAGCGCAGCGAACGAACTAAATTGATGGCGAGTGAGCGTAGCGAACGAAGTGACCCAAATGGAGAGTGAGCGCAGCGAACAAGCTAAACCCTGACAGCGAGTGAGCGTAGCGAACGAGCTCACTTGAATTACCTATAAAACATTTGATATTATTGATTTAAAAAATAGTCGCTCCGCTCAATTTTGCAAGCAGATAACTGCTTTGTATACCTAGTTAGGCAGTACTTAGTTCGTAGTTACTTTTAATTTAATGGATTTGTGTCATACACATTGTTTTATATGCATTTACTACGATTAGTCTTAAACATTTTTACAGTACATTACATTTTACAGTTAATTATTTAGGATAGTACAAATAAGTTTGCTTGCCCCATGTACACAAAACAATTTTTTTTTATAATTAGGGCTATCACCCCAGAGAACATTCAAGAATATTCACACACTTAAGCCTACCAAAATTGTTTTGTTTATCCTACAGATGTAAATTTTCACTACTTGTGACTAGTTTGAGGTCATTCATAACCCATCTTTAGTCACAAAACCCTATCTTTTATACAGTATTACTATTTATGAATATTTACGCCCACTTGCACAATTATTGTACATACGGTTGATGCGGTGACGATATTACAAATGTAGCAACAGACCAGCAAACTCAGTAATTTTCGATCAGAGTTCAGTTTTTTTCTCAATAGACACCATAGGCAAAAGGATGTAGGTTTGCTACCATGGACGTGTTGTACATAAATATACTATATATTTGTCAAATATCTCCCACTCATGAGTCAGAGAATCTCAATAACCAAAGGGTATAGAGGAATGAAATTTGGCATGAACTTCTTTACTCAAAGGTGCTCACTAAGAAACGGTTTTGCAACATTCCATCAGGGCTCCCCAGCACAGATTTTTTATTTTGATCTAACGTTATTCATAAGGCCAATTTTTAATATATTGTATACAATATATATATATATATATATATATATATATATATATATATATATATATATATCTAAGAAACAATTAATCTGAAAAACTTGATGATGTAAGGGGTTGACATTTGTAATGTGAGATCCACTTTGCCCAAAGGTGCTCACTAAGAAACGCTTTAGAAAAGCTTTTTAAGGGCTCCACCCCAAAGGACTTCAAAATTACTTTGAGGCCTATGGGGTTGAAATTTGAAATGACACTCTCTTTTGTTCATAGGTCCTCACTAAGAAACACTTTTGCAAAATTCCTTCATGGCTCCACCGCTCCGCCCCACAGGCCTTCAAAATTTATGTCAAAATTACTATAGAGTTTACGCAGTTGAATTTTGACATGGGCCAAATAGTGTTCTTTTGTAATAGTCACTCTTTGCTGATAGGTGTTCACTAAGAAAAGATTTTTAAAATATATTTTTTTAAGTTCTTTATGATTTTACCCCAAAAGGCTTAAAAAATATGATGTTATCCTTGTGGCCAATTTTTAAATGTGAATCAAGGAAACAATGGATCTCAAAGATTGTAGGGCCTACAGCACTGCAGGGTTACCATTTGTAAAGAACTTTTATTTTTCTCATTGGTGCTCATTATGAAACGGTTTAGCAAATTTTGTTAACAGCTCCGCCCCACGGAACCTCAAAATTGCCATAGATCATAGCGGGTTGAAATTTAAAGTGGACAGTGCTCTTAGGTGCTAGCTAAGGTTTTGCAAAATCCCTTCAGGGCCGCGCTAACACAACGTCAATGTTTCAATAGAATTCTTAAGAAGAAGACTTTGTTACCCTTTAAAGACATTTTGTTATCTATAAAATAAAATCCCGAAGCCATGATGGGCCACAGATAGTAAAGGAACCCCTTCCCATTAGAAGTACATACTGAATTTGATAAAGTTTTGGTATTTATTTTATTTTTCCCGTAACAGCGTGCAGGTAGGTAGGTAAATTTGCCAACATATGGGTGTTGTAAGCAAATATAGGTTACCCCAGATAACCTACAGATATCTATGGTTATCTACAGTTATCTGTGGTTTAACCCTTCCTAATTTAACCACCGGATAGTACATCCGGTACTAAATTTTGAGAGGTTATGTTACCAATAAGAAAGTGAGTTACAGTTTTGAGTTGAGTTTCCATAAGAATAACATGGTAAATGTATTTAGGGGTTTCTCTGTAACCAATTATGACAAGTTTTAAAAATTCAAAATAATTATTTTTTTAATTTTCAAGTTCCTTCAAATAGTTTAATGGTTACTTGTAAAAATTGATGGTTTTGTGATGCCTTAAGTACACTATCGCCAAATTGTTTGGGCAAATGCTGGAGCAAAAGTTGGGTTTAACTCGCTTAGCGCACTAAGAAATACATAAAAATGCATGAAATACACTATCGTTGTCACTGTATGAGCTGATCTCGAAACACTTAGGCAAACAGTGAAGCAGTGAAGTTAGGCATTACCAAATCCTTTTTCAATTTAATTCCAGTAACAGCATGATTACGTTAACCCCTCATATAACCCCTCACATCTGCCAGATTGCGTATATCTTAGATGTGCTCATGTGTCGGGCCCCACAACACAGACTCCGGATGATAATAGGCCTACTCAAGAAACTCTAGGTTTCATTTCACCATTCCCTTTATAACAAGCAGTTATAAAATAACACCAAAGAAATTAATACAAACCAACATACTCCAACTTTGGACCAGAATAGAAGAACCTCATGGCAGTATGTACTGGGTCACTGGGTGGATTCGTGCTGAATGCTTGGGTCTGCTCGCATCCCTTGATTTGTGCAAAAACCGACCGCAGATGGAGCAAGCAGGCGAGCACGACACTGGAGAAGCGAACCATAGTGAACTAAGTCAACCAGAGTCAAGCTCACTTAGAACAGTATCTGCTTGACCTTGCTTGCCTTGCTTAAAGGATAGTGTACTACATTTAATTAAAATTAAAGGACGATTAAGTGTTTTACTTTTATAACATCACGTACCTACCACTTTGAATTTATCTTCAAACAGGTGTTAACGTGTGGACTCAACTATGCATGATAATACTCAAGGAAATCAACAAGATTTCATTTGACCACTTCATTAATAACAAGCAGTTATAAATTACAGTAACACCAAAGAGATCGATACACACAGAATAAACACCGAGACAAACCCCAACTCGATACCAGAACAAAAGCAAACTTAAGAGAGAGTGTACTGGGTCGATTCTTTCACGATGCTTGGGTTCGTGCAAAGAACCGACTCCAGATATAGCACAGGCAAGTACAAACCAACAATGGCGATGCGAACCATAGCGAACTGAGTTGAGCGGAGTTAAGCACATTCAGCACACTTAAGTGCTCGACCTTGCTTGTCTTTATTCGACAATAGAGTACTGCAGGTTACAAACACTGTTACTGCAGACTAATTGCTATATTTCTCACCTCTAACTCTCGATATATATTTTTGAGATATTTAAAGCATTTTTAATTATGCATTTTCCTGATTTTGAGCGTTTAGTGTCAAAACAACAGATCTTAAAAAAAATCTAAATAATATTTTTGGAAAATATTTATACAAACTTACAGTTTTGGTCATATGACTCTGCCTTATGCTCGCTTGTTAAACCTCAAAACCAAATTTAATTGCATAAAAAAATATTTAGTTTTTATTATTTTTTAAGTTAAGGTCCAGTGACTATGTGGTTGGTCCAACTGAACAATCTGTGAGATGTTTTTTGAAGATCTTCAAAAGAGCTACAGTTCCTATTGGGAAATTTGCTAAAAGTAAATACCCTCATCGCAGCAGACCTGCTAAACTCAGTGAATTTGGAAAGGAATTTGATATTTTGTATTTTAACCATAAACACCATACGGATGAGTATATATAAGTTTACTGCCATGGGATATTGTTGAAAATAAAAAATGTTGACCATATGAAACCATACCAAGTTTCATCAATACAGTAGAAGCCCTCAAATCCGGCCACCTCGGGACAGGACCATCGGCCGGATTTCAAAATGGCCAGATTAACTGGCGGTTTATTAAACGTGTTAAATAGAGACCTGTGTTATATGTGTATTCCAACAATGAACTATTAGGATGTATTTAACAATGAAGGATAGCACACTTGCCCAATCAATGTAATGTATAAACTTTTTAACCATCATGATTCTCAGAAGTTGTACCGCCGAAATGACGATAAGAAACGGACAAGGGGTCGCTAGAAATGAACCTGCGCTTAACAGACAATAATACTGGTCTTCTGTCAACGAAGGCCCTAACAATGGGACCGTAAAAGCGACAGAATTTGTCTAGTTACCTAACCTCAACGATCAAACCGCGTAACACCCAACAAAAAAATAAAAATCACAGATAGAACACTAACAAAAAGTTTTAGAAGTTATTCGTAGCCAAATAGTCCAGAAAATGCCAATTGAACTGATATATTTTAGTGACATATCATGGGAAAAGTTTACTCTTGTATATTTTTTCCGTGGGAACGTCCGGGGCTGAATATTTCATTTCCGGAATACCGCGGCCGGATTATCCGGCAGTCGAACCATCCGACGCCGGGCTAGAGGGCTTCTACTGCATAAGTTTATAAATAAAGGAGTTTGCCTATTCTCCTTATGATTGACGTGGAAAAAGAGTATGCAGGTTTGCTGCAATGATAATAACAAATACTTCCGTCACAGCAGACCTGCGTACTGAGAGAATTTCCTACAGATTTTGATATTTTTATTTTACCCACAAATACCATGGGGGTGAGTATGTTGGTTTTGGAAGCATGTATAAGTTGTACCTTTCCTAGTGAATTTACATACCAAATTTTATCAAGCTATGCCAATAAATGAGAAAGATAGAGAGTTTTGTTTATTTCCCTAAGAATAACATGGGAAACTTATTTTTGGATTTTCTGCATAACCATTTGAGCTTTTAGCCAGATCAAAAATTCAAAATACTATATTGTTTGTTTTTTAGCTGTTTTAAATGGTTCAGGTTAAATTTGTGGAATTTGATAAATTAAGGCCAAAAAAGCCCAAAACCTATTTTTTACGATTTAGAAAACCCTTAAAACTCTGCTAAGAGTCTGCACTACCTGCGTCATCTTGGATTTTTAGTCCCATAAGAACAATGTTAAATTCAAAAAATTACTGTTGTCTTTGAAACACCATATTTCAATAATCTTACATCGGATTTGCATGAAACTTGAAAATGTTCACCATAAGGGAATAGCGGAGTGCATGACGTGGATAGATTTTCAATAAACCTACCAAAAATTGTTTAAAAGTGGTTTAAAAATGGTGTAAAATATGTTTATATTTTATTCGTTATTCGAGTGGATAATTTTTTTAATTAAATTTCTATCACGTCAAGCACTAGATACTATGGTAACATTTAAAATGACATTAAGTTTGAAATTTTCCGGAAAAACAAATTCACAGTAATGTTTCAAATTTAACATTGCTCTTATGGGACAAACTGCCGAGATGACGAAGGTAGTGCAGACTCTTAACACCGCCCGATCATTCTGGTTTGTGAACTCGATAAATTAAATGCTGCCTTACACCCCAGTATCAAATTTGATCAAAATCTGAGGTTTCGTTCCAAAGTTATCATGTTCACGGACACATTTAACTTATATTCATAAAAGAGGGAATATGTATGTATGTATGTTGCCTATGGACTCCAAAACCGCTCGACAGATTGCAATGAAACTTTCAGGCATTAATCAGCATTATTCAAGGATGGTTTGTGTGTAGTTAAGGTGCAAATCTGTCCAAAGGGCTCTGACCCAGAGGGCATACAATAGTTTGAAAAAATCTGAAAATCTATATTTTGTCTTTTTTTATTGGTTGTTAAGAAACAAATTCAATGAAAAATTATAATTTTAGGTATTCCAGCGATTTCTTATATATAAGGTGAGAGTAACAGCGAGTAAGAGTAGCAGATGAGATAAACCTGATGGCCCGAGTGAATGTAGCGAACGAGCTTAATTACCAATCAAATGAATTCAATCACGGGTCAAAGCTGTAATGGGAAACAGCTTGTATAGATATATATATGTATTCATTCCACTCACAAAAATGGTCAGTTAAGCATAAACAAAGTTATTCCCAATATGGCGGACAAATAATAATTTTTTTTTTTTAAATTGATGTTATTATGAAAAATATGATCTTAAAACAATATTTTTAAGACATTTTTATTCATAAGATTATTTTATTTTACTAAATGGTTTAGGAGAAATAATCAATTAAAGTTAGCCCCATGTTATATTCTTATGGGACTAAAAATTAACTTCAACTGCCTGTAGCTCCCTAACCATTAAGTTTAGAGAAAGGTGTCAATGAATGAAAAAAATCTTCAAATTGCGTGGTAAATCCAAAAATGACATTATAATTGGGGGTTCATATTTAAAATTTTTTATTTGACTGCCATATTGAAAAATGGCAGCCATTTACAAAATATTTATTTACTTAATTTTAAACTTCTTTAAAAACAAGGGAGTGTTCCCCTTTTAAAGTTTACTGTAAGATGTATATTTTACAAAATCCCAATAGTGGCACAGTTAAAAAACACCCTGTATAAACAAATATATGAATTTAAATGAACAGAGTTTATGGCTTCTGGGACAAAAAACAAAAAAGTAACATGGTCCCAGGCGTAGGTCTTACCGTGACTACTACCGTAATAGAGTATTCCCTACAGGAAAATTCGCTAAAAACCAAGATTTTTTAAACATAAATAGATGGATCTCAACCAAATGAAGGTAGTTACCATGTAGGTCCTACCAAGCTAAATATCAAGACTTTTTAATATCTTGGTAACCAATGGATATATAGAAAAGTTTTGATGTACTATATCGTGTGTTTTTTCAAGCTAATTCCTGTGGTAGGAATAAAAATTTAAAATTTTGCAAAATTACATATGAAAAAGGAAAAAACCTTTTTTTGAGGTAAAAAACTACCCTTTCCTACCTCAATAACTGCGATAAACTCATCTTAAAAATGGTAGGATTACACATCTCTACCAAATTTGGTCCTGATCGGGCTGTTTTTATCATAGTTTTTATCAATGGATGAAATTTTGATTTTTCAATTAAAATTGTGCGATGAAATCAATAGAATCAACAAGTTTCATTAAGCCACACTACTATTGAATGGAAATATCTATAGATCTGATGGATATATCTATCATATCAACAAACTTACCAAATCAATCAATACCTAGCCTAAATAATAACTTTATACGATAACAATTAGTAATTACCGTACCCCTATTTTGTTTAGATTTTTATTCCCACATTTAGGCTTTAATAAAAAACAAACCATTTAACCTAACATAATCAATATCAACAAAACCAAAACACAACTAATCATAATGACATAATAACAAACATAGAACATAAGAACAATTAGGCGTACCTATGTATCTTACTTAAATGTGGACTTTCCTGGGCTTAGGATGGTTCCGCATGTTAATAGATTTTAGTTGAGGTTAATGTTAGTTTTTGTTAGAGTAAATTTTGTCATGCTAAGTTAAATTTTGTATTTTATACAGTAATTTTCAGTCCTATTCAATTGAAATATCGATATATTTTCATTCAATAGTAGTGTAGGCGCTGTACGAAACTGTACCCACAACAACGATATTGAGGTAAGATATAGGCCTACGAACAATCTAACCTAACAATCTAACCGTAAGCCTCCTTCACTTTAATGGAAAGCAATATTTATAACAACAATAAATACCCCCGTCGCAGCAGACCTGCGTACTCAGCGAATTTCCAATGGAATTTCAGATTATTTACTTTCCCCATAAAAACACCATAGGATCGAGTATTTAGGTTTTCTGCCATTGGGTGTTGTTAGAAGTTAATCAATAATTAATTGGTGAATGTAAACACAAAATTGTATCAAACTCTAGCAATTTTTTATTTTCCCCATAAACCCCATGGGGGTGAGTATGTAGGTTTGCCGCCATATGGGTTTTGTAAGCAAGTATAAGTTAAACCTTATATAGATAATGTACATACAAAATTTGATTAAGTTATGTCAATAAATAAGCAAGATATAGGGTTTTCTTGATTTCCCATAAGAATAACATGGAAAACACATTTTTGGATTTGCCCCGTAACCAGATATGCTATGATAAAAATTCAAAATACCAAATTGTTTGTTTTTATAAGCTCTTTTAAATGGTTTCAGTTAAAATTGATGAATTTTAAAACTTAAGGTCCAAAAATGCCAAAAACCCATTTTTGACCCCTTTGAAACCCCATAAAACCCCGTTCCCATAACCCGACAATGCTGGTTCGCGAACTCATGAAAATAGACCTGGTCTTACACCTCCATACCAAATTTCATCAAAATCGGAGGTCTCCTTCAAAAGTTATCAGTACCACGGACACATAGATATATAGATATATAGATATATAGATATATAGATATATATATACATATATATGAAAATGAACGAATGGTGTTTTTGGCTTCTGGGGACCTCAAAATGAAAAAGTAAAGTGGTCCCGGGCTTAGGTCTTACCATGGCTACTACCGTAATAGCGTATTCCCTATAGGGAAATTCGCTAAAATCAATTGTTTTTGGAAACATTTAAAAGCCATATTCCCTTAATACAATTTGGTAAAAAATACCTTGCTGATTCGTATTTAGCAGCATATTTGTGTGACGACGCTATATTATGAAGTCTTCATCTCTTGACAACTAAGACCTACAAATAAAAAGTTATAGGTAGTTTGTTTTGTGTTTTCCTTTAATGTAATTAGGCTATATTACTTAAAATTTGGGCGAATCTTCGTTATCCAACTCCACCATTAGGCCTATTATCGATGTGGAAATTTCAATATTGCGATAATATTGCTATTTTATACGATACGTTTAGGATTTTATCACCTGATAGTTTTGTTATAATATAATTAAACATACCATTAGACAATAAAAACAAATTTAGGCCTAAGTTATTGAAAACAAGTAATTGAAAAAAAAAACAAGTAAATATTGTAACTAATGTAACTTGTAACATTATCAAAGAACAACAAAAAATAAACTAACCAAGTTTATTGTGAAGGTGTATCTTAATTGTGAAAAGAAGGAGACTTTGTTCTAGACCTAAAGAGGCGTCACACAAATGCTGCCAAATACGAATCAGAAAGGTATTTTTTTGGCTAATGTAATCGAGGTAATAAGCCTATGCGTTTGAAATGTTTCCAATCACCATTAATTTTGTTGTTATAAACCTCGCTGTCAATAAAAGTGACGGAGGTTTATGGTTAGACTGTTAGGTTATATTATTATTATGATACATTTCTTAATTCAATATTATTGTTTTGTTGATTTGTTTTCATCGCACAATTTTAATCCAAGCCCGAGTGAATGTAGCGAACGAGCTTAATTACCAATCAAATGAATTCAATCACGGGTCAAAGCTGTAATGGGAAACAGCTTGTATAGATATATATATGTATTCATTCCACTCACAAAAATGGTCAGTTAAGCATAAACAAACTTATTCCCAATATGGCGGACAAATAATAATTTTTTTTTTTTTTAAATTGATGTTATTATGAAAAATATGATCTTAAAACAATATTTTTAAGACATTTTTATTCATAAGATTATTTTATTTTACTAAATGGTTTAGGAGAAATAATCAATTAAAGTTAGCCCCATGTTATATTCTTATGGGACTAAAAATTAACTTCAACTGCCTGTAGCTCCCTAACCATTAAGTTTAGAGAAAGGTGTCAATGAATGAAAAAAATCTTCAAATTGCGTGGTAAATCCAAAAATGACATTATAATTGGGGGTTCATATTTAAAATTTTTTATTTGACTGCCATATTGAAAAATGGCAGCCATTTACAAAATATTTATTTACTTAATTTTAAACTTCTTTAAAAACAAGGGAGTGTTCCCCTTTTAAAGTTTACTGTAAGATGTATATTTTACAAAATCCCAATAGTGGCACAGTTAAAAAACACCCTGTATAAACAAATATATGAATTTAAATGAACAGAGTTTATGGCTTCTGGGACAAAAAACAAAAAAGTAACATGGTCCCAGGCGTAGGTCTTACCGTGACTACTACCGTAATAGAGTATTCCCTACAGGAAAATTCGCTAAAAACCAAGATTTTTTAAACATAAATAGATGGATCTCAACCAAATGAAGGTAGTTACCATGTAGGTCCTACCAAGCTAAATATCAAGACTTTTTAATATCTTGGTAACCAATGGATATATAGAAAAGTTTTGATGTACTATATCGTGTGTTTTTTCAAGCTAATTCCTGTGGTAGGAATAAAAATTTAAAATTTTGCAAAATTACATATGAAAAAGGAAAAAACCTTTTTTTGAGGTAAAAAACTACCCTTTCCTACCTCAATAACTGCGATAAACTCATCTTAAAAATGGTAGGATTACACATCTCTACCAAATTTGGTCCTGATCGGGCTGTTTTTATCATAGTTTTTATCAATGGATGAAATTTTGATTTTTCAATTAAAATTGTGCGATGAAATCAATAGAATCAACAAGTTTCATTAAGCCACACTACTATTGAATGGAAATATCTATAGATCTGATGGATATATCTATCATATCAACAAACTTACCAAATCAATCAATACCTAGCCTAAATAATAACTTTATACGATAACAATTAGTAATTACCGTACCCCTATTTTGTTTAGATTTTTATTCCCACATTTAGGCTTTAATAAAAAACAAACCATTTAACCTAACATAATCAATATCAACAAAACCAAAACACAACTAATCATAATGACATAATAACAAACATAGAACATAAGAACAATTAGGCGTACCTATGTATCTTACTTAAATGTGGACTTTCCTGGGCTTAGGATGGTTCCGCATGTTAATACATTTTAGTTGAGGTTAATGTTAGTTTTTGTTAGAGTAAATTTTGTCATGCTAAGTTAAATTTTGTATTTTACACAGTAATTTTCAGTCCTATTCAATTGAAATATCGATATATTTTCATTCAATAGTAGTGTAGGCGCTGTACGAAACTGTACCCACAACAACGATATTGAGGTAAGATATAGGCCTACGAACAATCTAACCTAACAATCTAACCGTAAGCCTCCTTCACTTTAATGGAAAGCAATATTTATAACAACAAAATCAATTGTTTTTGGAAACATTTAAAAGCCATATTCCCTTAATACAATTTGGTAAAAAATACCTTGCTGATTCGTATTTAGCAGCATATTTGTGTGACGACGCTATATTATGAAGTCTTCATCTCTTGACAACTAAGACCTACAAATAAAAAGTTATAGGTAGTTTGTTTTGTGTTTTCCTTTAATGTAATTAGGCTATATTACTTAAAATTTGGGCGAATCTTCGTTATCCAACTCCACCATTAGGCCTATTATCGATGTGGAAATTTCAATATTGCGATAATATTGCTATTTTATACGATACGTTTAGGATTTTATCACCTGATAGTTTTGTTATAATATAATTAAACATACCATTAGACAATAAAAACAAATTTAGGCCTAAGTTATTGAAAACAAGTAATTGAAAAAAAAACAAGTAAATATTGTAACTAATGTAACTTGTAACATTATCAAAGAACAACAAAAAATAAACTAACCAAGTTTATTGTGAAGGTGTATCTTAATTGTGAAAAGAAGGAGACTTTGTTCTAGACCTAAAGAGGCGTCACACAAATGCTGCCAAATACGAATCAGAAAGGTATTTTTTTGGCTAATGTAATCGAGGTAATAAGCCTATGCGTTTGAAATGTTTCCAATCACCATTGATTTTGTTGTTATAAACCTCGCTGTCAATAAAAGTGACGGAGGTTTATGGTTAGACTGTTAGGTTATATTATTATTATGATACATTTCTTAATTCAATATTATTGTTTTGTTGATTTGTTTTCATCGCACAATTTTAATCGCAATAGGCCTATAAAAATTTCCACATCGATAAAAACGGTGGACTCGGATAATGAAGCTTCGACATAATTTGTACTTGTTTTGGTTATTTTAGGTTACTTGTGTGCAGTATATTTGTTTTATTGTTGCAGGACATTTTTAGAACAACACTGAATCAGGGTACCTAATAAAATCGTAACTGTATCATGTGATTGCATGATCGATAAAATAGCAATATTTTTGCAATTTTTTAATTTCAAGCATTGATAAAAACTATGGAGTAGGATATGAAACTTTTACCGATCTATCTAGGCCTGTCTCTAATTGTCCACTAAAAACATATGTTAACATTCTTAATTACTCTTAGAAATAACCTATGGTAACTGGCAGAGATCCTCATTAAGTTATATTCGACTACTGTACATGTCAAGTAAGCTCTGCTTTTTACACCAAACATTAGCCTAGTAACTTAAGCCTCAAGTCCTTCACATAACACCCACAACAAGTTGTCTTCCGTATTAAGTTACTTATCCAACCGGGACTTCTTTTGGTTTATTGAAAAGCAAAATATGTTCCATTAAGGGGGGTCATGAGGTTGAATTTTGAAAAAAAATCATTTTTTAGTTTATTTCATATTTTTGTTCCCTGATTAATTACGAATTATTTCCTGCAAATTTCATAAAAATAGGTCAAAGCAAACAGTTTTTATTCAATATTATATAGTCGTATGTTCAGGGGATTTTCAGCACTTTGAGTGAGGTTCCGCGCGCAGTGTATGGAAATAATCACGATTTTCCGAAAGTTTGTTTTTTTAACACGTATGTACCTTTTTCTCAAAAACGGTTAAAGATAGGATCCTGAAAATTTTACCACACTTTCAAATCACCTATTTACACATATTTATAACATTTCATAAAGATAAAAACCAAAACAATGTAATTAACCTCATTACTACATTATAATTTTTGAAATTTTTTAATATATTAACATAATTTTTTACTGTGTTTATAATTTTTAACACAAATCAACCAAATGTTATAAATATTTGCATAATAGTATGATCAATACAGGGTAAAAATTTCATTCTGATATCTTTTATGGATCCTGAGAAAAAGGTACACAAAATTAGTGAAATTAACATGGCGGAGATACAACCTCATGAACCCCCTTAAATTAATTTTAATAGGGTCTAGGCCCTATATGAATATAATTGTTACAGTTAATTGGTTTGGTTAACATATTGGCAGATTCACAATTTGCCAATTAGCGCTTCTGAGTTTGGCCTACTTCAAAAAGTGAATTAATCAGCCTACACTATGAAAGTAACAGGAATGATACAAACATAGCCTTTGTGGTATTCTTCTGTAATTCATGATTTATACTGCTTTTCAAGGTGTACGGTACCCACTAAAATCCAAAATGTAATGAATACACATTGATACACAAACACAACCTGCACAAAGAAATAAAACAAGTGACCCCCTGGCCCTAAAAAGGCTTTGCCTACCAAAAGTTGTCAACGTCAAGAAATAAAACAATCTAGAACTTACTGTTCAATTTACTTCATTAAAAACACTTTTTAAGAAAAGACATTAATTAGTTGTGTATACAATGTAGTTGATTTTCCTTATTCAAATTAAATTTAAACTTAATTGGATTGGAGCCGACAATATGACATTTCACATAACCTCAACTTTGTTTATGTTTATGCGACTGCGACTACTTCACTCCGCTCATTCGCTCCGTTCTGAATCCAATAATTTGAACTGGCCTGGAATATAGTCGGTCAATAGACCAATCAGAAGGTCTAGTCTTGATTGTTAAGACTCGCAAAGACGTTGCTAAAAAGTAAACACAGCACCGACCACTAAAAATGTCTCCAATGCATTTCTTCTTATGGGATAAATTAAAAAGTCACATTTTAAGATTATTTTATTAATATCCAACCAAATACTTTCAACAACGAAAGGGTTCTTAACAGTTGCATAAAGAATATACGACTGAAATTTGAGGTCAATCTGTTACTTCTATCGAGCGTAATCGTCGGACAAAGAATTAGCACTATGAGTCACTCTAGGTCTATTCTTCGAATAGACAATTATTCTGGTCTAAGTAAGATATAATTTGCTGATGAACAACTCTTTCTAAACTTTTTGATATTGCAGGCAGTATACTGATAGGTCTGAAGTCTGATGGGGTTTCCGGTGTTGGGACTTTGTTCAATGGACTAACTATTGCACGTTTCCAGTTACTTGGGAAAATTGACGTCTGCAAAGATGTATTAAAGATTTTTGTAATGTAGCGTAAAGTGACCGGTATCGTGTATTTAATAAATTTTATTGGAATACAATCAAATCCGGTAGCATTACTTCTGATGCGCATAATGGCTCTATACACATCATCATTTGTGACTTCATGAAAATAAAAATTTTCATCAATAATATTTGGAAAATTATTTATACTGTCTATTGTGAATCGTGATACTTGGTCAGTACTTATAGGTAAATTAGTAAAAAAAGTTATTTATATTATTTAAGTCAATTGATACTTTCGGTTGAATTTTGTTTTTACCTGCTCCTAGATTTTTAACAACCTTCCATGTATTGGAAGACGATTTATTAATAGCTAATACTTCATAAGTATATCTAAGTTTCGCATTTCTTAATTGCTGTTTGACTCTATTTCTTAATCTCCTGTACTCCGACCACTGATTATCAATATTATATCGCTTTGCTCTTTTATGAGCAGAGTCTCTTTCTCGCATAAGATCACGAATTTGTTGGTTTATCCAAGGAGCAGGTTTCTTCGTTACTCTTTTCCGAATTATTGGTGCGTGTTTGTCAAATAGTGATAGCAAGTTATCGTTTAGACACGAGACCATTTCATCAACATTATTAGAATTAACAATATTATCCCATGGCAAATTGAGAGCATCTAACAATAACTGATGGTAATCAATATTTTTATAGTTACGATATTGTACTAAATTTGGTTTTGGTTTTGGTAGCTTTATAGAAGAAACACAGTATATTAACTCGTGTAGTGACAGTCCAGGCACAGGTACTTGCCCGTGATGTTTCACAAGCGAAGCATCACTTACAATAATAAGATCAAGAAGAGTGTGGGAGTCTCCGACATGATGTGTTGCTTCTAGTGGTAACATGGTTAAGTCACAGGTGTAAAACATAGTCGTCAGTTGAAGTCTATCGTATGTCATTCTTCCAAGTAAGTCAGTATTGAAATCTCCCATTATAATTACATGGGAGTAAAGTGGCAAATAACGTAAGAGATTCCGTTCAAACTCCACCATAAAACCTATTTTCGGAGGTCTATAACACACTGCTAAAAGTAAATTGGTTCCTGGGAGTTTAACATCAACAAACATGTACTCCGGACGATCAGGAATTGAAGTGTCAGAACAATATAATAACTTAACACAGTAATGGGATTTAAAGTAAATGGCAACTCCACCCCTGCTTTTGTGTAAACGATCATTTCGGAGTATGTTATAACCATTTAGTTCAACTGCATGTGATGAAATATGAGGCTTCAACCACGTTTCAGTTACTAAAATAAAGTCGCAATTCGGAAGTAAAAATATGTCACGAAATTCATCAATATGACCGTGTAATGATTCTACATTAACGTGAGAAATTTTTAATAAATTTAGAAATGGAGCAAAGGCTTGACAAAGATAATCACTTGTATTTTGGGCTAGTCTTGGTGCATCAGCTTGGTCAGCTGTTGGCATTAGTTTTGAAGTTAACAAAGTATCGAGGGGTATTGACTGCAAATAACAATAAAGTTGATTTTCAAACATGATCAAACAAAACAAAACAAAAATAAAAACTCTTTCTTATGTGATCACTGCTATTGGCTCCTAAAACTTAAATTCATAAATAATATATCCTAGATCTAAAGTAATTCACATAAAAATATTTGATTTGAGATAGCATTTTTCATACCATAGAACATACAATTTTGCTGTTCCTAGAATTTACATGTCACAATGAATACCAGAACTAAAACTAAGTATAGCCTAAATATTATTGTATACAATAATCAGTAATTTATATAGTTCCAAACCTATATAGCCTATTAGTTTTTGTAATAAAATAATTATATCAACATATTTATTGCAAATTTTTACATAGGTAAATACGAGTATTTATGCCAATAACATTGAAGTTTTTTTTATAATTTAATTATTTCAATCACCATCATCATATATCACGAAGTGATTCGTTACATAAGAAGAGCAATGAATATGAAAAAAAGACAAAATTCAAATTAAATAAAAACACAAATAATTAATATAACTACAAAAACAACTAAAGCAGGCCTATGGTAACAGTTACCTCATTGTTTGGCTTGAGTCATTATAGGTTATGAAAAATACGCCTATTGGTCAAAAGAATACTATTATCACTAAATATTTATTATAAATACCTGATAGACCTACATTGATTCATCTTGTGTGTCTTTTACTCTACCAGTTTTTTTACACCGTTGTCGACGTAGAAAATTCGCCCATCATTCGTCCACACTTGTTTGTGTCCATAGCGCTCCTTGCACTCTTTTAACTTTGCGAGTCTTAGTGATGTCAGGTCTTCACAAACTACCACTTTGCTTCCTTTTAATTCCTTCTTCTTCCTAATATTTCAGCTCTTTTCCTATAGTTTGTGAATTTCACGATGATCGGCCGCGGACGTAGTGTTCCTTCACGTTTCTGACCAACACGGTGTGAACGATCAATGTCACTTTCACTGATTTGAATTTTCATTTTGTTCATAACTAAGTCCATGACCAATTTGTCCGTCGATTCATCTTTTTCCTCTTTCAATCCAAATATTCTAAGAATATTTCTTCTGGAATATTGTTCGGGCGTCATCAATTTTTTTCTTCATGTCTTCTTCCATCTTTTCAAATTTATCCTTCCAATTTTTCATTTCCATAGTCACATAATTTATTTTGGATTCAATTGCTTCAATGATAGGACTTATATTATTGATGACGGCTTCTGTAACTTTTTCTATTACAGTTTCCATAAGCTTGGCCATAACAGATTCGTCTAGGAAACAATCTTTTATTGATGTTTTAATTGCAGACATCAAATCGGAAGAAATATTACTACCAGCTGATAAATGAGTATTCTGTGCTTTTCTGTTAGGCATATTTATTTATTTGCTTTAAATCAATTCTAAAAAACAAATAGCAAAATGCCAGCTGATAATTCTTGTTGATCTAAATATTATTGTGACCTAGGAGTCTGTCGCAGCAATCACATGTGATTATTCAGTTCATTAGAATTTAGAAGAAAAGATTTTGCACGTGGTTTATAAGTAAAGTTGGTTGCTTAGCAACACCAAAATTTGATTCTGATTCATAACCAAAAAAGTCCAAATAGTTGAAGTAAAAAACTCGATAATTTACTTTTTGCGTACTTACTGATGTCACTTTTATTGTCCAGGGATTACAAATATCTTGTTGAATGTAATTTTAAACAGTAAACGCACTTAGAGTAGTAAAAATTTTAATAAACTTGATAAAAACTGGGAGCTAATAAACAACACGACTGAACGTAATAGCTGCCCAGCTGGAGAGAGAGAGAGAGAGAGAGAGAGAGAGAGAGAGAGAGAGAGAGAGAGAGAGAGAGAGAGAGAGAGAGAGAGAGAGAGAGATACTTTATTAACAATCATAGAGATTTAAAATAGTAAATATTAAATTTAGGTCTAGTATAATTAGGTAGAGTGGTGGTAATTATAAATTTTCCCAGTCCAAGAATTCATTGACACTATAAAATGGATGTTCTAATAACCACGTTTTTAGCTTCCTTTTAAATTTTTCTGTATTTTCTCCCTTGATATTTTGAGGTAACACATAAAATTTTGATCCAGAGTAAGATGTTTTTTTTTTTTCAAACATTGTCATGCGGTGGCTTGTTAGATTGAAATCGTTAGCATGTCTGGTGTTGTATGCATGTATTCTGTTGTTTTTAGCATTATTGGTTTTGAGAGCTAATATTATGCAATCCATTACATATAAGTTTACAACAGTCATAATCCTCAATTCGATAAATGCATTTCTGCAGCTTTCTCTCCCACCTAGACCCATCATCATTCTAATAGCTTTCTTTTGCAATATTAGTATTCTTTCGAGATTTTTAGCTGATGTTCCGCCCCAAACAGCAATTGCATACCTGGCGCAACTTTCAAAAAGTGCGTGATATGCAGTTTTAGTTGCATGTTCTGTGGCTATAGCTTTAGTTCTTCTTATTGCAAATATAGCTGTATTTAGTTTGTGACACAGGTTATCAACATGTTCATCCCTTGATAGTTGGTCATCAATGATGACACCTAGGTGTTTGGTGTTTGCTGCAGAATTAATTAATGGCTGGTCTGAAATGTCATCTTTCTTCTTTCCAAAGTTTAATTGCTTTGTCTTTCTTTCATTGAAAAACCAAGTCATTTGAGGTGCAGTAGTCCATTGCCATGCATAGTGATATGTAAGCATTTATTTCCAATTCTTCAACTGATCTTTTAGAAGTCAATATCACTGTATCATCTGCATACATTACTGAGTGGCTAAAATGTTCAAGGTAGCCAGGTAGATCATTGCAGAACAATGCAAAAAATATGGGTTCCAAAATAGATCCTTGTGGCACTCCTCTTGATATTGGTAATGTTCTGGATAGTTTGGTTGTTATTTTGCCATTAACATTTTGTTTAATTTCTACAACTTGGCTACGATCACTTAAATATGAGGAGAGCCACTTAAGAGCCGAATTTTTTATGCCTAATCTTGCAAGTTTCTCTACTAACATTGAATGGCTTAAACAATCGAAGGCTTTGCTTAGATCCAAGAAAATTCCAACAACACCTTTCCCATTTTCTATACTATCAATGACATACTCATATATATCTGCAATGGCTGTCAACGTTGATTTTCCATTTATGAATCCATGTTGCCTTTGTGTCATTAGATTATTTGAAAATATGTGGTCTAGAAGTCTACTAAGTACTAACTTTTCAATTACTTTAGAAATGGTTGAAATTAGAGATAATCTATAGTTTTCGATTTCATGTTTGTTTCCAGTTTTATAAATTGGGACTACCTTGGCCACTTTCAGTTGAGAGGGGAAAATTCTTTGTTGAAGGGATAATCTACAAATGTGTAGCATTGGGGAAATCACTTCTTTTTTGCAGTACTTAAGTATTTGACCTGATATTTCATCAAGCCCTGCTGATTTTTTGGGCTTGAGATTATTTATAATCTTGTCTATTTCATCCTCTGAAGGAGGTTTGAACTCTTTTAGTACAGCTTCCACAGGTTGAATGGGAATATATGAAATATTTTGACTGTCCCGATGATTATTTTTCAGTGTGATATCAGCTATTGATGAAAAATAATCATTGAAAATATTTGTAATAGCGTCAGGTTGTTCAACTTTCTTTCCTTTATGTAAAAAGTAATCAAATTTTGTGTCCACTCTTTTTGTTTTCCTTTCGTCATTTATTATATTCCATATTATTTTAGATTTGCAAGAAGCAGTACTAATCAGTTGTGCATTTAACTCTTTTCTTAAAGATTTAAGCTTAGTGTCGTAACATTTTTTTAGCTGAGCAGTTAGTTGTTTATCTTCCTCTCTTCCTGTTATACAATATAGATTATGGGCTTCAACGAAATTTCTTTTTAAACGCCGGGCTTCTTCATCATATTTTACATTCTTACTGAGATTTTTCGTTTTGCATATCTTCAATGGGCAAGAGTATTCCAAATTAAGTTTAAATATAGTTTGGAACTTATCATAAGCTTCGTCTACATCGAATGTTTGTAAAACACTGTTCCACGATGTACTTGCAAGGTTTTGTCTAAGTATTTCTAGTGACTCTGAATTTATTTTTCTCTTCATATGTAAAGTTGATGAATTATTTTGACAAGGGATAGATAAGTGGCAAATCTGTCCATTATGGTCTGAGATACCTGTTTTAATGACATCTACTTTGATTCGGCCAAGATCTATGTTAGTACATACTGCATCAATTGAATTTGAGAATATTTTGAGACCCTAGTTGGTGGTAAGGGAATTCTAGTAGCATTATGTGCTGCTAGTAGGTCGCTGAAACTGCTTCCTTCCCTTGACGGTATGAGGTCATCTATATTAATATCTCCTACTAAAATGAAATCATATTTATCTGCTTTTATTAAAGTTAATACGTTATGTATGAGGTTCAGAGCTTGAGTTCTTATTTATTCTTTCTTGTTAGGTGGACGATATACACCAATGATTTTAACCTGTTTCTTTATACTAAGTTTTACAGTTACAGCACTTATTTCACAGATTAGAGGAATACTGAATGACTCTAATTCCAAGCTTGACACTTCACTTTGGAATTCATCTTTCTTATAAATAGCAACACCCCCTTTTAAGTTATGCTCTCTGCCAAATGCTGAAATAAGACTATACCCTATAAATCTAGTATTTAAAATCATATCAGGATTTTGACCATGCTCAGTAATTACCAGAGGTCTGGTGAGTTCGTGTGTAGAAGATGATTTAGACGCTCTATTTTATTGGATACTCTATCGACATTTTGATTAAACCTTTCTGTTTTAGCCTCTTTTACATTCTGCTTGCTTTGTTTTAATGAAAGTGATGCAATATGTTTCTCAAGGAAATCCTTGAATGTCTCATTGTCATGTAACTTTGACGCAGTAACAGGAGGACATTTGCTTACTTTGAATGTACTGTAGGTTTTGTATTCTTTTCCTTCTTTCTTTTCCTGTTCCGTTACTTCCCGATGGAAATGACCCATTGCTCTCCTATAGTGTTTTGTTACTTGTTGTAATCCACTGTCCTGTTGAGTCTTTACATTTGATATATAGTATTTATTTGTTTTTCTATACTTATCAACTAATTTATTTTCTTTCTCATGAGACGTTTTCTCATGATAAAACTAACTCAAAATGATGATGCATTCAAAACTAACTCTCTGGTTAGTTTTGAATGCATCATCATTTAATAAGTCATATTTATTCTTAGAAATAAAAGAGTAATGTTTAGATTGTATTGGATCAAACTTAACATTATTCCTGGATTTATATGATTTTCTATTCACAATCGACCATGGAACATCTTTTAAGGGAGTATTTTCTGTAAGCTTGTCAACATTTTTATCAATAATTTCATTTTTGATGTTTTCAAATCTTTTCATTAGATCCTCTTCAAATTTGCTATTTCCTAGTATGGCTAATATTGATTCATCATTATTTGGCGCGGTAATAGGTTTACTGACATTAGGTGAAATAATTACATTGTTACTTAAGTTTTGCTCAGTTAAGCTTTTTATTTGAAAGTTTGCTCTTTCAATATCTATTTCTTGAGCTAACTCTTTTTCCATTAAGCTATTTTTCTTATAATTAAATTCTTCAATTTTTCTTATTAAAACTTCACTAGTTAAATATAATTCGTCAGTTTGTGTACTTTTATCTGCCAGAATACAGTGTGTTTCATTCAAATCTGAAGTCAGAGTGCTTTTATTTTGACAAAATAGTTTTGAGTTTTCTTTTTGTTGTGACTCTAAGTTTGTCTTCTTTACAATTTTTGTTGTATTAGAATGATAAGGATCTGCAATTTCACTATTCTTAAATTTTAATTTCTTATCATCTTTGGATTTTTGGAGTCTAGTCCTAATAATAGGTGAGAAGTTATAATCTTGTCTAGTTTTCATTCTCTTTTGTTTATACTGATTTGAGGTTATAAAAATTTTCTTTAAGAAAACGCTAAAAAATACTTCAAATTTAAAAATCCTATACAGAATTTAATAAAGATAGATCTATGTTAAAATGTTATTAGATGGAGTTACCTTAGTAATAAAAATCTTTCATAAATTTTTAAATATTCACTCACAAAATAATTGTTTGTGTGCAGCCAATTTTTTGCCCTTCTTGAAAATAGGCAATAGTAGGGAGTTCTGCATGAAAGATTTGTTTATAACCGGTACTCCTAGGTGAGAGGAGTTAACAGATGACTGATGGATAGGATGGTGGCTGATTTCAGTAGCTGTCCGGATGTCCGTCCGCCGGCCACTATACATCCCCAGACCTTGTGGCAACGACGCGAAAGGACGGGTTCAGGACCAGTCTGTACCCTATTCGTCGCGGCCGCGCGCTCTCCTCCAAAATTCCTGAGATACAGATAACCGAGATGCATCGTCCCCCCCCTCGGTGGTGGCATGGGAGGGGGGGTGGTGGAGGGGGGCAGGTATGGCATGGGTGGTGGGCTGGGAATTCCACCGGGGTTGGTGTGCAATGCCACTGATTGATCTGATTCAAAGCAGGTCGACTGCCTCGATTTGGATGACCCCACTGGAACAGGTTCGGGGGTTTCCCTAAGAACTTTATGCTACCTGCGAGAAAATTCCTCTCTATCAGGACTCACTAAAACTCGCCCCTTAACGGCTATGATAACGGCTGGAAAGGAATGTTCGGGGATTTTCCATGTTGAAAATATCAAATAAGGCGGCATAAAAATCTGTATTCTACATTTTTGTAATAAATCTAATTAATTTTTTATTAATTAAGCCGTTGTCATTTTTTGTTATTTATTGAACATTTTATTGAAATGTTTCAAATAAGTAATTTTGTGATTGTTTACTTGTGTAAAAATAAGCCACACAAGTGGTAGAGTATTGTGGCAGGAGGCTTAGACGAAACAAATTATTGAGCGGCCTTTTGTGTTATCCCTTGCTCGTGGGGGGGGGGGGGAGTATGGCGCGGGAGGGGTGGCGAGAGTGCCCCCGCCAAACCTGTTGCTGTCAAGCAGTACCGGGCTGTGTTGCAATAGTTGTGCGGTACGCTCCGAAAAAGTGACTTACACCAGTTGCTGGTTTTCTGCCTTTCCTGCTTATTTTGGTAGGTGTTTTCTGAAGTCTTATAAAATGGTCTTATGTTATTGAAGTTTCTCTTATCATAGATGGATGTATTTCCGAGGAAGGTAAATGACAATACAATGATATAAATTAAAAAATGGAGTTTCTTTCTTATTTACAACTGGTCCATGTTGTTGGTTTATTATTATTTTTTCAAGAAAATGCCTTTGATATTTTTTAGAGTAAATTGTGGATATAAATTGGAAATATAGCATGTAGTGCTGTGTGCATACGTTCAGTACCAAAATATATTACTTTCATAACTATGAAGTAGAAATTATGTCACTCAAATACAAAAGTTCATATAGGATGACTACTACTACAGTGATTGATTTCTTCTACATAAATAAAAGGTAATGATGAATCTTAGAAGTCTTAGGCACAACATTATTTTATGACTTCTATTTTTGTAATTTCGGCTAAGAAATAGACAATGTTTAAGAGAGAGGGCAACTGTAAACTTGTACACGTATGTTTTTATAAATAATTTTATATAAAACTATCATACCAATATATGTGGGTGATGCCACTTTTTGGATGAATGACACCCTAACCTACCAATGGTCAAAATACTTGTTACTTTTATTATTACAACGCTTTACCCACATTTACGTGTATGTATGCAACAATCGTATTCTCGTGATTGTACTCGTGATATGTGACTAACATCTCACTCATGGCCTTCATAATACCATATTTGAGTCAACTATTATGAAACAACTAACGAAAAACTTTAAGTAAAGTAGTATATACGTTTTATACGATAAAAGATGGGCACCATGGTACTTGATTGCAGTATTTAGGGGAGAGCAATCCTCATACATGGCTGTTTTGGTGCCTCGTATTTATTTTGTATGTATCTACGTCAATGAAATTTCTTAACGTTTTGACGGAAAACGGTCCAAATCCCGGTCTTGTTACTATTTAACATCGACCAGTTGTTAGAAAGCATCTATCTTCTTATTTCTATAAGAGGGTTTTGTCTGTTACGACCCATTTTCTCTCGACCTACTGAACCGAGTTTTAAGATCGAGGTGTCATTTTAAACCTTAGGATATAGCGCGTGGACGAATCATAATTAAAAAGGTCATATCGTTTTAAAATGTTGACCAACTTTCATTGTACGATGTTTATAAATGTGAATTATAACTTAACAGCTGATTACTTTCAGACGAATTTTTAAGTCAGATTGACAAAAATAGATCTCTGTCATTTCATAACCAACATACGTGTACTTTAGGTGAGTTTCTCTCATACAGAATCATAAAATGTGCAATTTGTGCACGGGCCACCTCGTAATATAGCCCAATGAGAAATTGCAAATGGCTCGGCCCCCTGGTACTAGAAGTTGTTAACACATACACACTTACACATGCATGCAGTTTAATATGGATTAAAATTAAATTTAAATAAATCAATTGACAGAGACACGGCTCTATGTTATAACACACGCGTATACGCACACCGTGGGCTGCCGTGCAAGTATACGACATGACGCCAGCTATTTGTGTGATTCATCAGAGCGGCGTTGTCGCACAGATCGCCAGGGGCTGCTGACCCTGCTGCATTCACCACCGAAAAGCTCTTTAATCATAAAGACCCGTTCATCCTTTACGAGAACGTCCATTATTAATGTCCACCTGAGCCTACCTTCTCCGTCCCGGTGATAGTAGCTGACACAAAATCTTTGACAAATCTTCGGTACAAATCAAATTCTTCACAGAATGACGTACAAAGCCAGTTAAAATGTACATAATGAAACCTATCACACTTCTGTTGTGTCGATCATGATAAAATAGTTATTGCTCTAGTACTGGTTTAGCTCAATTATTAAATAAGACTCAAATATAAGACCATTTATTGTAATATATTGAATAAGTCTGTAGTATATAGTATATTCATTACACTTTTACGCTGTTATTTAGTTGAATCACTGCTCGCTGGTATTTGAATTTTCAAAGTCAGCGTTTTATATTTAATAAATAAAAATAAACTTTTGCGTTTTTCATACCAAGAATGCATGGAAACTATCTATACAACGGTATAAGGCGTTGTTCCATATAAACAGAACTTTTACCCTAGTAAATATTTTAGGCTGCAACACATTTACAGCTTTAAATATTCATACACCGCTCCATGGAGCGGATTTAGCCTTGAGGAGATTTCAGGTCGTTAGAAAAATGTGTGTACCAAACAATATTACGAAAGTTTATATAAAATTATGACTGTGCAACTTGGCGTATTCGAAGGTAAATATATAGAGAATCGACAACTGTAATTCCCTTTGTTGCACTTCCTTAAGTTTCTCTAATTAAAGCTTTTTACTTAGTCTAAGTTTGAGGCGGTACAAAATCTCTCTTTTCAAATATTGGCTATGTACATAGTAATTTAAAACTGGGTTACAATAATGGCTCCCTTGCTTAAATAAAGGGGGAAATAACGAACAGTTGTAAACGTTTTTATTAACGCATCTCTTCTAACTGGCCGAGGTAATAATTAAATTTTAGTTATTCGCTCCTTGTAAACAACTATTTATGGTAGCATAAGCACTTTTATTTTCATTAAACATTACGGCCTAAGCTTTAGGATTTTATGTTCGAACTTTAATAATCAATAGTCATCAATCGAATTGGTATTTTTTCCTTCGTTCATTTTTAATTACACTTTCATGTTTCGCCCACTGACCATCCATTATCACTATATATATGAATTACTCTAGTGATAATGAATGGTCAATTTATTATACTTTTCAATATGGCAACTTAATTATAATTTTTTCAGTTTAATTCATAGTTTAAGTATTGACTATGCACTAACGCGAATATCACGTTAGTGTATATACAAATTGATTTAAATCTCTGCTATGGTATTAAAATGATTATTTACAACGAGGTTAAACTACACATAGAGTGATGCACATATTTTAATTTTTGTCCCCTTTTGATTTGCACCAACCACTTTACCCACAATTCCCGCCGTTTCCCTGGAAACCTTACACAATTTACCCTCGTTGCCTAGGTTACCAGTTCATCCATAAAGACTATTCTCATAGTTAAACCAATTCTTATATGAAGACGAAACTATGGTTAGGATCCCACGTCAAACTGTTGCTCATTCCCTAGGTATCATTGGCCGTTGGGCTATTAATTAACAGTCTTGTCTAAAGAGAATGTCGGCTTCAGTCTGAAACAAAACCTACAAGATCGCTCCACGACATCCTACACTCATGTCTCATTATTTAGGTGGCCATTTCAATAAAGGTTAGTTATTTCAATTGGTCACTCCAAGCTTCAAAAATCACAAATTATACTTTTAAAACATCTGATTATTTATTTATTTTTTTTTTTTTTAACAACTTTGATTTTATGGTCTGTGAACAGCTATTGGAATTGAGTACCATAGAAACATCGCATATTTGCAACACCTAGGTGGTGTTGATATTTTTAGGTAAAATGGCAAATAACAGATGGGAAAGTGTAAACAAAGGACTGCTTACCATGGAAACCGGTAAGACGGTGAACCTGATTACCGAAAATCATGAGTAAAATGGTGCCAATCAACAGGCGAAAAACATCCCTATCTTTATAGGACTCTGTATCTAGTGTTACCTTGTTGAGTAGGGCCTATGCAAAAACCAAAACTATTTACAATAATTAATTAATTTTTTTATTTAATTTAGTTAAAACATCTGATAATTTAATATCAACTGATTTAATCAACTAGCATTCGTCGATTGAGTTAACGGATAAAACTAACTTTGTTGCAAAAATCCTGCAACCATATAAATATGGAAATGGGCCACAGAAATAGATTCGTATGAATTAATATTAAATCCTACAATGCAATAATACACAATACCATTAAATCCTATAGCTTATATAATGCCTGACACAATTTCAGTGCAAAATACTCTATAATATTGGAAATAAATTTACAGCGTTGAAACTAAAACTTAATAAATCTATTCATTTATTTTGATCGAGCGCAAAAATAAATCGTGGCCGTTATAGCTATGAAATATGCATTGTATTGGTCCCGTCAGGCAATGAATAAACATTGTTGATGCTGCAGCCGCTCGCCATCGACGATCCTCTGGCAAACATGGGACGTTTTGGGGATTTATTTAACGACATACTTAGTCAAATCTCTCTTATAGGAATAAATATCTATTAGGAATGATTCGTGATATTCAGACATGTCCATAGAAATATCTGAATACGAGTGTAATTATAACGGTAGAAAAATGAAATTCACCTGATATCGAAATGCGCAGTGGGTGTTAAAATGACATTTTGAGCCTTCAGGGCTTTTCAATGTATTATAGTATTTCAGCACGAGGTCTTTCTAAAAAAAATCGTATTACGTGTTATAGCAAATTTTGAGGAAAATAAGATCAGGCATTGACTAGTTAATAGAGCAAATTCTATCGTCATGTAACTGACGGCCTTTATATATTTTTACTGATTTATAATGTTCATATAATCATTATTGCAAGATTTGTGCTTATTTTTTTCTAAAAAATCTAAAGTCTAGTTTATCTAAGTAGATCTGATCAAAATCAGCTAACATTAGAGGTTTTTAGACACTTATTAATTGCACTTAAATTATCAAAGCTATTATCTATAAACATATTAACTATAGAGCGACTTAGTCAGAAGTCACTTAGGTGTTGAGAAGCAATTTGACATACAAGGAGGAGGTTGAATGAAATTACTCACAGCTGATTAACTGAATAACCCACTTAAGTCCCGTGTGTTGGCGCTAAACTCAGTCAAGATACTCAGTCTGTTGGCGCAGGGCTTGAGTTGATATATTTAATATATTGTTTAGCTTTCAAATTCAAAATTACATTCAACGATATTCGAACCCCGCTTTGGGCGCTTTCACACTTGACGACACGACAACGACACGATAACGACACGACGACGACACAGCAACGACACGACACAGGTAAATCTTACCGCTTTCACACTTGACGATACAACGACACGTCAACGACACGACAACGACAGGGTATTACTGCCAAAATAAAATTACAACCTTAAGATGACGGAGTTTAACAGTCGTTTTTATTAGATTTGTCTTCTTCGACTAAGAAGAAAAAGAAGGAGAAAAATAGACAATGCTGGATTCATCCCAGAAAATTTTATTCCTGGATAGTGCCGTTATTTTAAGTCCGATTATTATCATAATTTTGGGGAAACAATTAAGGACTAAACCCTATCAACGACACCAAAAACATTAAAATTCGATGGCATTCGCTTTAACCCCACAAATCATAATATATGCAATATCTTTCGGGGAATCGTAAATTTTTGTTTATAATAGGAATTTTACTCAAAATTTGTATGATGTATCCTGAATAGTGTAGAATTAAAAATCAATAAAATATTCATACCAAAAAAATTTTTTAAGGGTTTTTGTAAAAACATGAAAACCAGTTCACAATCACCCCAATACAGCAGCGTATTTAAGAATTCCCGTGGTTTGTCATAACAGTATCGTCTCCTCTTAGTCATCGTCTGGGGCACCAACCCTATGAGGCAGCAGCGGTATGTTCGCAGAAAGGTCTTTATCTAGCTTCCACCAGCTAGCCTTCACTGCCGCGCCACGCCGAAGTGCCATCAGCTTAGCTCTATAGCTGTAAATAAGTATAGATTCGCACATGCACTAGATCATCAGCTTTAAAGTTACGCCTTACTTTTGATATCCGGTTATGTATGTCGGGAGAAAAAAATATTTAACCTAAGAAATCCTTATTGATTTAAAAGATAGAAAGTCTGCATAAAAACTAGAAAATAATAATTGTTTTCTATTTTTATAGAGTTTTCTAAAATTATAAATTATTTATAATTAATTCTAATTTTCATCACTTAAAAAAACAATTGATCATGTTGTAGAGTATAGTAATACAAAAATCCCGAAGTAAAAGTTAACGTTTAGGCCTACTGCACCGACACATCCCGGACTGATGTGGGGAGGACGGTGCTCGCCGACCGGCCGGGCTACGACGATACGTCAACGACCCGACACCGACAAATCGGCAAGTGTGAAACACTTCTATAATATCTAATTGAAAATGCTGCCAAACGATATCGGGACGATATCGTGACGACACCATCAGTTGCACCAATCGACGACAACGACACGACAACGACTTTTTTGCGGAGTGTCGTCAAGTGTGAAAACGGTACATAAGATAACATTGATTTTGGTGCTCGACGATATCGTCACGATATCGTGTCGTTGACGTGTCGTTGTCGTGTCGTCAAGTGTGAAAGCGCCCTCTGGGAGGTCAATACCGCTACATTGCACTGAGCCTTACAGTGAAAGGAAAGTAATTTCGTTCCACCCGGCTGTTATTTATAATTTACCTTACTTGTTTTAAAACATCATGAACATTGATATTGAATGTGTTTATAAAGTATTTTAAAACTGTTTAAAAGGAATTTCTTTTTATGTTTTATATACGTCAGGCAATATCATGCTTCTTTTAATCCTTGTTTCTCAGATTGTGTGCATTCTACGAGAAATCCACACCTACCGTTAGAGAAGTAGTGTTTGAAGAAGAGCCGAGTCTCATTATAATTCAAATCGGCCCCCAGAACAACGCCATATAGGCTTTCAATTTTTCAATGTTAATTTATGGAAGACATGTATTTGATTGAATAATTAGACCAGTAGTAAAAACTAAAGTTAACAAATCTGGTGAAAACAGATATTTTAGTTACAAAAAAAATATTTGCTGTCTATTTTGGCGCAGATTCTTGATCGAATTTCGACAAGTGGGCCATCTCTAGTGGTGTATTAAAATACAGTACTAATATTATGGACTGAATAGTTATTTAAAATAAATTATACGATTGCAGTACTGGGTATCTTACAACATAAGTGCATGAACTGTTAATTATACGATTGCAGTACTGGGTATCTTACAACATAAGTGCATGAACTGTTATCATTCTCACTTGTTATACCATTCATTTCGTAAAATTTAATTCGAGCTCTGTTTCTGGAGGGATGAAGGGTTTCCTTACTTAATTTTTAACGCTTTTTTAAGGAAAAATGGGGATAATCAATAAAAATCCAAACAAGATTCTTGAAAAAGTATGGAAACAACGCGTTACATAATCTGGCTCGACTTATTGCCGACATTTTAAAGGAAAGAGATTACAAGAAAAAATACGACATTTTAATAGTTACATGTTAGGACATGGTAAAAGAATTGCTTTTGCTAAAATAAAAACGAATATATGTGGACAAAAGAATTACACCATACTTTTAAGATAAAATAGAAAACTTTAACTTTCAGAATGAAATTTTACTAAGTGAAAGATAAAAATATATATTACTCGAACAATCAACCAGCTTAACATTCAATTAATTGAAACCCCACTATGTTTTCGTTATGTTAACCACAATGGCTTTATCTCTAAAGCTCTCCAGTAATACCAACTTGATATCAAATTCAAGCAAAATCCGTGGTCAAGCCATAGCCTTAGGATCATGGTGCAGGTATAGGCTTATACAATCAATACAATCGATACATTCAGGTGAAATGCATCATAATGGTCTCTCTAAAACGAACGAGCAAGTTTTATTCCATACTCATTAGTAACATTAGAAAGCTAACACGAATTCATTGACTTGCTTTAATTGTTAAATAACCATTCAAATGAGATTTTACTCTGTAAATTACCGAAATGGCAATAAACTACTTTATCTTAGTAAATTAGTTACTGTGGATGTTTCGCACTGTAAATATACGAATTAAATGACAATTATTATATGATTCTGTTGTATTTAACTTATTTGACATTTTAAATTTATATCCATAGTGAAATAGATCAGTTGTGACAACTGGTTTACGTTATATTGTATACTACCTTTTTCCCGCGGCATCGCTCACGCTACTCGCCGTCAGGTTTAGCTCGTTTGCTACGCTCATTCACCGTCACGCTCACCCTATGTAAAAGAAATTGTTTGAATAGGGCCTATCTAAAATTAAACATTTTCGTTGAATTTGTTTCTTAGCAACCAATAAAAAAAGATAAAATCAGTTTTCAGATTATTTTATCCTACACAATTTTTAACTTAAAAAAATTAAAGCTATTTAAAGTATTTGATTCCAAATTCAATGAAAAACATTACGAGCCACATAAAAATTTTCAATGTGGATTGCAATGCCATATTTTTTGTTAAAGTAAATAATAACAGGGAAGTTAAGTAATGAAACTAACTGAATACTGTTGCCATTGATGCAAAATCATTCTGAAATGAAATATGAACTGAATGGTACGACATTTCCCGTAAAAAATCTATTGCCATTAATATTAATTGTTAAGTTTTTTTATAAGTATAGGTTTTTAATACAGTGAAAATAATAACAGAAATTGTTACAAAACCAAGTCCTTAAAATATTTGAGGACCAGCACTAACATAAGTATCACAAAAATATTTTTATAAACTAAAAAAATATTTTCAAAAATTAATTTAAACTCGGTATTTACTCACTTCAAAATAAATGAAGCCACTAAGCCCCAAAAAGTATTTGTTGGTTGAACAAATACGATGCAGTTTCAACAGCAAATATTTATTCTTCGGCTTAAACCGTAATCGTCCTCCAGCACGCAGAGCATTTATAAAGTTGGTTTTTAAAATTTCATAATGCTTCAATTATAAATATACTTTGATGATATGTTCATATTGTTAGTGCATAAGCTGTTCGTGCAGTACCGAGCTTATCTTACAAGGTATTTTTAATCTTTTTTCTTACCCCTTAAGCATGAAATCACTTTATGGATTTTTTAAAATGTAAAGGTGGGAATATGTATGGTGAGTATTGTAAGTAAAAACATTCATAATTTATTTAATATACCAGGCGAGTTTCCTAAAGTGATTGAATAGCTAACTTTTTTATACTACATCTCACAGTATACTTCTTATGGGGGATTCCTTTTACTTTTTTATGTTGCTTTTAGATATGTATTTCACTTTTCAAAATTTACCGCCATTTTTCGAATATAGTGTTTTTGAAATTTTCATGTAGTTTTAAGACTTTTGTTATTCTTTGAAATTTTTTATCTAAACCAGGTCAGGGCAATTAATAGGCAATAGGCAATTAATAAGCAATCGTGATTCTTTTCCTCCTTTTCCCTGCTTGTGTGCATCGTAGGAGAAATCCGAACATACCGTTGAAAAGGTATAATTCACATCGACCCGAAGGGCTAACCCCTACAGGTTTTCAAAGTATCAACGTTTATCTTATGGGAGAAGGATGATTGGATCATTAGTCAGCTGTTGTAACAACAAATACTAGCATATCTAAAACTTTTAAAACTAATTGGCTCAAGATCAACTGACATTTTGGTTGAATTTCGACCAGTGAGCTACCTCTAGTATTTTTTAAATACAACCCTATATTGAAAATACTTTCATAAACTATCAAAACATCACGCACTGATATCAAAACTGATATCAAAATCAAAATCAAAATATTCTTTATTTGTAAGTACAAGCCTGTACATAAATTGCGTCATTATTTAATATATACATTAAAAGTGGTACAGATAAGGTACTCGCCATAAAATAAAATAAAGTAAATACATAGTGTATAAGAGTTTTAAAACATAAATAAACAAATCACATACAACTATGACAAATGCATCCCAGTTTTATATATTCATTGGCCTTCATGGAGAAATTCATTTAAGGAATAGTGTGGGTTTTGAAAAAGAAAGGTTTTTAATTTAGTCCTAAATTTTACATTGTCAGTTTCATTTTTTATTTCTAAAGGTAAAATTCTGAAAAATGTTGATCCCATATGAGTAGGTTTTTTGTTGAAAAAAGTCAACTTATGTTTTTGAATGTCAATATCATTTTTGTTTCTGGTGTTATATGTGTGTACTCTAGAACGTAATGTTATTTTCTGTGGATTGTTTTTTAGATAAATAATGCATTCAAATATATATTGATCATAAACAGTTAATATTTCTAAAATTTTGAAATGTTCCCTAACGTGGGCATCATGCTTAAGCTTTAGCATAATCCTTATTGCTCTTTTTTGCAAAAGTAAAATTGTATTTAAATTTTTATCACATGTACTCCCATAGATGCCAACGCCATAAGCAATATGGGAATGTATGTGTGCATGATAGATCATTTTTTAAACTGTTAGGCTACACAGATTTGCCATTCTTTTCAAAATATATATCCCAGAATTAATTTTTTTAATTACATTTTTAACATGACCCTCCCAGCTCAGATTATTATCCACCTCCAGGCCTAAAAATTTGGTGCTATCTATTTGGTCTAAAAGATCATTCTCAATAAAAATATTGGGTTCAAAACTTATTCTACTCTGTTTTGTTCCAAAACTTATGAAATTGGTCTTTTTAGTGTTTAGACACAATGAGTTGTTTGTGAAAAAGTTTTGTAAATTAGCAAGCTGGGTATGACTTGCTTCTTCTAAATTTTGTAAATCATTAGTTGATATAATTAAATTTGAATCATCAGCATACAGAACGAGCTGACTCTTTACGTTTACAATGTTATTGAGAATTTTTGGAAGTCCCTGTATATAACACAGGAATAAAAGTGGCCCTAAAATTGAATTATTATCTCACTTGTATAATTTTTATCATCTATATCTATGAAAAGGAAGTAAAAAGTATGTATATATGTTTTCAAGGACCCTGAAAGCTGACAGATTGCAATGAAACTTTCAGTCATTATTACGCATTATTAAAGGATTGTTTGTTTGAAGTTTGGTGCAAATCTGTCCAAAGGGCTCTGCCCCAGAGGGCGTACAATAGTTTGTAAAAAATATATGAAAATCTCTATTTCATCTATTTTTATTGGTTGCTGAGAAAAAAATTCTACGTAAAATTCTAATTTTAGGTATTCCAATGATTCTTATATATAAGTTAAGCATGAAAGCGAGTGAACGTAGCTAACGAGCTAAACCTGACGGCGAGTGAGCTTAACGATCGAGCTTAATTACCTATAAAATAAATTTAATCATGGGTTAAGCCGTGACGGGAAGCAGCTAGTTAACCATAATATTTGTAGGAAGACATTTTTAGGTATTATGTTTAACAAAAAAATACCAAACTATATTTGGAAACTATATTTTAACTTACATTTAAAAGAAGTTCGAAGAAAAAAATAAATTTTTGTAAACTCTGCCAAAGCAATAAAACATGATAGTTATGATGAAGTTACGAAGAAAATTCGTGAGGACTGTACATGGACGTCAGTTAGAACGTAACACTACACGGACACTTTGGGGGGGGGGGGGGGGGGTGACAGGTGTCCGACCTGGTGTTTTGTTATCCGGTAAGGGAGAACTGTCAGGCTGGACAACGCAGAGAGATATCATTTCTGTTATGTACTCTTTCGATGGAGACGAAATTTATATATAATTTTCGTTTTTGTGGCTGGAATTTTCTCTCCTGTCAGCTATCGCTTGTGTGGCCAATTAATTAATTTTAAATATTTTAGGCCCTACTTTAAGAGATACATCCTACTATAACTACAACTATCGAATTTTTTTATCATTAAGAGAATTTAATATTTGAGGGAAATAAAACAAAGCATCTGAGAGAACATGTCTCTGGCGTCTTGAGGAGATCCAATCTCCATATTTTGAAAAAGAAAGGTTTTTAATTTAGTCCTAAATTTTACATTGTCAGTTTCATTTTTTATTTCTAAAGGTAAAATTCTGAAAAATGTTGATCCCATATGAGTAGGTTTTTTGTTGAAAAAAGTCAACTTATGTTTTTGAATGTCAATATCATTTTTGTTTCTGGTGTTATATGTGTGTACTCTAGAACGTAATGTTATTTTCTGTGGATTGTTTTTTAGATAAATAATGCATTCAAATATATATTGATCATAAACAGTTAATATTTCTAAAATTTTGAAATGTTCCCTAACGTGGGCATCATGCTTAAGCTTTAGCATAATCCTTATTGCTCTTTTTTGCAAAAGTAAAATTGTATTTAAATTTTTATCACATGTACTCCCATAGATGCCAACGCCATAAGCAATATGGGAATGTATGTGTGCATGATAGATCATTTTTTAAACTGTTAGGCTACACAGATTTGCCATTCTTTTCAAAATATATATCCCAGAATTAATTTTTTTAATTACATTTTTAACATGACCCTCCCAGCTCAGATTATTATCCACCTCCAGGCCTAAAAATTTGGTGCTATCTATTTGGTCTAAAAGATCATTCTCAATAAAAATATTGGGTTCAAAACTTATTCTACTCTGTTTTGTTCCAAAACTTATGAAATTGGTCTTTTTAGTGTTTAGACACAATGAGTTGTTTGTGAAAAAGTTTTGTAAATTAGCAAGCTGGGTATGACTTGCTTCTTCTAAATTTTGTAAATCATTAGTTGATATAATTAAATTTGAATCATCAGCATACAGAACGAGCTGACTCTTTACGTTTACAATGTTATTGAGAATTTTTGGAAGTCCCTGTATATAACACAGGAATAAAAGTGGCCCTAAAATTGAATTATTATCTCACTTGTATAATTTTTATCATCTATATCTATGAAAAGGAAGTAAAAAGTATGTATATATGTTTTCAAGGACCCTGAAAGCTGACAGATTGCAATGAAACTTTCAGTCATTATTACGCATTATTAAAGGATTGTTTGTTTGAAGTTTGGTGCAAATCTGTCCAAAGGGCTCTGCCCCAGAGGGCGTACAATAGTTTGTAAAAAATATATGAAAATCTCTATTTCATCTATTTTTATTGGTTGCTGAGAAAAAAATTCTACGTAAAATTCTAATTTTAGGTATTCCAATGATTCTTATATATAAGTTAAGCATGAAAGCGAGTGAACGTAGCTAACGAGCTAAACCTGACGGCGAGTGAGCTTAACGATCGAGCTTAATTACCTATAAAATAAATTTAATCATGGGTTAAGCCGTGACGGGAAGCAGCTAGTTAACCATAATATTTGTAGGAAGACATTTTTAGGTATTATGTTTAACAAAAAAATACCAAACTATATTTGGAAACTATATTTTAACTTACATTTAAAAGAAGTTCGAAGAAAAAAATAAATTTTTGTAAACTCTGCCAAAGCAATAAAACATGATAGTTATGATGAAGTTACGAAGAAAATTCGTGAGGACTGTACATGGACGTCAGTTAGAACGTAACACTACACGGACACTTTGGGGGGAGGGGGGGGGGGGGTGACAGGTGTCCGACCTGGTGTTTTGTTATCCGGTAAGGGAGAACTGTCAGGCTGGACAACGCAGAGAGATATCATTTCTGTTATGTACTCTTTCGATGGAGACGAAATTTATATATAATTTTCGTTTTTGTGGCTGGAATTTTCTCTCCTGTCAGCTATCGCTTGTGTGGCCAATTAATTAATTTTAAATATTTTAGGCCCTACTTTAAGAGATACATCCTACTATAACTACAACTATCGAATTTTTTTATCATTAAGAGAATTTAATATTTGAGGGAAATCAAACAAAGCATCTGAGAGAACATGTCTATGGCGTCTTGAGGAGATCCAATCTCCATATGCAAATAGTTTGGGTAAAGAATTGCCCTTGTCCAATTTTGAATTTATTGGTCCAATAGCAAGAATGAAATATTTATACTTTGGGAACGTGGCCAACCATATGAAACATTGTTCTGAACAAAATATTTTGAATAAATGATTATTCTATATTACAGTTTTTTATTCCACCCTACTTTCAAAATAACTTGTTATAATCAATAAATCTTATCGTATTGAGGATTTTTTTATTGACATTACATTATTAAGGCTATTATTTTTTTTTCAATAACTAAAATATTACATTCTATTACTTTAACTGAGTGGAATCAATTATATTATGTAATTTGGCTTCACTTATTGATATCTAACGGTGCGACGTCTGGGGATGGAAGTCCCTCGCTTCTACTATCAATAAAAATAAAATTTATATTAAGATGAAAAGAATTATATTTAAACTATACGAATAAGATGAGCTCATTCGCCTCTTCCAAGAGGGCTATTAAAATGCTCAATATTGTTTAGCGGAGTTAAAATACTAAGGCAGACAGTTTTGTGCCAACCAGTATTTAAATGCCGTTGCTAAGCAATACAATTTGAAAGTGTTTTCATATTTTTACTTATTTTTTAAACAAACCTCTTTGCAAAACGTGTAAGTATACGTTAATTATAATACGTATTCAAGTAATAACTATACATGTATATTTTAATACGACATCTTTTATTCCTTAACGTCCTGGGTAGAGTAATTTTTAGGAAGAATATTCGTATAAAATAAATATTTTTCGTTGCCTTTTTCTTTGATACTTGAACTGGCAAGGAACAAAAGATGCCAAGATATTTTATTCCATAAATTTGACATAACAAGGTAACATCAAAGCTTCGCCTTTCTTTTGACCTTAGTAACTTTTGTCTGGTCTACCCTTGTATAAAATTATTTATATTACATGTAAATCAAAATGGAAAAAGAAGTTTTAAGCTTTAAGAACATTACATTTGCATGAAGTCATTTGACTCGACATGAAACCCACCAAAAATCTAGGATCTATTGGCCTACTGCATTTTAATCATCTCAAATAATATTTGAAAGTAAAGTTTCACAGTTTCAAATAGTTACAAAATATTATCGCAATAAAATAGTAACATCAGGGGTAAAGCCTTGTTAACCATACTGAAAACTATTTCGGCGCCGCCGCCGCCTATTGTCTCAGTGTTAATTAATTGTAAAATGAGTCTCAATCATGTACATATTCCGAGAAGGGGGAATCCATAGCGTCCAGTCAGTTGCATGCCGGAAACTATCATGACTATGACTCATCAACATGACACCAGTATAACTACTCATATTATTGTCACTTGAAATCCTCATGCACCCTTTGCAGTCAAGACATTCTATATGTGCTACCGTTTATTTGTAAATGATTTTTGATATGTTGTATGTAAATAAACCACGAGCCTGTAAACTTGTGGTTCCCATAACTCGTTTTCAGATCATATATTAGCAATCCATGAGGAGTAGGCCTACTCAATATTAAATAACCCCAAGCTTTCGTACTCGGCGAATTTCTAATGCCTGTTTGTATTCCCTACAAGGTAATTTACTAAAAATAAATTTACAAATACTACTCTAAAGTTGTTTTACAATTCAACAATAGCTCATTCTAAGTTTTAATGACAATATGATAAGTTTTCAATCAAAGCAAACTGTACATAAAATGTTTGATCGACTCGTTTTGGGTCAAATTACAAATACCTAAACAATAAATAATCAAACCATAACATGGATAGAATAAGAAAGGTGGAATTAGAAATTTTCTTCTTATTGTGCAGAAATTAGGTAAATGTGGAGATATAAACTTACATTTACAGTAGAAGTATAGCATTTGTAATTTCCTAGGACAGAAAATGACGGTTTCCAATAAGTAAGAGGACTGCAAAGATCAGGAAGTAATTAGGGAAGAGATTGGCATTAACGGAGACAGACCGGCAGGATATTGGAAAGATCCCCCAGGCGCTAGAGATCGTCTACTACTGTGAGTGAAGATGTGGGGTGAGAAATGGTGTAATTGACACTTCAAATGGATGATTTTCATATGAAAATGCAATAACTCTTATTTTTATTTTGCATATCAAAATGCAAGTTTAAGTGAGCAGAAAGAACACTTTTAAGAAACTGTTTTGGTTCAGTTTTCCAGAACTAATAGCCCAGTGAATAAAGGTTGTTTATCGCAACTAAATGGTGGAAAGCTGGATTTTATATATGTGATAGAACCACATAAGACGTGTGTTTTCCCAAAAGTCCCCGCTTCTCCCCCTTGAGCTTTCCCCCCAACCCCTCCAAAGCTTTCCCCCCCTGGGAATTACAGTGGTTCACTTTATTGGCCATAGGCCAAGTTTTACATACACTATCGGGTTGGAATTTTTTTAAGATTATTTGTGATTAGTTTTTCTACAACTTTTGTACCTAAGTATTTTTTCTGAAACCAAAATTTAAAAAGATATGAAATCAAAACTTCGATAAAAGTTAAATTTTAGAGTACACAATTTTGTTTTCCCCTATATAACTTTTTTATTAATCATAATATGCAAATATGTTTCAAATAAAAGTTTTAGTATATTTTTTAAGGTTTAAAAATATGTTATTGGTTTGACATCTGAGTGTACTGATGTAGACTGAGATTACGGCAAAGCGAGCGCGTGCGGGCAACTTGAACACCTCCCCGCCGCGCGCGCCGTGTTGTATCGGTCGGTGCGTCGCCTCTCAGTCGTAAGCATCACTCAGTTCTCAACTGTTTGACACATGTTAAGACCTTGCTGCTAAAATTACGTGTGTCCAAATGGAACAGTAGCCTGCAATAATTATTTATGTAAAAGGAACTTAATTTTCAACTACGTAACATTGTTAATATTTATTGCCAGTTTTGGTTCCGGGGGATATTCCCTACTCTTTGCTTGGCTTATGTAGCATATAAGAGAGCTGTGATTTATGACACAAGGGACGGAACGCGGACGATGGAAGTCACTTCTGGTGCCACGCAAGGTTCAATACTCGGCCCGGAACTGTGGAACTTTGCCTATGACAGCCTCCTGAGGTCCGAGATGCATGAGGAAACCACTTTGGTTGTGTACGCCGATGACGTCGCAGCTCTCATTGCTGCACGCAACGTTGAACTGGCCCAACTTACGTTGAACCGAGTCATGCATGTGGGCAACACCTGGATGTCCGATCACGGTCTCTCGCTTGCTCTCAGTAAGACGGAGATTGTAATCCTCACGAAGAAGAGGATCGACACGTGTTCCGAGTGGGAAGGGATGTGGTCCTATCAACTCGTGCTGCCAAGTACCTCGGAGTTATGGTGGACACCAAGTTAAGTTGGAGGGAACAGATCTTCCGTACGGTGGACTGGTGGACAAGGCCGCTAAGGCACTTACCTTAGTAGGCTGATGGCCGATTTCGAGGGTCCAAGATCCATTCCATTTTGTTTGACTTCTCCCATAAGGATTAAAAGGTGTTTATTGTGGCTCCCGCTACCCTCACATGCCCATACCTAGCGTTAACCATACCGGCCCTGTCTTGCGACAAGGAGAGTTATGGAACAAGTGCTCCAAATCACATTAAGGCGGATTGGACCCCCACAAGATCCAAGCAGAAAATGTCTGTTGATGTCCGCGGTCCAGTCTAGAGGTGTGGACAGACGCTCTCGATAAAGCGACTCGCCCGGGTTCAGCGCCAAGCGGTGCTCCGGGTGTGTTCCGCCTACTGGACAGTGTCCGAGCCTGCCGTCCTGGTGATCGCCGGAGTCATCCCTTTCAAGCTCTTGGCAGGAGGGAGGAAGGCGATTTATCAGAGACAAGGTGAGATCGGCAAGAACAGAAGAGCGCTCCCGAACCTTCCAGCAGTGGCAACACAGCTGGGAGCACGACACCCGAGGACAATGGACTGCGCGACTTAACAAGCAGATCCTGACCCTGCTTTGGTGCCCAATTCCTGACAGGTCACGACTACTTTTAGTCGTACCTGAACCGGTTGGGCATCACCGGTTCACCGGACTGCATTTATTGCTTGGGCGTTCCTGACGATGCGGAGCACACCTTCTTCCGCTGCCCCCATTGGGAAGGGCCCCGACTGGAGGCCACTCAAATTTTTGGTGCATTTTCGGTGGACTTGGCCTGCCAAAAGATCTCGGAGGATGAGGGCAACTGGGATTGTTTATCACAGTTCGTCCGGGACATCCTCCTGGAAAAGAACAGCCTTAAAAAGAATTTCCCAAATCTCCAATTAACTATGTATGCGGATGACATAGCTACACTGTTCAAAAGTAATTCTTTTCATAATTTAGAAATTGAGAGTTTTGTAGAATTAACAAAACTTTATCAATATCTAAACAATAATAACTTACATTTAAATTCAAATAAAAGTTACTGTATATTTTTTTCAGGTCAAAGAACCATTGATATTGAACCACAGATTTTTGTGAATGATTTTGAACTTATGTTCTCTCCCGAAAGTAAATACCTTGGACTAATATTCGATCAAAATTTTTCTTGGGCACCATATATAAACAATCTTGGCTCTAACTTGTCATCTCAATTATTTTTACTAAACAGGTTCGCTAAATTAAAAAATCAATTTATAATTCGATTGATCTACACCGCGCTTATAGAGTCGCGTTTAGTATACGGAATCATACTTTGGGGATCCGCATCCCAGAGTGCTCTTTTGCGAATTTTCAGACTGCAAAAGAGAGCTATTCGAATAATGGCAGGTATAAATAGACGCACTTCTTGCAGAGAATTTTTTAAATCTTTTAAAATTTTAACATTGGCATCACATTATATTTATGAAACTTTAATTTTGTACATCATGTATAAATATGCATCATTTATAATAGGCACTGACGTACATCCTCATAACACAAGACACCGTTTTCAACATAGACAAACTCCCCACAGATTGGCAATTTCAGATTCACTACCACAAAATCTTGGACCAAAACTATTTAATAAACTCCCGGAAGAAATCAAATTGCTTGGCGACCCTAAATTATTTAAAAACAAACTAAAATCATTTCTTATGGAGAGGGCTTTTTACTCAGTGGATGAGTTTTTTGAAACGTAGGAAATTTTTGGGGCACACAGTATCTGTTTTTAATGTTAATGTATTGTTTTAAGGTTATCTTGAAGAATTTATGTTTAATGTGTATATATGACGTTTGCTGTACAATTGTATTGATTGTCACATGCAATAAAGGATTTTGATTTGATTTGATTTGAGAAAACCGATCTGGACCGCGAAGTGGCCCAGATCCCTTGATCGAGCGGCTGGATAAGGAGCGAGCCCCACGGGCGTAAGCAAAATTTAGGCCTAGTCTGACGTAATGTGATAAACAATTCCAGGTTAGAATCCTAAAGAGTAGAGGAGTTTTTGTAGTGGGTAAACCCGTTTTTTACAGGGTCCTACACTACAGGCTGGCCCCATGTGTGCGTAATGCATTTTTGCTGCCTCTCAAAAAAAAAAAATAAATAAATAAATAAATAAAAAATAAAAAAATAAATACAATGGGGAAGGGGGAGGATGATTGTTTACTTATTTCAGGACTTTTTCAGAATTTGTTTATAAGTCGGTCTGGCGCTGCGTGCGTCGCGCCGCCTGCCCGCGCCGGGTGCAGCCCGCACGCGCTCGCTTTTCCGTAATCTCAGTCTACATCAGTACACTCAGATGTCAAACCAATAACATATTTTTAAACCTTAAAAATATACTAAAACTTTTATTTGAAACATATTTGCATATTATGATTAATAAAAAAGTTATATAGGGGAAAACAAAATTGTGTACTCTAAAATTTAACTTTTACCGAAGTTTTGATTTCATATCTTTTTAAATTTTGGTTTCAGAAAAAATACGTGGGTACAAAAGTTGTAGAAAAACTAATCACAAATAATCTTAAAAAAATTCCAACACGATAGTGTATGTAATACTCGGCCTATGGCCAGTAAAGTGAACCACTGTAATTCTCAGGGGGGGAAAGCTTTGGAGGGGGTTGGGGGGGAAAGCTCAAGGGGGAGAAGCGGGGACTTTTAGGAAAAGACACGTCTAATGTGGTTATATCACATATATAAAATCCAGCTTTCCACCAATTAGTTGCGACAAAGGGAAATTTTTGTCGTTTATTTACTGGGCTATAAACTATACGATACTAATTAATCGTTACCAATATTTGTTTAGTTTTTATTTAGGTTTTAAACTATCTATAAGTTGGTAATGAGTTGTATTGTGAAGTCCAGTTACAAAGATACTTCGGTAAAAGCGGTCAATAATAACACTTGAGATGACGTAGTAGTAATACACTCTTTTGAGATCATAACCAACTATGTCATGAAAATTGTTAAAGTAATGAAAACCCCATCAGCAATACCAACTTACAGCATGGCTAGCTGAGTTCAAAACTTCTAAGTTTGATGGAAGTTTCCTGTTGCTTGATTCATTACATGGGCGACATGACAGTTGGCTAAACTGATCTGAAGATGACGGCAATTTACTAATTAATCAAACAAACATTAGGGCGCTAGTGAAAATAATCAATACGAGAAATCTTAAATCTATCTTGCTTTTAACTTACTTTTACAAAACCAATATTTAGGTTGGTTTCTTATTAATAGACTTGTTGGTGTTCGTAAAAATTTTGGTTTTCAGAATTTACATCATTAGACTAGACTGTGTCATGATCGTCTATTAATCCATTCTAGTTATTAATTATCATTTTGTTAACCTGACATAGTTCACTGTTCTACAATCGATTGGAAAATAATTAACCACATATTTAATTGTAAACATTTGCTAACTGCATATATAAATAAAAATCTAATTTTACGATTCATATAAAAAATTAATCTTTTTATGATTGTAAAATATATCTATGACTGAACTAAAACTTTTTCACAGAATCGTGTTAATCTTTCACTATAATTAATTAACCATAAAAAGGAAATTAACACTACTAGATGCAGGTTTGTCGAGGTGTTTGAACTTAGAGAGTGAGAGTTTTGACATGAAAATGAATTTAAGACTAGTGGCTTGTAGGGGCAAAGGCCCCTAAAAATAATAATGGCGATGTTGTCTCCAAAAATAAGTTTCAATTTATCACCTCCTTGTACCATTAATGTATTTTTCTAAAGCTGTAGTGTGAATTTACACGTTTGGGGTTTCTATATTTCTTAATCTTGATGAAACTTTTGGCGGTACCAAATCAGCTATTTACCAATAATTTCCCCTGTTAAAAATACAGTAGTCTATTTTGTGGAAAAAAGACAAATTATTGCACAATTGAACTACCGAACGTGGTAAAAAGAGTTTTAACCTTAAATATGTTCATGATGGGTTTGTAACTCAAGTAAATAGAATAGTTCAATACAACATAAGCCCATTCTGACTGTACACTCCTTCACCCTGGACACCTGTGCCCCCCATTCCCCACACCATGAAAAAGATGCCTCCCCGTGCCCCCGTTCACCTCTCCTGACCCGTGCCTCTTGCGCCCCTATGCTCCCGGGTGCCCGAGTACCCCCATGCCCACCTATGCCAATGTGCCCCCATTCTCCCGTGCCCACATGCCCCCACTTCTCTCGTGACCCCCGTGCCTCATTTTATGTTCCTCATTTCTCCTCAATGCCCACATTAAAAGCCCCAATATCCCCGTGCCCCATGACAACCATTCCTCCCCATGCCTCCACCTTCGCCCCCATGCCACACTAACCCCAGTGCCCCCGACAATCCTCGTGCCCCCATGCCACGGTACGCCCGTGTCCACATGCCCACCGTTCATCCCCGTGTTCCCCATGCCCTATATGTCCCCAAAGCCTCCCCCTTGCCGCCTTGTCATCTGCCCCCCGTTGCCTCGTGTCACCGACGCCTCTAGTGCTCATTGTGCCTTCCTATCCCTGCGTCGCCACGTGCCCCGGGCCCCCTATATTTCCGTTCCCCCACGCCCGAAGCTGCTCCCCGTAGCCCCCGTGCCCCCCAAGCCCATCTACTCCTTTTTCCACCAACGCCCCTTGTGCTCATGTGCCCCCACACCCCCCGCCACAACGTATCCCAGTGCTTTTTTATGTCACCCAGAGTGCCCCATAAACCCTGCACCCACGAATCCTCCATGCTCCCTTGCCCTCATGCGTTCCTTAATGTGCCCGAATGTTCACCATGCCTCCACCGTGCTCTTCATGCCTTCCTAACCCCAAAGCCCCCGACAATCATCGTGCCCCCATGCCCCCGCACCCACGGTACTCCAGTGTCCACATGCCCATCTGCCCCCGTGCCTCGTGCCACCGACGCCTCTAGTGCCCATTGTGCATTCCAACCCCCGCACGTGCAACTGGGTCCCCTAAGTTTCTGTACCACTGCAGCTTCCGTGGCCAAAGCTGCGTTCCGTGATCCGGTGCCCCCCATGCCTGCCTACCCCTTTTGACATCGACGCACCTAGTGCTCCTAGTGCTCCTACTCGACCCCACCCCCCCCCCCCCACCACGTGCCCCAGTGCATTTCCATGCCTCCCCAGAGTGCGCCCTATGCCCCCGCACCCCTCTACCCTCCATGCTCCCGTGCCCTAATGCCTTCCTTTCTGTGCCCCTACATTCCTCATGCTCCCCTATCTCCAGTGCCATCGACACCCCTCGTGCCCCTCGTGCTCTTCGTGACCCCAAATCCCCGAACCCCCTGTGCTTATCATGGTCCCGTGCTGCCATCCCGGCCGTGCCTCCTTCTACATGCCCTCCTGAGCCCCCCCCCCCCACCGTGTTTCCTATTTCCCCTTACCCTCCGTGCCACCGACGTCCCTCGTACTTTGATTTTAGTCTATTTTGTATTTTCGTTAATGAACACTGAGTGATATATTGTTAGTTGGCACTCTATCATTTACATGAAAGGCTCCCCGTCTTAATGGATTCATGGTTGTTTTTTGTTTGCTTACGACCTACGTACAAAAGAAGCAGAGAATGGATAAAACCAAAACAAAATATCCCTCATACAGTACAATGTCAGTAGTGTACATAAATATAATGATTCAGTAGAAAAATACCCAACAAAATTATTTTACTTTTCAACTCTTAACTACTAAATAGCCAATATATAAAGCAGTAATGTGATAACTATACAACATTCACTGAGTAAAGATAATTAACCATTAATGCAACGTGTATATCAACCATGTCACATCTAAGCCAATTTTTACTTTGGTATATTCAGCATAAAAAATCATTCTACTCCTGTTCCCTTAATGACATAGATGATGGGGTCACGAAGATGAAATCTCATGTGGACCCGTAATCCGTTCATGACTATTCGTGTTCTCCTTTTTTATAGTACATTGCTAATTTTAAAAAGTTATACGGTTATCTTAACTCATAATATCTGCTCACTAACCAGCTGAGTTTATGATAAAACACTGGAACATCTGCTTAATCACACGCGTTAGATCTAAAAATCTTTTTCCCATCCAGTGGCACGGTCGTGTCACGTCGCCAAGTCCCACCCAACCAAACAGACGACGGGTGCCTATATAGACACGAAGCAGAATACGGCCAATTTTCACTTCCCAAAAGGGCACAAAAAGCACGCAGTTAACCCATTTTTCGTTTTCTATCCGCTTAACTGGGTCAATAAACACCAAAAATCACCAAGCTTACTTTAAAAACCCTCAATGAAGTAAAATATATGCGTTCAAAAGTAGCCTAAAAAATGTCAGAAATGTGGTTTCCTACGCACAACAAACTATTTAAATTTTTAAGCAAAGCTACAGCCTTAATCACTGATGGGAATCACACGAAACTTTGTAGGAATCTTCGTATTTGTACGTAGTACAAACCTTTGTGTACAAAGATCGAGTTCATCCACTTTAAATATCACAAAATAAAACAAATATGAGATTTCTTCAATCATTTTGTTTACATTTCGTGAATTTAAAAGTTAAACAAAGCAAACATTTGACATTATAATTTTAATTCGTTGTATAAACCAAGCCAAAACATCTGCTTTCATATTCATTGATTTGATCAGCTGGCACTTATAGATTGTGTTATACAGAAAATTGCTTTCCTTTAAATTGTGTTGACTTTCGTCCAAGCCAATAAATTCATTTGAATTATCTGTATGACTGTATTAAAAAATAAAATATTTTTATCTTTAGAACTGGAGAACCGTTATCATTATCCATCTCACTGTTGTAACTTTGTTGTTACAACAGTGCAATTTTTCTTTGGTTAAGTTACCACTCGAAAATTATCAGCAAACTCTATAAAAACACACAAAACTAAACCAACTAGGAAGACTTTATCTTCAAAACGCCGTTTTAAGAGAAATTTGTCTTTGTAAATATTGTAAACTGTGGAATGCATAAAAGAAACAAATACATGAAGATATAAAATATTGATCCAAACCAATGAAGAAGTGACTATACGGTGCTAAATAAGATTAATTATCCTCCTCCACCTATACGTACGTGCATTAGTTGCTATGTTAACTTCTTAGTGACAACTGAACCGATCTTCAAGATTGATGTGTCAAAAAAGGAATTATGTTATATTTGCCAATTCTTCATCAAATTAAAAGGCGTAATTTCTCATCGAGCTATGCCCTATTTCGCTTGGAATGTTTGGTTTTGACCAACTCATTTATTGGGCAGGTAAAAATCGCGGTAGGCCGCCCCCCTTATGATAACTGAATCCTCCTTTATGAAAACTAATATCCTCATAAAAATGCTATTTTTGGGCAGTGTTGATGTACTAAGCTTTAATGCTAGTATTCAGAAAACGCATGGTAAGCGTTCTTATTGTACTCCCTGAAAAATTCTGCTAGGGAAATGTTTGAACAAGAAAATGTTGTCGTTTCATAAATTTCAATGTACAGACGTTGCTGCAAGGAGTAATTAATTTTAAAAATCCCAATATGCTATCATTCTAACTTAATTGAATGTTTGGAGATTGACTGAATTTATATTAAGCATGGACCAATCCTTAAAACAGATTACTATTTTGGAACTGATACGATAAAAATCGTATCCGTAGCAATATTGCTTCATCCATTCTTTTAATCAGATGTGCAATATTAAATATTTATAGCTTAAATTCCTTTTTAACGCTTCACATACAGAACACAAAACGGCTATGGAGCAGGACTGTAGTAAAAATCAGTTAATCTTAGGTTGTCTTTACTCAAAGATGAACTATCTTTGAGTAAAGACAACGAATGTAGTCCGAAATTTACACTTGCAGTTATTCAGGGAGTAAAAGTACCGAACATTTTCTTAACACTGCAGACGAAGCAATAAAATTTGGTACATTAACAAAACACAAACTTATGAATTTAACAATCTTTGATTTATATCTCGATAGTAAAGATGAATTTGAAGGGGGTGACCAAGATTAAAGACACCTTCAAATTAATACCTCCTGTCACTTCCCTTACGAATCACGGGTATTCAGCATGGACCCATAAATTAGTATTTTAATCTCTTAATGCAGCTAAATAGCTAAAAAAACTACCCTATAAACGACAGCAGTGTTCCTCTGAATAAATTCCAGACAAACGAATACAAACATAGTGTTCCGTTTAAGTAGTGGAAAAGTAAGGCTGCTGGCTCACTTCAAGGTCACCCGAGCGATGACGTCATCGAGGTCAATGACCCCACCGATGACGTCATCGATGACGTCATCGATGACGCAATAGATGACGTCATCACCAATGACGTCACTTCCATGACGTCACACCCATGACGTCACAAAAATGACGTGCTGATGACGTCATCACCCCCTACGTCACCAAAATGACGTCATCGATGTCACAAAGGTCAAGGTCACGCTGAAACCTAAAATTTTTTGGCACTTTTGCTGTTTCTCGCACTACGCTCCGAGTTTCAGTCCGGTTCCCATGACCTTGACGACTTGGAGCGAAATTAGACGAGAAACAGCAAAAGTGCTGAGGAAACTTGAAGTTTGCAATGTGACTCTGCCTAAACCATCATGTGACACCGCTCGAGTGACCTTGAACTGGCCCAGCTGCCTTACTTTAACCATTACTGCAACCGCGATGCGCACCCTACGACAGACACCGAGCGACTGACTGTCCGACCCCGCGCACTCTAGGTATATTAGCTTGAGAGACTAAGACTCTAAACTGTTAGGAATGGGAGTAACTAACTGAATTTTGCAAGGAAAAGTCATTTCATCCAATATTCTAAACAAATCTTCATCAGTAAAACTTACATTAGTCTGTTTGGTATAAAACTTAGGGTGTCAGCGCAACAGTCTTCGCCACTTAGCTAAAGTTGAAACCCGCTTGACTTTGAGTGGTGGACAGTGAGCAACTAATAAAGTCTTAACACGGCTAAGTTTCTTACCCAAAGTGTCCCGCGACATGGCTTCCCCTCACAAAAGTCTGCACAATACTGAGAGACTGTTGGTAGCGCATGAGTCAAGGGAAAAGTGGTGGGGGAAACAGCAGGAGTGGGGGAAGGTCACAGTGGTGGGGGAAGGTGAGGTTGAACGCTGGAGTATCGCATCACTTCACCATGAGCTGTCCTACAGTTAACACACTGTTCTCGCGGCCCGAGTTGGCGCTAGAAGAAACCCTACTGTACAGCTTAGGCTGTGAGGGGCAAGGAAGAAAAGTTAAAGTGGAAGTTATGGTAAACTTTAAGGTGAAGAGCCGTCTAAATAAAGTAATTGTAATTTTGCAATCCCCAATAACTTTAGAGAAATACCAATTTATAAAGCGACATCTCACTCTTAGGCAAAACGAATTGGAAATAGAAAAGATCACAGTAAAATTAATCTAACCTAAAATTCGGACTGGACACTCATGGCGATACCACGTGGCGTGCAAACGCCACCCTAAACATTACAAGTTAGGTTATTGAGCACCTCTGGTACGATAACCGACGTGCTAGAGTTAAAGTGTGATGACCTTGAGTCAAAACACTGAAATACTACAAGTCGATATCGTCCCAGAGTTAAAGTGTAGTGACCTTGAGGAAAATCAGAGAAAATCCAAGCCATGTTAGTCCAGAGTTAAAGTGTAATGACCTTGAGGCAAAAACTTGTAAAACACTTACATGAACAGAGACGAAGAGCAGCGATGCTTACCGCATGCAAGCCTGAGACATACTGGCTGAGCGCCGTCACGTAGCTTAGGGACTCGATTAGGGTGGGGGTATTGCCAACACTTAGAGTAGAAGTGTAGTGGGTGACCTTGAACCAGACTTAGAGTAGAAGTGTAGTCGGTGACCTTGAACCACCCCTGAGGGGCGGACCCCCCCCCTCCGCCCCCGTCTCCGTTTTTTGTGGGGCGGACCCCCCCCTCCGCCCCCCTCCACCCCCGTCTCCATTTTTTGGGGGGCGGACCCCCCCCTCCGCCCCCTCCGCCCCCGTCTCCGTTTTTTGGGGGGCGGACCCCCCCCCTTCCGCCCCCTCCGCCCCCGTCTCCGTTTTTTTGTTGGGCGGACCCCCCTCCGCCCCCCTCCGCCCCCGTCTCCGTTTTTTGGGGGGCGGACCCCCCCCACCCCTCGGGGTGGACCTCCGCCCCCGGGGTGGACCTCCGCCCCATGCCGGGGGAGCGGTGGGGATATAAGGCGGCCCGGCCACAGCCGGCTCGCAGTCCGCTCCCGAGCGTTGAACGTGAACGATCGGGACGGACCGCCATAGGCCTCACTAAACACTGAAAGGCGCCTTCACTGTTTAGCGAAGTCTACTCTAACTTTAAGACTTGTATTATTTCTAAGATATTGCGCTTGCGTTTGGGTATTGGGAATTGTTTTATATGAGATTGTTTCACTTGTACCCTATGTCTCCTGTGTGTCTTGTTTGTCTTTTATCCTGTGTGTCTTGTTTGTCATATGTGTTTAATGTGTATGTGCTTGTTCCAGCATTTACTAGGTTGAGCTCAATTGTGTGTTGTAAGTGTGTTATATTTAACTAAAGTGTATACGCTTGTTTTAGCATTTCCCCTTGAGCGTTTTTCACAGCTCAAAGTAAATTGTAACGACAGGGAACGGGAGTAGGCCCCCGTGTAAAGCCACTTTTTGTAATTGTTAGGCTCCTCTCAGGCATGCAACAGGTTGCGGCTGGGGTTTGGGAGCATGTCCGTTTGTACGCTGGCAAGCAAAAGGTTGTGGCGGCCTCTGCACTCAGACCGAGGACGTAAGCCACTAGGGTGTCCTCAGTTTGTTTCCTCCTGGAAACTCAAAATTATGTAAATGAATCTTTGTTAGCTATTGAAATGAGAATGCAGTAAATGTTTACAAGTCTTGCGTGGTAAAGGTTAGACAACATTGGATGTTGCCTGTTGTCATAGTTGGGTCTTTTCGGAGGCTACAGCGATGACAACCCAAGTGCCCCACACCCCCATAGGGGGGTGTGGGGCTTAATTTTTTTAAAGTTTTTTTGTGACCTTGACCTAAATATATAAAAGTTTTCAAAATCTTTAACAGTCATGTTTTTTTAACACAGTAAATATATTAAGGTCTTTGAAAATTCTTAACAGTTAGGCTTAACACACACAAGTCTGGAGTTGTCCATTGTTGGGTCTCTTCGGAGGCTACAGCGATGGCAACCTAAATCCCCCAGGTGGGGCGTTTTTTTTTTTTAAAGTTTTTACCTAAATATAGTAAAGACTGACCCTGCACCTCCGCCCCCGCCCCCCCCTCCCCCCCTCTTTCACCTCCGCCCCTGCACCTCCGCCCCTGCACCTCCACCCCTGCACCTCCGCCCCCCCTTCATCTCCGCCCCTGCACCTCCGCCCCTGCACCTCCGCCCCCCCCTATGCCTTCACCTCCACCTCCGCCCCCACCCCTACCCCTACCCCTATACCCTTGGGTGGGGCTCGCCCGTGGCCGGTGGGGATATAAGGCGGCCGGGTTGCACGCATTTCTCATTTTAGCTCCAGCTCTCATGCTGACCGGTTCTGAAAATGTATCGTTGTATACCTTATGATCCTTCGTACTATAATCTGTTTGGTATTAATAGTATTACAGACAATGAGCAGAAATTGTATAAAAAATTTTGTTGTTTACTTGATAGAACGCACAAACTACCGCCAAATACTTTCACCTACAAGCTACCCCTGATAGACAAGGATGATGTAAGCAAACTAACAACAATTCAAGTGAAATTTCTGGAAGAAAAAATTCTTGTTTGTGTAAGAGAAGTGTTTCATAATGAATATTCAAAAAGATTGGCTTTTGACTTTATTAAGGAACATGCAGGACGTGAAAAAGAACAGTACCCAGGATTATATTATTTATATCTTTTTGAGAATGGAGCAAGTGTAACGGTAGAAATAAGTATTAAACTAATGTAATTCTCCCAACCAAGTGTTAAACTAGGACTTGAACTTGGACTTGATTGAGGTTTTGTAGAACAGAGCGGGGGATAGATCACTTTGCGGCAATGGACTAGCATGCTGCTTAGTGGTTTATCCCCCGCTCAAAGGGTATCTTTACGCGACCTTGACCCACATAAACTTGCTCAAACAGACATCTTTGAAAAAACTTGTACAAAGTAGTGGATTTAGATCAAACATCATTGGTTTATCAAGCCTGTTGAAGAATATATTGAAAATGGGTGTTTAAAAGCCAAATCTACTACATGATTGATAAACCGGATGTATATATGACGTCACCTTCCCCCACCCTTCAACCTCAGGTATAAAGGGACCCGGTTGAGCGTGCAGCTCATTATTGCGTGGACATTCACCGAGTGCACACTCAAAGCCAAACTGTAAAAAATGGCTCTTTGCGATATTTGTGGTGAGTTTTTTCAAGACGAAGATATCTTTGTTTTACACCGAGAATTGTATCATGAAGAGGACAGAAAAGAAGAGATTGTAGTAAGTGAAGAAAACCTGGATGCAATTGATCGGTTGTTGGAAAACTACCAGAAGCAGATGGACGACTGTGATAGCTATCTACAGTTACACCGAGAATTGCATCATGAAGAGGACAGAAAAGAAGAGATTGTAGTAAGTGAAGAAGACTTGGATGCGATTGATCGGTTTTTGGAAAAACCTCAGAAGCAGGAGGACTGGGGTAGCTATTTACAGTTAATGCAAAGAGGAAGACCTAGTGTTATTCAATTTGCCGGAGCTGGACCATCTACAGCTGGAGGATTTATTCAAGAAGAGGAAATGGAAGAAGAAGATACGGAAGAAGAAGTGGAAGATGTAAGACAACTGCGTACCCGAGAAGAGGATATGGAAGAAGAGGATACAGAAGAAGTGGAAGATATAAGACAACTGCGCACCACAGCCTTGCCAGGACCAGTTGTAACTCATTTCAAAATTAATAATGTGCAATTGGAATTGGAAAATTTTATAACCCAAGCTAAAAATTTAGTTGTAAAAACATTGATGGAAGAATTGGCAAGATTGAACTTTATTAAATTTGGATTGGTGTTGGAGGCTATGTTTACTAATACCTATGGTGAAAACTCACCGAGAGCATTCATTGCTAAAAACCGAACCCTTACAACCACATCTGATATCAACGAAATTCTAGAAGAATGTTTGAATGAACTGCTAATGAAACTCCAAGAACATGAAGGAAGAGGATCTGGCTGGACGCTATCATCGATCGAAGGTATGGATGTGAGGGTTCACAAGCATGGATATGGTATGAGGGGTAGCAGCTTTATCCCTCTACCAAAGAAAATTAAAGACACCAACTCTTGCAGAAATGTTACAAACGGGGATAATGAATGTTTTAAGTATGCGATGCTAACTAAGTATGTAAAACATAATCCTTGTAGAGTTGGTAGGGAATATTATGAAAACGAACACCGCTACAACTTCCGAGGAATGTCGTATCCTGTGAGTCTTAATCAAATTGCAAAATTTGAGAAACAAAATCCAGGTGTTTCTGTTAACGTGTTCGGCTTAGATGATTCGAACAATGTGTATCCTCTACGAGTTGGAAAAGTGGAGCAAAGAAACCATACTGATTTATTATTGATAACTAAAGGCGAAATTTCACATTATGTGTGGATAAAAGATTTTGAAGCATTGGTTGTACGACAATTAACGAAAAATAAAATTAGAGTGACAGTGTGTAAGAGATGCTTTTGTTTTACAAATAAAGATTTGAGACGTGGAGGATCGGAGTGGTTGAAGGAACACCAAAGACTTTGTAATGACAACTATGAAGTGAAGATTAGTCTGCCGCCGCCATCTCGAGCGTTCATCCAATTCAACAAAACAGTTCACCAATATCGGATTCCAGTAGCCGTCTACGCAGATTTCGAATCCACGTTAGTACCACAGGAGCTTCCGGATGGTGAGGTGACTAGAAGAACCAAATATCAACTGCATCAACCTAACAGTTTTTGCTTATTGGTGAAATCGACTTTACCTGAAGAACAGTTGCAAGAGTATGGTTTAACATCCACTCCTATACTCTACCGTGGGGAAGAAGCCGCTAAGTATTTTGTAGACCAGTTGTATGACATTGCTGAAAAGGTGCAACGCTTATTCGGTAATGTTTTACCTATGGAACCTTTGAACCAAAATCAACAAGAAAAATACAATTCAGCATCAAGATGTTATTTATGCAAAAAGAGCTTCAGTGAAGAAAATCCAAAAGTAAGAGATCACGATCACCTGACAGGGTTATACAGAGGAGCTGCTTGTAATTCATGCAATATAAATTACAAACTGCCAAACTTTATCCCTGTCGTGTTACACAATCTTAGCGGCTATGACTCCCACTTCATTATCCCAGAGTTAGGACGAGATGATGGGAAAATCGAAGTATTAGCTGAAACATTGGAGAAGTACATCAGTTTCTCAAAAACAGTAGGTAAAATTAAACTTCGCTTCGTAGACTCTTATAGACTTATGTCATCTAGTTTGAGCAAATTGTCTGAGAACCTAAGAAGAGAAGATCTAAAAGAAACCAGCAAAATTGTACCTGAAGATAAATTGGACTTAGTAATGCGTAAAGGAGTGTTCCCCTATGATTACATAACTTCTGCAGAAAAATTTGAAGAAACCAGTCTGCCACCGATTGAAGCCTTCAATAGCAAGTTAAATGAAAGTGCAATCACCGTTGAAGACTACAATCATGCTTGTAATGTTTGGAACCAACTAAACATTCAAACCTTAGGGGAATATTCCGACTTTTACATAAAATTGGACGTAACTCTGCTGTGCGATGTGATGGAAGAATTTCGAAACACCTGCTTCTCCGCCTATGGACTGGACCCTCTACACTCGTACACATCTCCAGGATTAGCATGGCAAGCTATGCTAAAGTCAACCAAATGTCGATTGGAACTTCTAACAGATATTGATATGGTGCTCATGATAGAATCTGGTGTACGGGGCGGTTTGACACAAGTTGTAACACGTCATGTCAAAGCTAACAACAAGTACATCCCAGGCTTCGACGAGAGACAACCATCGGTCTACCTAGGCTACTTTGACGCAAACAACCTCTATGGTTGGGCAATGTCAAATCCGCTTCCCTACGCTGACTTCAAATGGATCGACCCGGCCACCATCGGTGACATCTCACAGATTCCAAAGAATGGTCCAAAAGGCTATATTTTGGACTGTGATTTCGAATATCCGGAGCACCTTCATGACCATCACTACGACTTGCCTCTCCTAGCCAAGACTGAAGTTTCACCGACAGGAAGATGGCCGAAATTGATGATGACGTTGGAGAATAAAGATCGGTATGTGGCTCACTACTGGGTAGTTCAACAAGCTCTTGAATTGGGTCTACGTGTAGTGAGAATTCATAGAGCAATTGAATTCACCCAGTCTTGTTGGTTGAAACCATATATTGATTCCAACACTACAAGAAGAGCAGCGGCAACATCAGCATTTGAAAAGGACTTTTACAAATTGATGAACAACGCCATCTTCGGGAAGACCTTAGAAAACAAAAGAAAACACAAGATTGTAAAATTAGTAAGTGATCCTAAGAAATTGGAAAAATTAGTGCAAAAACCAAATTTTGGAACATCCATGATTATAAACGAAGATCTAGTTGCCGTCAGTATGAAGAAAACAACAATAGTGATGGATCGTCCGTTATACATTGGAATGTCGATTTTGGATATAAGTAAAACTCTGATGTATGATTTCCATTACAACAAAATGGTTAAACACTACGGAAGAGACAACATTGGAGTTGCATACATGGATACCGACGCGTTTATCTACTGGATAAAGACTTTGGACATGTATGAAGATCTAAGGAGTTTCCCATACAAAGACGATTTTGACTTCTCTGACTATCCGAAGAACCATCCGAATTACAATGAAAAGAATAAAAAAGTAATCGGAAAATTTAAAGATGAAGCAAATGGAATGCCTTTGGAGGAAATAGTTGCGCTAATGTCCAAACTATATTCCTTCAAGATGTATAAGGAAAATGACATACCGACAGTGAAGAAAGCTAAAGGAGTCAAAACATCGTACTTGAAGAAACATGTGACATTTGACCATTACAAGACCTGTTTGTTTGAAGATTCTACAATGTCTGCAACGTTCAACACTATCAGAAGCTTTAAACATGAGGTCTACAGTGTCACTGAAGTTAAAAGAGCACTATCAGCTCGAGATGATAAAAGGCATATTATGCCGGATAAAATTCACACTCTTCCTTTCGGCCACTACTCTCTAAACCCTATCGACTAATAACCTATTCTTCGTCCTTCTACAACTTCGACCTTATTCCTTTCTCCTTCCGTAAAAAAATGGGGAACACGGCAAGTCAAACGCCGTGTTCCCCATTTTTTTACACAAGTTTGGATGACCTTGACCTATATAAATGATGTGAATATTTAAGACAACATTCATTGTGATTATACATGTGATACATGAAACATTCAAACCTGCAATATGAAGGACTTGAAGCAAGAAATTGTCAACGAACTTCATAAACCTGCAAGAAGAAAGTTTCCACGAAGAAATACAGTGATAAAAGGAATAAATGATTTATATCAAGCGGATTTAATCGAAATGATTCCTTATAGTAAACAAAATAGAGGATTTAAATACATATTAACTATTATTAATTGTTTTTAAAAAATGGCAGATGCTTTACCACTAAAAGATAAAAGTGGCAAAAGTGTTACAAAAGCAATGGAAACAGCTATACAAAGAGACAAACATACTATAAAACATTTACAAACCGATGATGGAAAAGAATATTTCAATAAGGAATTTGCAAATTTAATGAAAAAACACAACATTAACCATTACTCAACCAATTCAGAGGTAAAAGCATCAATAATTGAAAGATTCAACAGAACTTTAAAAGGTGCGATGTATAAGATGTTTTCTAACAGAGGATCGCACGTATGGATTGATATGTTACCAAAACTTATAAGCGATTACAATACCAAGTTTCATAGAACTATCGGTATGAAACCAAGCCAGGTGACTAATAAAAATGAAAAACTTGTATTAAAACGTATAAAAATGAATACTAAACCAAAAGTTGAAAAACTAAAGACTAAAAGGTTTAATGTCGGTGATAAAGTGCGAATAAGCAAATACAAAGGTGTATTCAGTAAAAGATATCTTCCAAACTGGACAAATGAGGTATTTACTGTATTTAAGGTGCAACCTACAATACCAGAAACTTACATTTTAAAAGATAATAAAGGACAATTGGTGGAAGGAGGGTTTTATGGACATGAAATGTTAAAATCAACAGTAGGTGATGTATATCTAGTAGAAAAGGTGTTGCAACGGAAAAAAGATAAGGTTAAAGTACGATGGTTAGGATTTAATAAGACGGAAGATTCTTGGATACCTAAAAAGGATCTAATATAATGATAGAGCATCATTTTAGGTTGAACCATTACAAAGGATGGAGATAATACCGCAAAAAGACAATTTTACTATTAATAATATAGATGAACTCACAGTGGATGGTTCTCAATTCAATACTGGGAAACATGGTGTTTTGTTACCAAACACGGTGCGTTGTTTGGTTACCGGTCCTTCCAATTGTGGAAAAACAAATATAGTATTCAATTTGATTACAAACCCTAAAGGCTTACGTTTTAATAATTTATATGTATTTTCAAAGTCACTACAACAACCAAAATATCAGTTATTGGAACAAATACTCAATAATGTGCCTGAAGTTAAATATTTTAGATTTAACGCAAGCGAGAGTGTCATGCAACCGCAAGAGGCTAAACCATTCTCAGTATTCATATTTGACGATGTATCTTGTGAAAATCAAAATACAATAAGGAATTACTTCGCCATGGGTCGACATAACAACATAGATAGCATTTATATTGGTCAAACTTACAGCAAAATACCGAAACAGCTCATTAGAGACAATGCAAACATGTTAATTGTATTTAAACAGGATGAAACCAACCTAAAACACATATATTATGACCATGTAAGTGCGGATATGCCATTTGAACGATTTAAAGAGTTGTGTGGAAAGGCTTGGGCTGAAAAGTATGGGTTTTTAACAATTATGAAGGAACAACCGCTAAACAATGGTCGATACAGGATAGGATTTGATAAATTTATACTAATACACTGATCATCATGTAAAACATTCATTGTTGTACAACACGTCTTGCTACAAACATGGTTAACCAAGAAAAGTTAATAAAGGAAATAAAATCACTTAGTGATTCTATTCGGGATAAAAACAGAGCATTAAAATTAGGTATTAGCGAAAGGGAGAAATTTCTTGAATCTACTTTTAAACCTATTACTGAACCCTTGAAACAATTAAACAAAAAATTTGCTAAACCCGTTTTGGAAGGAGATGCAATTGCACCTATTACAAAGTTTGAAAGAGAAAATATAAAATCAGAAGATTTTAGTGATGAAGACCCGGAATCCTCTACATATAGTAGTTTTACCGGCGGAGAACCCGAAAGAGAGCTAGAATCACCAGATATAGTGGTATACGAGAATTATATGAAGTAAAAGCTAAAAGAGGACATGAAGATGTATCAACTGATAGTGAAGAGGAAAAAGAAGAAGAAGCAAGGGAAGGTCCGTCAAACATAAGCTTGTTGGGTGAAAACATTCATAACAAAGGACCTTTAGGAAGGAAATACATGATAAAAATGTTAGCTGGAATAAATCCTAATAAAAACTACCATAGTTATGGAGTAAGATTAACAGAAGAAGGTTTAATGGTTGGTAATAGCCCGGTAAACATTGATGAAGATGATAATATTATTGTTGGTAATCAAAGATATAAGGGCACAAGAGGATTATTTGAATTATTATTTGAAAAAAAGCCTTTAGAATTGTTAGTTAAAGAAGAAGATATGGAAGCATATAAACAGATTTTGGAACACACCAATGCATACAGGAGAAAATATTTAGCTGACCAACCAGTTTTTAGATCTAGGTCTTTAAAATATAGAGTATTTGTATCCAAGTTAATACCAACAACGAGAAGACAACCAATGCCGATAATGCCAAGAAAACCTGTAAAACGAAGGTTTGTGTCATCCACTTTGGATATAAGTGCTCCAGAACCAAGAAAAAGAAACAAATCTGTTACAGGTACAGGTTTAATGAAGAAACTATATAACACAAATGTGATTTATTACAATAATATCAATAAATTGGTGGATAGAATGAAACTAATACATGAAGCTAAAGAAGCGGGTCATACTGGATTGGAAAACGAATGGGTGGCTTTAGTGGATGAACTCCGAAACCGTGGGGTAATCTCATAAAAATGCGTTACTCCCTAGAATACTATTCAGTTGCACCATGAGTGTCGACAAGTTCGGACGTTACTCCTCGGATGGGTTATATTATGCGAATAGTTTAAAAAGAAGTGCTGGTTTACCACAAACACCTGATGGAGATTATGATATGAGTAATAAAAGGTTAAAAAACATAAAAGATCCTACGGATGAAAACGATACAATAAATTTAAAAATATTAAAGGAAAAGATATCGCCAACATTAAGACTACAAAATAACACATATGACGCAGAAGATCATAGAATTATCAACGTTGGTAAACCAAATCAAAACGGTGATGCAATAAACAAAGGTTATTTGTCATCTGAATTAAAAATACGTTAAAATTCAATGGGAAAACGTATAGTGCTAACAATAAACGTATATTCAACGTAGATGACCCTAAAGATGCAAAAGACAGCGTAAATAGACGCTATTTACATTCCTTGATACCTGAAAAGACAAAAGATGGATTTTCTTTTTATAAATTTGTTATTAACGATATAGGTTATCCAAAAAATGAAAATGATGCTGTAAACCTCAAATATATAAAAGATCATTGTGTCATACATGATGTGGGAGTTATCGATTGTCTTGGTAATTGTTTAGCAAATGTAAAAGATGGTTCGGCACCAACAGATGGAGCAACGGTGGGTCAAATGAAGGAAACTTTAAAACAAGAAACATCTGGATTTGTAAAACAAGACCAAGTAGTATCGCGAAAAGGGGATGTATTTGTGCAGGGAAATGAAAAGTTTACATTACTTGAAGAAAAGAATAATGCTTGGGATGGTAAAGGAAAGAAATTATCATATATAGGTATGGGTACAGAATTCTTTGATGTTCCAGTTGTAGCACAAACTATATGTTCTAATCCATACAATGATGAACCTTACATATGTAGGTTTAAAAAAATACGTAACGTATCTCCTGGTACCAACGATTTCGATTGTGTTGTAGTTAGTCAATCTTTGATATTAGATAAACCAACTGGTGATATTTTTAATGCAAATGATAAGAAAATAGGTAATTTAAAACAAGGAAGTGATCCAAATGATGCTGCAACTGTAGGACAGGCTATAACAACTTCATTAAAGGACCATAAAGTATATACTTGTAATAATAAACGTATTACAGAACTTAAAGACCCTCAACATGTGGATAATGCTGTCACTGTTAATTTTCTTGTTAAAGTTTTAGGAAATGCATTATTTGATATATACAATATTATTGCAACCCGTACACGTTGGGGTAATTGGGTGTCTGAATCCGAGAGAGGTAATTGGATTAAACAGGAAATTTTTAATAAATACTTTATTAACCCTAATACGCAAAAGTTTAGATCATCAGATTGGGGTGATATTGATATATAATATAAGAACGCAATAAACGACCTCATTTATGTCCAACTCGTCATAGAGTTAACACATAAGTTGTACATTTCGATTATAAAAGGACAATAATGACATTCCAGCACATCAGTCCATATCGAGACAGTATACGGAAAGGAGGTGGGATCACGTCCACAGCGGTTTCTCTGTTAAGTAAAGCTTTAAATCGTATTCCAGTAGGATCTATCGTAAATAGAGCAATATACGCTTTACCATACGAATTTCATATACCGGGAGGTTATCAGTATTGCGGACCAGGAACTAAATTGAAGAAACGACTGGAAAGAGGTGATCCAGGCATAAATAAGTTAGATCAGGCTTGTAAAGAACACGATATCGCATATTCCACGTTTACCGATTCAAAAAATAGGTCAATCGCTGATAAAAAGCTAGCGAATATAGCTTGGCAACGAGTAAAGTCTAGTGACGCTAGTATTGCGGAAAAAGCAGCAGCTTTAGCGGTAACAGCAGGTATGAAGGCTAAAACAGCGGTAGGAGGTGGAAAAAGGAGGGGTAAGAATAAAAAAGGATCAACCATGAGAAAACATGGTGGTAATATTAGACTAAAAAGACGTTCTCCGAGGAAAAATAACAAAAAACCGACAATATGGTCAATGGTAAAAAACGGGGCTGGTCTATACCTAAGACCGTATCGTGCATATTAAATAAAAGAAATCAATTGGTTATACCACATAAAGCGTTGACTAATGTTGAATTATTTTAATATATTTCCTGTTTAAAAATACCATTTTTCTGCGGAGTATTTATGAAAGACAGTTTACCAAAGAAAATATGGAAAAATGAGACTGGAATCGTAAATTTGGATAATACTGAAGGGCCCGGCACCCATTGGGTGTGTTATAAGAAACTAAATAGTAATCTATATTATTTTGATAGTTTTGGAAATTTGCCACCACCTAAAGAACTTGAACATTACTTTAAATCTGCTAAAAACATATATTACAACTATAAAAGAGAACAACCTGATAATACTTCAATATGCGGCCATTTATGTTTGGAATTCCTAGCTAAAAGTATCAGTCACTATTGAGATGTCTTCCTATACGGTATCATTAACAGGAAAATCGTCCACTTTACGAAGTATCCTTTTTCCAGCGTTACGCTTGCAAAAAGGAAGATTTTGGGAGGCAGCACTGTTGGATTTTACAACTTACAACTCTATTCCCAATGTTACGGAAGGTAAAAATAACTTATTGCATTATTATAAAGGAAAGGATGCCAGTGGGAAGTTTACAGACTTAGAAGTTTGCACTCTACCCACAGGTTCTTATGAAATTGATCATATTAATGAATTTTTGCAAAATAAAATGGGAAAAGACAATATAACGCTAAAAGGTAATAACAATACAATGAAAGCTGAGCTTACTTCAAAATATTATATAGATTTCAGTAAGTCAGACTCAATTGGTGATTTATTAGGATTTCCCAAAGATGGAGCAATTTTAGAACCAAATAAAACACATTCCGGTAAACAAACTGTAACAATATTAAAAGTCAATAGTATAGACATAACTTGTAACATTATACAAGGAGCTTACAGAGATGGAGCAAATACTCATATAATACATACTTTTTACCCCAGTGTACCACCTGGATTTAAAATTGTTGAAAAGCCGCAAAACCTGGTATATCTACCTTTGAACACCACTTTCATTTCAGACATCGTGTTGAACGTATTGGATCAAGACGGTAACTTGATAGATTTCCGAGAAGAGCCTATTACGGTTAGATTACATTTAAAATCAACACTTTAATACAAAATCATGGGTTTAACATTTAAAAGCGAACAACCTACGGGAATCTGCATTAGTAGCTCTTCAGCTGTGGAGGAGTTAACACGCGAGAACATTCGTTTCTTAGAGAGAATTGGATTAAAAGTAACCGATAATGGATATACTGGATATAGCTCAGGGTCCAACATTCGACGAAACCCTATGGGAAAAAGAATATCACACCCACAACCCTTACACTTCATCAAAATTAAACAATAACGATGAAATTCGTATTCCCATACAAAATCAAGACATTTACACACTACCATGTGAAAGTTACTTGTATATTGAAGGAAAAGTTACTAAAAAGGACGGTACTACTACTGGTACAACAGTTCCATTTATAAATAATCCCATGGCTTTCCTGTTTGATGAAATTAGATATGAAATATCAGGTGTAACAGTTGATTCTACTAAAAAAGTAGGTATTGCAACAACTTTAAAGGGATTAACATCTATATCACCTAATGAAACCAATTTAATACAACCTGCAGGATGGGTTTTACCTGCAAAAGACACAATCACTCCAGATACAAATGGAAATTTTGATTTTCATATTCCGTTACGTTTGTTGCTTGGTTTTGCTGAAGATTATAGGAAAATAATATTAAACGTTAAACAAGAATTAGTTTTGTTGAGATCTTCAAACGATAAAGATATTATTAAAGCTCCAGACGGTACAACAGATGCAACTTTAGAATGGAAATTAACATTAGACAAAATTGTATGGAGAGTTCCACATGTTAAATTAGCTGACGAGCATAGAATGCTACTATTAAGAAAGTTAAAGGCTGATCGTGATATTGTAATTCCTTTTAGAAGTTGGGAATTTCATGAACATCCCAGCTTGCCAACTACGGATCGACACACTTGGACAGTTAAAACATCTAATTATGTGGAACGAGCCAGGTATATTATATTTGGTTTACAAACAGGCAGAAGAGACACCATCACCAAACATGCAGGCCAATTTGATCATTGCAACTTGAAAAATATTAAAGTTTATTTAAATTCACAATTTTTTCCATACGATAATTTAAATGTGTCATTCGCTAATAAAAAGTACAGCATATTGTACGATATGTATGCAAGATTCCAAAGTTCATATTATGGTAAAACGAATGCACCTTTACTATCACCAGAAAAATACTTAGATGGTTACCCTATAGTTGTAATCGATTGTTCTAAACAAAATGAATCGGTAAAATCATCAAGTGTAGATATAAAAATAGAAATGGAATTCAACGCGCCTATACCGGCTAATACAACTGCATACTGTTTAATTCTACATGATAAAATCGTAACATACACACCTTTAACTGGAATTGTTAAAAATGTATTGTAAAAGACCGGTTTTCCTACATTCCAATGCATTCCGCGAGTATAAAAGCAGAGCGTTCAGCTCGCTCCTCATCAGTTTGTTGCCTGTTGTTATATGGGTAGCATCTTATTCAATATGGCTTCTCCTAGTGGTACACAAGAAAATGTAGTAGATATTGAGAAGGAGATATCCGACTTTTTAGATCTTCAAGGTCAACCGATGAACACAACGCTTGCGGACAACTCCACGCCAGTAATAATGTTGAGGAAAAAGGTAAAAGAAGAAAGAATGCACACAAGAGGAAAAGGGATATTGAAGATAATATTTCTCCTAACATATTAAGTGAGGTATTCTTGCGAATATTTTACCCAATCTCTTCCAGTTTGGACAAAAGTGTTTTAATCGGTGTTATGAAATCTACAGATTATTCCCCTACTGTAATTTTAACTCATGGACCCAAAATGATTTTGTTTACGGACACTGCTTGGGAATCGTTTATGAAACACTTGCATCTGCTAGAATGCTATTTAAGTAGTAACATGTTTGGAAGAAAGACAAGAGTAGGCCTTTTGGATTCAAATGTGGAAATCGATATTGTTAAACATCGTGGTGATCATCAGTTGCGGTTTAGAGACACAACAAGACATGATAACAAGATTCAACTTAATCGAGACGAGTTTTTTATTCTAACTTGTGCAACTGAACCAATAACGAGATACTTGAGACAACTGGTGTTTTCAAGTTCAATTATTAAAAATTATCTGGAAGACACTTTGGACAAACAACCGGACGCACCTATATTGTACGGACCTGTAGATACTTCTATATTCAATAGGGTTCCTCATGAAGTACAAATGTGGAGACAATTGGAAAAGTACGCTCAACTACATAAGAAATCAGTAAAACGTGAAGAAGAGGAAGAAGAAGGAGGAGAAGAATCAAGTGTTAGTGATGAAAATGAAAACAAGGAAAATGTAAAGATGGAAACCTAAATGACAATTAACTACACAGCAATGGTTAATTTTTAAAACAATATCAAACACTTTGTGGGGTTAGGCCTACCGGGGACGGTGTCCACGTTAAATATACACCAACGCGCCAACAACTGTACGGCCGGGTATAAAAGTCGTACCTACCGTGGTGTGGAAATCAGTTGACCTTTGGACTTCGTCATGAGCAGACGAGTGATCTTCGCAATGGACAAGGACAAGGAAGAAGAACAAGTAAAGTCCAAACCTGGTATAATTGAGTTCCAAGCGTTTCGGGGTAATGATGATAGATTTATCATAAAAGAACTTGTGTTTTTCGACATCAATACAAGTGTTCCTTATTCGTTTTTATTTAAACCACCATGTTCTTATTCATCTTTAACTAGTAAAGCCGCTACTACCAACAGATGGATTTCAAAACACTTCCATCATATCGATTGGTATGATGGTTTTACAAGTTACACGGACTTGTATCACATTATGCATCACTTTTCAGACAAGTTTACCAATATTTACACAAAGGGGCTGGAAAAGAAAAGATGGATTGAAGGATTTACTCATGTTCCGGTTAATGATGTGGATTTGGATAAAAACTACAAGTATACAATGGAAAATGTTTGTATTTGTACTAAAAGTCCAGAACATGAAAAAGATAGACATTGCGCTTTAAAAAACGTCTATAAACTCGCATCTTACCTTCAAAGTGGGGAAATGGGGAGTGGTGGGGGTAACGGGGGTTATATAAGTGAGGAGCAGACCGGGACCTGGCATGAGTATTAGGCTACTCGAGATTCCGAGACGACAACATATCCCAGCAAGAAGACGAAGAAGACGATCTATAACTTGACCATGGCATCTCACCAGTTCCTGCAAACTTTGGTTGAGCAGTTCAATGCTCACTCCAAATCTACCATACTACCCGTCAAGAAGTGTTCCGAACTTAAAGACGAGAAGCACTACATTATCCACGCCATGAAGAAGATGGAGACTACAGTTGGAGAGGCCATCTGCTGCAGTCTTAGCGAGGCACCATTCACTCCGGGGGATGAGCCCAAGTTCCAAGTCTACCTGCCGAAACGGTTCGTCCATCTCCTCCAGAACGAGGATCTGCGCTCCATTCAACCCGGCTGTCTCTACCTGGTTTCCCACGGTTGCACGGGTAGCAATTCCACCGAGTTGACCATCCACATCGCCGACAAGCAGCAGTGTTAGATTTAAGTTTTACTGTTGTACATATGTTATTGTAATGTTTTATAAATAAATAAACCATAAAAGACAAAAAAAAGAATACAAAAAGACAAAAAATGCAACATATCAATATGTAAAGTTTGTCACATATTGATATGTTGCATTTTTTTAAACTTCGCGGGTGACCTTGACCTTTGGCCTTTGCATTTCACAGTTACCCCCACCACCACGCTACAAGTCAAACCTGCTTGAATGCAAAACACCCCCACCACTTTTTCATATACCTCCAAGCGCTGTGCCTCGTCTTCATTTCAACTCCAGCAGCCAACCGAACAACATCAGTATGTCTCTGAACGTAACCAAAGTGTCCCGCGACATGGCTTCCCCTCACAAAAGTCTGCACAATACTGAGAGACTGTTGGTAGCGCATGAGTCAAGGGAAAAGTGGTGGGGGAAACAGCAGGAGTAATGCTAGTATTCAGAAAACGCATGGTAAGCGTTCTTATTGTACTCCCTGAAAAATTCTGCTAGGGAAATGTTTGAACAAGAAAATGTTGTCGTTTCATAAATTTCAATGTACAGACGTTGCTGCAAGGAGTAATTAATTTTAAAAATCCCAATATGCTATCATTCTAACTTAATTGAATGTTTGGAGATTGACTGAATTTATATTAAGCATGGACCAATCCTTAAAACAGATTACTATTTTGGAACTGATACGATAAAAATCGTATCCGTAGCAATATTGCTTCATCCATTCTTTTAATCAGATGTGCAATATTAAATATTTATAGCTTAAATTCCTTTTTAACGCTTCACATACAGAACACAAAACGGCTATGGAGCAGGACTGTAGTAAAAATCAGTTAATCTTAGGTTGTCTTTACTCAAAGATGAACTATCTTTGAGTAAAGACAACGAATGTAGTCCGAAATTTACACTTGCAGTTATTCAGGGAGTAAAAGTACCGAACATTTTCTTAACACTGCAGACGAAGCAATAAAATTTGGTACATTAACACAACACAAACTTATGAATTTAACAATCTTTGATTTATATCTCGATAGTAAAGATGAATTTGAAGGGGTTGACCAAGATTAAAGACACCTTCAAATTAATACCTCCTGTCACTTCCCTTACGAATCACGGGTATTCAGCATGGACCCATAAATTAGTATTTTAATCTCTTAATGCAGCTAAATAGCTAAAAAAACTACCCTATAAACGACAGCAGTGTTCCTCTGAATAAATTCCAGACAAACGAATACAAACATAGTGTTCCGTTTAAGTAGTGGAAAAGTAAGGCTGCTGGCTCACTTCAAGGTCACCCGAGCGATGACGTCATCGAGGTCAATGACCCCACCGATGACGTCATCGATGACGTCATCGATGACGCAATAGATGACGTCATCACCAATGACGTCACTTAAATGACGTCACACCCATGACGTCACAAAAATGACGTGCTGATGACGTCATCACCCCTTACGTCACCAAAATGACGTCATCGATGTCACAAAGGTCAAGGTCACGCTGAAACCTAAAATTTTTTGGCACTTTTGCTGTTTCTCGCACTACGCTCCGAGTTTCAGTCCGGTTCCCATGACCTTGACGACTTGGAGCGAAATTAGACGAGAAACAGCAAAAGTGCTGAGGAAACTTGAAGTTTGCAACGTGACTCTGCCTAAACCATCATGTGACACCGCTCGAGTGACCTTGAACTGGCCCAGCTGCCTTACTTTAACCATTACTGCAACCGCGATGCGCACCCTACGACAGACACCGAGCGACTGACTGTCCGACCCCGCGCACTCTAGGTATATTAGCTTGAGAGACTAAGACTCTAAACTGTTAGGAATGGGAGTAACTAACTGAATTTTGCAAGGAAGAGTCATTTCATCCAATATTCTAAACAAATCTTCATCAGTAAAACTTACATTAGTCTGTTTGGTATAAAACTTAGGGTGTCAGCGCAACAGTCTTCGCCACTTAGCTAAAGTTGAAACCCGCTTGACTTTGAGTGGTGGACAGTGAGCAACTAATAAAGTCTTAACACGGCTAAGTTTCTTACCCAAAGTGTCCCGCGACATGGCTTCCCCTCACAAAAGTCTGCACAATACTGAGAGACTGTTGGTAGCGCATGAGTCAAGGGAAAAGTGGTGGGGGAAACAGCAGGAGTGGGGGAAGGTCACAGTGGTGGGGGAAGGTGAGGTTGAACGCTGGAGTATCGCATCACTTCACCATGAGCTGTCCTACAGTTAACACACTGTTCTCGCGGCCCGAGTTGGCGCTAGAAGAAACCCTACTGTACAGCTTAGGCTGTGAGGGGCAAGGAAGAAAAGTTAAAGTGGAAGTTATGGTAAACTTTAAGGTGAAGAGCCGTCTAAATAAAGTAATTGTAATTTTGCAATCCCCAATAACTTTAGAGAAATACCAATTTATAAAGCGACATCTCACTCTTAGGCAAAACGAATTGGAAATAGAAAAGATCACAGTAAAATTAATCTAACCTAAAATTCGGACTGGACACTCATGGCGATACCACGTGGCGTGCAAACGCCACCCTAAACATTACAAGTTAGGTTATTGAGCACCTCTGGTACGATAACCGACGTGCTAGAGTTAAAGTGTGATGACCTTGAGTCAAAACACTGAAATACTACAAGTCGATATCGTCCCAGAGTTAAAGTGTAGTGACCTTGAGGAAAATCAGAGAAAATCCAAGCCATGTTAGTCCAGAGTTAAAGTGTAATGACCTTGAGGCAAAAACTTGTAAAACACTTACATGAACAGAGACGAAGAGCAGCGATGCTTACCGCATGCAAGCCTGAGACATACTGGCTGAGCGCCGTCACGTAGCTTAGGGACTCGATTAGGGTGGGGGTATTGCCAACACTTAGAGTAGAAGTGTAGTGGGTGACCTTGAACCAGACTTAGAGTAGAAGTGTAGTCGGTGACCTTGAACCACCCCTGAGGGGCGGACCCCCCCCCCCCTCCGCCCCCGTCTCCGTTTTTTGTGGGGCGGACCCCCCCCCTCCGCCCCCCTCCACCCCCGTCTCCATTTTTTGGGGGGCGGACCCCCCCCTCCGCCCCCCTCCGCCCCCGTCTCCGTTTTTTGGGGGGCGGACCCCCCCCCCCTTCCGCCCCCTCCGCCCCCGTCTCCGTTTTTTTGTTGGGCGGACCCCCCCTCCGCCCCCCTCCGCCCCCGTCTCCGTTTTTTGGGGGGCGGACCCCCCCCCCACCCCTCGGGGTGGACCTCCGCCCCCGGGGTGGACCTCCGCCCCATGCCGGGGGAGACCGGTGGGGATATAAGGCGGCCCGGCCACAGCCGGCTCGCAGTCCGCTCCCGAGCGTTGAACGTGAACGATCGGGACGGACCGCCATAGGCCTCACTAAACACTGAAAGGCGCCTTCACTGTTTAGCGAAGTCTACTCTAACTTTAAGACTTGTATTATTTCTAAGATATTGCGCTTGCGTTTGGGTATTGGGAATTGTTTTATATGAGATTGTTTCACTTGTACCCTATGTCTCCTGTGTGTCTTGTTTGTCATATGTGTTTAATGTGTATGTGCTTGTTCCAGCATTTACTAGGTTGAGCTCAATTGTGTGTTGTAAGTGTGTTATATTTAACTAAAGTGTATACGCTTGTTTTAGCATTTCCCCTTGAGCGTTTTTCACAGCTCAAAGTAAATTGTAACGACAGGGAACGGGAGTAGGCCCCCGTGTAAAGCCACTTTTTGTAATTGTTAGGCTCCTCTCAGGCATGCAACAGGTTGCGGCTGGGGTTTGGGAGCATGTCCGTTTGTACGCTGGCAAGCAAAAGGTTGTGGCGGCCTCTGCACTCGGACCGAGGACGTAAGCCACTAGGGTGTCCTCAGTTTGTTTCCCTTCTGGAAACTCAAAATTATGTAAATGAATCTTTGTTAGTTATTTGTGATTTTAGTCCCCAAGGCCCCCCGAACATTCGTGGTTCGCCATGGATGTACGGGGGCCGAAATTTTTTAATGTTTGTGTGGCCTTGACCCACAAAGGACTTGTAAAAATATACTGCATTGCTAAATTAAAAATATTAAAGATAGGGTACGGGAGTAGGCCCCCGTGTAAAGCCACTTTGAAGTATTGTTAGGCTCCTCTCAGGCATGCAACAGGTTGCGGCTGGGGTTTGGGAGTACGTCCGTTTGTACGCTGGCATGCAAAAGGTTGCGGCGGCCTCTGCACTCGGACCGAGGACGTAAGCCATTAGGGTGTCCTCAGTTTGTTTCCTCCTGGAAACTCAAAATTATGTAAATGAATCTTTGTTAGCTATTGAAATGAGAATGCAGTAAATGTTTACAAGTCTTGCGTGGTAAAGGTTAGACAACATTGGATGTTGCCTGTTGTCATAGTTGGGTCTTTTCGGAGGCTACAGCGATGACAACCCAAGTGCCCCACACCCCCATAGGGGGATGTGGGGCTTAATTTTTTAAAATTTTTTTGTGACCTTGACCTAAATATATAAAAGTTTTCAAAATCTTTAACAGTCATGTTTTTTTTAACACAGTAAATATATTAAGGTCTTTGAAAATTCTTAACAGTTAGGCTTAACACACACAAGTCTGGAGTTGTCCATTGTTGGGTCTCTTCGGAGGCTACAGCGATGGCAACCTAAATCCCCCAGGTGGGGCTTTATTTTTTTTAAAGTTTTTACCTAAATATAGTAAAGACTGACCCTGCACCTCCGCCCCCGCCCCCCCCCCTCCCCCCCCTCTTTCACCTCCGCCCCTGCACCTCCGCCCCTGCACCTCCACCCCTGCACCTCCGCCCCCCCCTTCACCTCCGCCCCAGCACCTCCGCCCCTGCACCTCCGCCCCCCCTATGCCTTCACCTCCACCTCCGCCCCCACCCCTACCCCTACCCCTATACCCTTGGGTGGGGCTCGCCCGTGGCCGGTGGGGATATAAGGCGGCCGGGTTGCACGCATTTCTCATTTTAGCTCCAGCTCTCATGCTGACCGGTTCTGAAAATGTATCGTTGTATACCTTATGATCCTTCGTACTATAATCTGTTTGGTATTAATAGTATTACAGACAATGAGCAGAAATTGTATAAAAAATTTTGTTGTTTACTTGATAGAACGCACAAACTACCGCCAAATACTTTCACCTACAAGCTACCCCTGATAGACAAGGATGATGTAAGCAAACTAACAACAATTCAAGTGAAATTTCTGGAAGAAAAAATTCTTGTTTGTGTAAGAGAAGTGTTTCATAATGAATATTCAAAAAGATTGGCTTTTGACTTTATTAAGGAACATGCAGGACGTGAAAAAGAACAGTACCCAGGATTATATTATTTATATCTTTTTGAGAATGGAGCAAGTGTAACGGTAGAAATAAGTATTAAACTAATGTAATTCTCCCAACCAAGTGTTAAACTAGGACTTGAACTTGGACTTGATTGAGGTTTTGTAGAACAGAGCGGGGGATAGATCACTTTGCGGCAATGGACTAGCATGCTGCTTAGTGGTTTATCCCCCGCTCAAAGGGTATCTTTACGCGACCTTGACCCACATAAACTTGCTCAAACAGACATCTTTGAAAAAACTTGTACAAAGTAGTGGATTTAGATCAAACATCATTGGTTTATCAAGCCTGTTGAAGAATATATTGAAAATGGGTGTTTAAAAGCCAAATCTACTACATGATTGATAAACCGGATGTATATATGACGTCACCTTCCCCCACCCTTCAACCTCAGGTATAAAGGGACCCGGTTGAGCGTGCAGCTCATTATTGCGTGGACATTCACCGAGTGCACACTCAAAGCCAAACTGTAAAAAATGGCTCTTTGCGATATTTGTGGTGAGTTTTTTCAAGACGAAGATATCTTTGTTTTACACCGAGAATTGTATCATGAAGAGGACAGAAAAGAAGAGATTGTAGTAAGTGAAGAAAACCTGGATGCAATTGATCGGTTGTTGGAAAACAACCAGAAGCAGATGGACGACTGTGATAGCTATCTACAGTTACACCGAGAATTGCATCATGAAGAGGACAGAAAAGAAGAGATTGTAGTAAGTGAAGAAGACTTGGATGCGATTGATCGGTTTTTGGAAAAACCTCAGAAGCAGGAGGACTGGGGTAGCTATTTACAGTTAATGCAAAGAGGAAGACCTAGTGTTATTCAATTTGCCGGAGCTGGACCATCTACAGCTGGAGGATTTATTCAAGAAGAGGAAATGGAAGAAGAAGATACGGAAGAAGAAGTGGAAGATGTAAGACAACTGCGTACCCGAGAAGAGGATATGGAAGAAGAGGATACAGAAGAAGTGGAAGATATAAGACAACTGCGCACCACAGCCTTGCCAGGACCAGTTGTAACTCATTTCAAAATTAATAATGTGCAATTGGAATTGGAAAATTTTATAACCCAAGCTAAAAATTTAGTTGTAAAAACATTGATGGAAGAATTGGCAAGATTGAACTTTATTAAATTTGGATTGGTGTTGGAGGCTATGTTTACTAATACCTATGGTGAAAACTCACCGAGAGCATTCATTGCTAAAAACCGAACCCTTACAACCACATCTGATATCAACGAAATTCTAGAAGAATGTTTGAATGAACTGCTAATGAAACTCCAAGAACATGAAGGAAGAGGATCTGGCTGGACGCTATCATCGATCGAAGGTATGGATGTGAGGGTTCACAAGCATGGATATGGTATGAGGGGTAGCAGCTTTATCCCTCTACCAAAGAAAATTAAAGACACCAACTCTTGCAGAAATGTTACAAACGGGGATAATGAATGTTTTAAGTATGCGATGCTAACTAAGTATGTAAAACATAATCCTTGTAGAGTTGGTAGGGAATATTATGAAAACGAACACCGCTACAACTTCCGAGGAATGTCGTATCCTGTGAGTCTTAATCAAATTGCAAAATTTGAGAAACAAAATCCAGGTGTTTCTGTTAACGTGTTCGGCTTAGATGATTCGAACAATGTGTATCCTCTACGAGTTGGAAAAGTGGAGCAAAGAAACCATACTGATTTATTATTGATAACTAAAGGCGAAATTTCACATTATGTGTGGATAAAAGATTTTGAAGCATTGGTTGTACGACAATTAACGAAAAATAAAATTAGAGTGACAGTGTGTAAGAGATGCTTTTGTTTTACAAATAAAGATTTGAGACGTGGAGGATCGGAGTGGTTGAAGGAACACCAAAGACTTTGTAATGACAACTATGAAGTGAAGATTAGTCTGCCGCCGCCATCTCGAGCGTTCATCCAATTCAACAAAACAGTTCACCAATATCGGATTCCAGTAGCCGTCTACGCAGATTTCGAATCCACGTTAGTACCACAGGAGCTTCCGGATGGTGAGGTGACTAGAAGAACCAAATATCAACTGCATCAACCTAACAGTTTTTGCTTATTGGTGAAATCGACTTTACCTGAAGAACAGTTGCAAGAGTATGGTTTAACATCCACTCCTATACTCTACCGTGGGGAAGAAGCCGCTAAGTATTTTGTAGACCAGTTGTATGACATTGCTGAAAAGGTGCAACGCTTATTCGGTAATGTTTTACCTATGGAACCTTTGAACCAAAATCAACAAGAAAAATACAATTCAGCATCAAGATGTTATTTATGCAAAAAGAGCTTCAGTGAAGAAAATCCAAAAGTAAGAGATCACGATCACCTGACAGGGTTATACAGAGGAGCTGCTTGTAATTCATGCAATATAAATTACAAACTGCCAAACTTTATCCCTGTCGTGTTACACAATCTTAGCGGCTATGACTCCCACTTCATTATCCCAGAGTTAGGACGAGATGATGGGAAAATCGAAGTATTAGCTGAAACATTGGAGAAGTACATCAGTTTCTCAAAAACAGTAGGTAAAATTAAACTTCGCTTCGTAGACTCTTATAGACTTATGTCATCTAGTTTGAGCAAATTGTCTGAGAACCTAAGAAGAGAAGATCTAAAAGAAACCAGCAAAATTGTACCTGAAGATAAATTGGACTTAGTAATGCGTAAAGGAGTGTTCCCCTATGATTACATAACTTCTGCAGAAAAATTTGAAGAAACCAGTCTGCCACCGATTGAAGCCTTCAATAGCAAGTTAAATGAAAGTGCAATCACCGTTGAAGACTACAATCATGCTTGTAATGTTTGGAACCAACTAAACATTCAAACCTTAGGGGAATATTCCGACTTTTACATAAAATTGGACGTAACTCTGCTGTGCGATGTGATGGAAGAATTTCGAAACACCTGCTTCTCCGCCTATGGACTGGACCCTCTACACTCGTACACATCTCCAGGATTAGCATGGCAAGCTATGCTAAAGTCAACCAAATGTCGATTGGAACTTCTAACAGATATTGATATGGTGCTCATGATAGAATCTGGTGTACGGGGCGGTTTGACACAAGTTGTAACACGTCATGTCAAAGCTAACAACAAGTACATCCCAGGCTTCGACGAGAGACAACCATCGGTCTACCTAGGCTACTTTGACGCAAACAACCTCTATGGTTGGGCAATGTCAAATCCGCTTCCCTACGCTGACTTCAAATGGATCGACCCGGCCACCATCGGTGACATCTCACAGATTCCAAAGAATGGTCCAAAAGGCTATATTTTGGACTGTGATTTCGAATATCCGGAGCACCTTCATGACCATCACTACGACTTGCCTCTCCTAGCCAAGACTGAAGTTTCACCGACAGGAAGATGGCCGAAATTGATGATGACGTTGGAGAATAAAGATCGGTATGTGGCTCACTACTGGGTAGTTCAACAAGCTCTTGAATTGGGTCTACGTGTAGTGAGAATTCATAGAGCAATTGAATTCACCCAGTCTTGTTGGTTGAAACCATATATTGATTCCAACACTACAAGAAGAGCAGCGGCAACATCAGCATTTGAAAAGGACTTTTACAAATTGATGAACAACGCCATCTTCGGGAAGACCTTAGAAAACAAAAGAAAACACAAGATTGTAAAATTAGTAAGTGATCCTAAGAAATTGGAAAAATTAGTGCAAAAACCAAATTTTGGAACATCCATGATTATAAACGAAGATCTAGTTGCCGTCAGTATGAAGAAAACAACAATAGTGATGGATCGTCCGTTATACATTGGAATGTCGATTTTGGATATAAGTAAAACTCTGATGTATGATTTCCATTACAACAAAATGGTTAAACACTACGGAAGAGACAACATTGGAGTTGCATACATGGATACCGACGCGTTTATCTACTGGATAAAGACTTTGGACATGTATGAAGATCTAAGGAGTTTCCCATACAAAGACGATTTTGACTTCTCTGACTATCCGAAGAACCATCCGAATTACAATGAAAAGAATAAAAAAGTAATCGGAAAATTTAAAGATGAAGCAAATGGAATGCCTTTGGAGGAAATAGTTGCGCTAATGTCCAAACTATATTCCTTCAAGATGTAGAAGGAAAATGACATACCGACAGTGAAGAAAGCTAAAGGAGTCAAAACATCGTACTTGAAGAAACATGTGACATTTGACCATTACAAGACCTGTTTGTTTGAAGATTCTACAATGTCTGCAACGTTCAACACTATCAGAAGCTTTAAACATGAGGTCTACAGTGTCACTGAAGTTAAAAGAGGACTATCAGCTCGAGATGATAAAAGGCATATTATGCCGGATAAAATTCACACTCTTCCTTTCGGCCACTACTCTCTAAACCCTATCGACTAATAACCTATTCTTCGTCCTTCTACAACTTCGACCTTATTCCTTTCTCCTTCCGTAAAAAAATGGGGAACACGGCAAGTCAAACGCCGTGTTCCCCATTTTTTTACACAAGTTTGGATGACCTTGACCTATATAAATGATGTGAATATTTAAGACAACATTCATTGTGATTATACATGTGATACATGAAACATTCAAACCTGCAATATGAAGGACTTGAAGCAAGAAATTGTCAACGAACTTCATAAACCTGCAAGAAGAAAGTTTCCACGAAGAAATACAGTGATAAAAGGAATAAATGATTTATATCAAGCGGATTTAATCGAAATGATTCCTTATAGTAAACAAAATAGAGGATTTAAATACATATTAACTATTATTAATTGGTTTTAAAAAATGGCAGATGCTTTACCACTAAAAGATAAAAGTGGCAAAAGTGTTACAAAAGCAATGGAAACAGCTATACAAAGAGACAAACATACTATAAAACATTTACAAACCGATGATGGAAAAGAATATTTCAATAAGGAATTTGCAAATTTAATGAAAAAACACAACATTAACCATTACTCAACCAATTCAGAGGTAAAAGCATCAATAATTGAAAGATTCAACAGAACTTTAAAAGGTGCGATGTATAAGATGTTTTCTAACAGAGGATCGCACGTATGGATTGATATGTTACCAAAACTTATAAGCGATTACAATACCAAGTTTCATAGAACTATCGGTATGAAACCAAGCCAGGTGACTAATAAAAATGAAAAACTTGTATTAAAACGTATAAAAATGAATACTAAACCAAAAGTTGAAAAACTAAAGACTAAAAGGTTTAATGTCGGTGATAAAGTGCGAATAAGCAAATACAAAGGTGTATTCAGTAAAAGATATCTTCCAAACTGGACAAATGAGGTATTTACTGTATTTAAGGTGCAACCTACAATACCAGAAACTTACATTTTAAAAGATAATAAAGGACAATTGGTGGAAGGAGGGTTTTATGGACATGAAATGTTAAAATCAACAGTAGGTGATGTATATCTAGTAGAAAAGGTGTTGCAACGGAAAAAAGATAAGGTTAAAGTACGATGGTTAGGATTTAATAAGACGGAAGATTCTTGGATACCTAAAAAGGATCTAATATAATGATAGAGCATCATTTTAGGTTGAACCATTACAAAGGATGGAGATAATACCGCAAAAAGACAATTTTACTATTAATAATATAGATGAACTCACAGTGGATGGTTCTCAATTCAATACTGGGAAACATGGTGTTTTGTTACCAAACACGGTGCGTTGTTTGGTTACCGGTCCTTCCAATTGTGGAAAAACAAATATAGTATTCAATTTGATTACAAACCCTAAAGGCTTACGTTTTAATAATTTATATGTATTTTCAAAGTCACTACAACAACCAAAATATCAGTTATTGGAACAAATACTCAATAATGTGCCTGAAGTTAAATATTTTAGATTTAACGCAAGCGAGAGTGTCATGCAACCGCAAGAGGCTAAACCATTCTCAGTATTCATATTTGACGATGTATCTTGTGAAAATCAAAATACAATAAGGAATTACTTCGCCATGGGTCGACATAACAACATAGATAGCATTTATATTGGTCAAACTTACAGCAAAATACCGAAACAGCTCATTAGAGACAATGCAAACATGTTAATTGTATTTAAACAGGATGAAACCAACCTAAAACACATATATTATGACCATGTAAGTGCGGATATGCCATTTGAACGATTTAAAGAGTTGTGTGGAAAGGCTTGGGCTGAAAAGTATGGGTTTTTAACAATTATGAAGGAACAACCGCTAAACAATGGTCGATACAGAATAGGATTTGATAAATTTATACTAATACACTGATCATCATGTAAAACATTCATTGTTGTACAACACGTCTTGCTACAAACATGGTTAACCAAGAAAAGTTAATAAAGGAAATAAAATCACTTAGTGATTCTATTCGGGATAAAAACAGAGCATTAAAATTAGGTATTAGCGAAAGGGAGAAATTTCTTGAATCTACTTTTAAACCTATTACTGAACCCTTGAAACAATTAAACAAAAAATTTGCTAAACCCGTTTTGGAAGGAGATGCAATTGCACCTATTACAAAGTTTGAAAGAGAAAATATAAAATCAGAAGATTTTAGTGATGAAGACCCGGAATCCTCTACATATAGTAGTTTTACCGGATGAGAACCCGAAAGAGAGCTAGAATCACCAGACTATAGTGGTATACGAGAATTATATGAAGTAAAAGCTAAAAGAGGACATGAAGATGTATCAACTGCTAGTGAAGAGGAAAAAGAAGAAGAAGCAAGGGAAGGTCCGTCAAACATAAGCTTGTTGGGTGAAAACATTCATAACAAAGGACCTTTAGGAAGGAAATACATGATAAAAATGTTAGCTGGAATAAATCCTAATAAAAACTACCATAGTTATGGAGTAAGATTAACAGAAGAAGGTTTAATGGTTGGTAATAGCCCGGTAAACATTGATGAAGATGATAATATTATTGTTGGTAATCAAAGATATAAGGGCACAAGAGGATTATTTGAATTATTATTTGAAAAAAGCCTTTAGAATTGTTAGTTAAAGAAGAAGATATGGAAGCATATAAACAGATTTTGGAACACACCAATGCATACAGGAGAAAATATTTAGCTGACCAACCAGTTTTTAGATCTAGGTCTTTAAAATATAGAGTATTTGTATCCAAGTTAATACCAACAACGAGAAGACAACCAATGCCGATAATGCCAAGAAAACCTGTAAAACGAAGGTTTGTGTCATCCACTTTGGATATAAGTGCTCCAGAACCAAGAAAAAGAAACAAATCTGTTACAGGTACAGGTTTAATGAAGAAACTATATAACACAAATGTGATTTATTACAATAATATCAATAAATTGGTGGATAGAATGAAACTAATACATGAAGCTAAAGAAGCGGGTCATACTGGATTGGAAAACGAATGGGTGGCTTTAGTGGATGAACTCCGAAACCGTGGGGTAATCTCATAAAAATGCGTTACTCCCTAGAATACTATTCAGTTGCACCATGAGTGTCGACAAGTTCGGACGTTACTCCTCGGATGGGTTATATTATGCGAATAGTTTAAAAAGAAGTGCTGGTTTACCACAAACACCTGATGGAGATTATGATATGAGTAATAAAAGGTTAAAAAACATAAAAGATCCTACGGATGAAAACGATACAATAAATTTAAAAATATTAAAGGAAAAGATATCGCCAACATTAAGACTACAAAATAACACATATGACGCAGAAGATCATAGAATTATCAACGTTGGTAAACCAAATCAAAACGGTGATGCAATAAACAAAGGTTATTTGTCATCTGAATTAAAAATACGTTAAAATTCAATGGGAAAACGTATAGTGCTAACAATAAACGTATATTCAACGTAGATGACCCTAAAGATGCAAAAGACAGCGTAAATAGACGCTATTTACATTCCTTGATACCTGAAAAGACAAAAGATGGATTTTCTTTTTATAAATTTGTTATTAACGATATAGGTTATCCAAAAAATGAAAATGATGCTGTAAACCTCAAATATATAAAAGATCATTGTGTCATACATGATGTGGGAGTTATCGATTGTCTTGGTAATTGTTTAGCAAATGTAAAAGATGGTTCGGCACCAACAGATGGAGCAACGGTGGGTCAAATGAAGGAAACTTTAAAACAAGAAACATCTGGATTTGTAAAACAAGACCAAGTAGTATCGCGAAAAGGGGATGTATTTGTGCAGGGAAATGAAAAGTTTACATTACTTGAAGAAAAGAATAATGCTTGGGATGGTAAAGGAAAGAAATTATCATATATAGGTATGGGTACAGAATTCTTTGATGTTCCAGTTGTAGCACAAACTATATGTTCTAATCCATACAATGATGAACCTTACATATGTAGGTTTAAAAAAATACGTAACGTATCTCCTGGTACCAACGATTTCGATTGTGTTGTAGTTAGTCAATCTTTGATATTAGATAAACCAACTGGTGATATTTTTAATGCAAATGATAAGAAAATAGGTAATTTAAAACAAGGAAGTGATCCAAATGATGCTGCAACTGTAGGACAGGCTATAACAACTTCATTAAAGGACCATAAAGTATATACTTGTAATAATAAACGTATTACAGAACTTAAAGACCCTCAACATGTGGATAATGCTGTCACTGTTAATTTTCTTGTTAAAGTTTTAGGAAATGCATTATTTGATATATACAATATTATTGCAACCCGTACACGTTGGGGTAATTGGGTGTCTGAATCCGAGAGAGGTAATTGGATTAAACAGGAAATTTTTAATAAATACTTTATTAACCCTAATACGCAAAAGTTTAGATCATCAGATTGGGGTGATATTGATATATAATATAAGAACGCAATAAACGACCTCATTTATGTCCAACTCGTCATAGAGTTAACACATAAGTTGTACATTTCGATTATAAAAGGACAATAATGACATTCCAGCACATCAGTCCATATCGAGACAGTATACGGAAAGGAGGTGGGATCACGTCCACAGCGGTTTCTCTGTTAAGTAAAGCTTTAAATCGTATTCCAGTAGGATCTATCGTAAATAGAGCAATATACGCTTTACCATACGAATTTCATATACAGGGAGGTTATCAGTATTGCGGACCAGGAACTAAATTGAAGAAACGACTGGAAAGAGGTGATCCAGGCATATATAAGTTAGATCAGGCTTGTAAAGAACACGATATCGCATATTCCACGTTTACCGATTCAAAAAATAGGTCAATCGCTGATAAAAAGCTAGCGAATATAGCTTGGCAACGAGTAAAGTCTAGTGACGCTAGTATTGCGGAAAAAGCAGCAGCTTTAGCGGTAACAGCAGGTATGAAGGCTAAAACAGCGGTAGGAGGTGGAAAAAGGAGGGGTAAGAATAAAAAGGATCAACCATGAGAAAACATGGTGGTAATATTAGACTAAAAAGACGTTCTCCGAGGAAAAATAACAAAAAACCGACAATATGGTCAATGGTAAAAAACGGGGCTGGTCTATACCTAAGACCGTATCGTGCATATTAAATAAAAGAAATCAATTGGTTATACCACATAAAGCGTTGACTAATGTTGAATTATTTTAATATATTTCCTGTTTAAAAATACCATTTTTCCGCGGAGTATTTATGAAAGACAGTTTACCAAAGAAAATATGGAAAAATGAGACTGGAATCGTAAATTTGGATAATACTGAAGGGCCCGGCACCCATTGGGTGTGTTATAAGAAACTAAATAGTAATGTATATTATTTTGATAGTTTTGGAAATTTGCCACCACCTAAAGAACTTGAACATTACTTTAAATCTGCTAAAAACATATATTACAACTATAAAAGAGAACAACCTGATAATACTTCAATATGCGGCCATTTATGTTTGGAATTCCTAGCTAAAAGTATCAGTCACTATTGAGATGTCTTCCTATACGGTATCATTAACAGGAAAATCGTCCACTTTACGAAGTATCCTTTTTCCAGCGTTACGCTTGCAAAAAGGAAGATTTTGGGAGGCAGCACTGTTGGATTTTACAACTTACAACTCTATTCCCAATGTTACGGAAGGTAAAAATAACTTATTGCATTATTATAAAGGAAAGGATGCCAGTGGGAAGTTTACAGACTTAGAAGTTTGCACTCTACCCACAGGTTCTTATGAAATTGATCATATTAATGAATTTTTGCAAAATAAAATGGGAAAAGACAATATAACGCTAAAAGGTAATAACAATACAATGAAAGCTGAGCTTACTTCAAAATATTATATAGATTTCAGTAAGTCAGACTCAATTGGTGATTTATTAGGATTTCCCAAAGATGGAGCAATTTTAGAACCAAATAAAACACATTCCGGTAAACAAACTGTAACAATATTAAAAGTCAATAGTATAGTCATAACTTGTAACATTATACAAGGAGCTTACAGAGATGGAGCAAATACTCATATAATACATACTTTTTACCCCAGTGTACCACCTGGATTTAAAATTGTTGAAAAGCCGCAAAACCTGGTATATCTACCTTTGAACACCACTTTCATTTCAGACATCGTGTTGAACGTATTGGATCAAGACGGTAACTTGATAGATTTCCGAGAAGAGCCTATTACGGTTAGATTACATTTAAAATCAACACTTTAATACAAAATCATGGGTTTAACATTTAAAAGCGAACAACCTACGGGAATCTGCATTAGTAGCTCTTCAGCTGTGGAGGAGTTAACACGCGAGAACATTCGTTTCCTAGAGAGAATTGGATTAAAAGTAACCGATAATGGAAATACTGGATATAGCTCAGGGTCCAACATTCGACGAAACCCTATGGGAAAAAGAATATCACACCCACAACCCTTACACTTCATCAAAATTAAACAATAACGATGAAATTCGTATTCCCATACAAAATCAAGACATTTACACACTACCATGTGAAAGTTACTTGTATATTGAAGGAAAAGTTACTAAAAAGGACGGTACTACTACTGGTACAACAGTTCCATTTATAAATAATCCCATGGCTTTCCTGTTTGATGAAATTAGATATGAAATATCAGGTGTAACAGTTGATTCTACTAAAAAAGTAGGTATTGCAACAACTTTAAAGGGATTAACATCTATATCACCTAATGAAACAAATTTAATACAACCTGCAGGATGGGTTTTACCTGCAAAAGACACAATCACTCCAGATACAAATGGAAATTTTGATTTTCATATTCCGTTACGTTTGTTGCTTGGTTTTGCTGAAGATTATAGGAAAATAATATTAAACGTTAAACAAGAATTAGTTTTGTTGAGATCTTCAAACGATAAAGATATTATTAAAGCTCCAGACGGTACAACAGATGCAACTTTAGAATGGAAATTAACATTAGACAAAATTGTATGGAGAGTTCCACATGTTAAATTAGCTGACGAGCATAGAATGCTACTATTAAGAAAGTTAAAGGCTGATCGTGATATTGTAATTCCTTTTAGAAGTTGGGAATTTCATGAACATCCCAGCTTGCCAACTACGGATCGACACACTTGGACAGTTAAAACATCTAATTATGTGGAACGAGCCAGGTATATTATATTTGGTTTACAAACAGGCAGAAGAGACACCATCACCAAACATGCAGGCCAATTTGATCATTGCAACTTGAAAAATATTAAAGTTTATTTAAATTTACAATTTTTTCCATACGATAATTTAAATGTGTCATTCGCTAATAAAAAGTACAGCATATTGTACGATATGTATGCAAGATTCCAAAGTTCATATTATGGTAAAACGAATGCACCTTTACTATCACCAGAAAAATACTTAGATGGTTACCCTATAGTTGTAATCGATTGTTCTAAACAAAATGAATCGGTAAAATCATCAAGTGTAGATATAAAAATAGAAATGGAATTCAACGCGCCTATACCGGCTAATACAACTGCATACTGTTTAATTCTACATGATAAAATCGTAACATACACACCTTTAACTGGAATTGTTAAAAATGTATTGTAAAAGACCGGTTTTCCTACATTCCAATGCATTCCGCGAGTATAAAAGCAGAGCGTTCAGCTCGCTCCTCATCATTTTGTTGCCTGTTGTTATATGGGTAGCATCTTATTCAATATGGCTTCTCCTAGTGGTACACAAGAAAATGTAGTAGATATTGAGAAGGAGATATCCGACTTTTTAGATCTTCAAGGTCAACCGATGAACACAACGCTTGCGGACAACTCCACGCCAGTAATAATGTTGAGGAAAAAGGTAAAAGAAGAAAGAATGCACACAAGAGGAAAAGGGATATTGAAGATAATATTTCTCCTAACATATTAAGTGAGGTATTCTTGCGAATATTTTACCCAATCTCTTCCAGTTTGGACAAAAGTGTTTTAATCGGTGTTATGAAATCTACAGATTATTCCCCTACTGTAATTTTAACTCATGGACCCAAAATGATTTTGTTTACGGACACTGCTTGGGAATCGTTTATGAAACACTTGCATCTGCTAGAATGCTATTTAAGTAGTAACATGTTTGGAAGAAAGACAAGAGTAGGCCTTTTGGATTCAAATGTGGAAATCGATATTGTTAAACATCGTGGTGATCATCAGTTGCGGTTTAGAGACACAACAAGACATGATAACAAGATTCAACTTAATCGAGAAGAGTTTTTTATTCTAACTTGTGCAACTGAACCAATAACGAGATACTTGAGACAACTGGTGTTTTCAAGTTCAATTATTAAAGATTATCTGGAAGACACTTTGGACAAACAACCGGACGCACCTATATTGTACGGACCTGTAGATACTTCTATATTCAATAGGGTTCCTCATGAAGTACAAATGTGGAGACAATTGGAAAAGTACGCTCAACTACATAAGAAATCAGTAAAACGTGAAGAAGAGGAAGAAGAAGGAGGAGAAGAATCAAGTGTTAGTGATGAAAATGAAAACAAGGAAAATGTAAAGATGGAAACCTAAATGACAATTAACTACACAGCAATGGTTAATTTTTAAAACAATATCAAACACTTTGTGGGGTTAGGCCTACCGGGGACGGTGCCCACGTTAAATATACACCAACGCGCCAACAACTGTACGGCCGGGTATAAAAGTCGTACCTACCGTGGTGTGGAAATCAGTTGACCTTTGGACTTCGTCATGAGCAGACGAGTGATCTTCGCAATGGACAAGGACAAGGAAGAAGAACAAGTAAAGTCCAAACCTGGTATAATTGAGTTCCAAGCGTTTCGGGGTAATGATGATAGATTTATCATAAAAGAACTTGTGTTTTTCGACATCAATACAAGTGTTCCTTATTCGTTTTTATTTAAACCACCATGTTCTTATTCATCTTTAACTAGTAAAGCCGCTACTACCAACAGATGGATTTCAAAACACTTCTATCATATCGATTGGTATGATGGTTTTACAAGTTACACGGACTTGTATCACATTATGCATCACTTTTCAGACAAGTTTACCAATATTTACACAAAGGGGCTGGAAAAGAAAAGATGGATCGAAGGATTTACTCATGTTCCGGTTAATGATGTGGATTTGGATAAAAACTACAAGTATACAATGGAAAATGTTTGTATTTGTACTAAAAGTCCAGAACATGAAAAAGATAGACATTGCGCTTTAAAAAACGTCTATAAACTCGCATCTTACCTTCAAAGTGGGGAAATGGGGAGTGGTGGGGGTAACGGGGGTTATATAAGTGAGGAGCAGACCGGGACCTGGCATGAGTATTACTCGAGATTCCGAGACGACAACATATCCCAGCAAGAAGACGAAGAAGACGATCTATAACTTGACCATGGCATCTCACCAGTTCCTGCAAACTTTGGTTGAGCAGTTCAATGCCCACTCCAAATCTACCATACTACCCGTCAAGAAGTGTTCCGAACTTAAAGATGAGAAGCACTACATTATCCACGCCATGAAGAAGATGGAGACTACAGTTGGAGAGGCCATCTGCTGCAGTCTTAGCGAGGCACCATTCACTCCGGGGGATGAGCCCAAGTTCCAAGTCTACCTGCCGAAACGGTTCGTCCATCTCCTCCAGAACGAGGATCTGCGCTCCATTCAACCCGGCTGTCTCTACCTGGTTTCCCACGGTTGCACGGGTAGCAATTCCACCGAGTTGACCATCCACATCGCCGACAAGCAGCAGTGTTAGATTTAAGTTTTACTGTTGTACATATGTTATTGTAATGTTTTATAAATAAATAAACCATAAAAGACAAAAAAAAAAAAATACAAAAAGACAAAAAATGCAACATATCAATATGTAAAGTTTGTCACATATTGATATGTTGCATTTTTTTTTAAACTTCGCGGGTGACCTTGACCTTTGGCCTTTGCATTTCACAGTTACCCCCACCACCACGCTACAAGTCAAACCTGCTTGAATGCAAAACACCCCCACCACTTTTTCATATACCTCCAAGCGCTGTGCCTCGTCTTCATTTCAACTCCAGCAGCCAACCGAACAACATCAGTATGTCTCTGAACGTAAGCTGTGCCAGCTATGAGGAGGTGACGATCAAAACGCAACAGGAGCTGAACGACTTGTACAAGGAGTTGCAGCTGATGGTGGCAAGAGGCTACCGTATAAACGTGCAAGTCTACGCTTGCAATATACGGAATCTTCGGCAGCCGAAGGAAGAGCCTGGACATTCCTCTTCAACGACAGCTTCCTCACCGGCGTCGATGAAGACCGAGCCAGACAACTTGGATTACTTCAGCTGACTAGCGGTTGTCTTCCTTGTTCTAACCATTGTAGAATATGTTTTTTTTTCATTATATTAAAGAAGTAAAAGAGCAAAACACTTATCTTGTTACTGACATATGAGCTCAGTAACAAGATAGGTTTTTTTAAAACACAGTTTGAATGACCTTGAAACTTCCCCCTCCACTGCTTCGCTACCCCCACCACTTGACTATTGGTGTACATGGCACATCACAATTGGAAACCTCATTCCATCTTCAACAGCCAAACCGACAACATCAACAATGGCAAACCTACCAACAGATGAAAGATGTCCTCACGCATGCTGTGACTTCGTCCACGAGTTGGAGAAGAGGATACAGGAGAGGGCGATAAGAAGAAAGCAGATCCACTCAGAAAATATCATGATAGTCAACGGCTATCTTTTATTGTTCCGCCTTATTATGGTTGTACTTTTCATACTGTATGGCATAGTCACATGTGTCGGCAAGGTTGCAGAAGAAAACGCCCGCCACCATCAGTTGGAAAGTTTCAATGTTACTTTGTAGGTTTTCCTTTTTTTAAAACTCCGTTTGGATGACCTTGAAACTTCCCCCACTACTCCACTACGCCCCCCACCACTTCACCATGTTCCTGCATGAGCATCACATCACCCGTCATTCCTTGTTCGACAAGCAACCATGGCGGACAACACCATCAGCCAAGCTGACTCCACTACTGATGTTGGAACGAGTACAGTTTGGACACTATCCATCGACAGTGTTCACTATTTGGAAACGATTTGCGAACGGATGAAAGAAATACTGCGGGACAACCCTGGGATCATAATACAAATGAATTTCAACTATGATTGGTCGCAAGTTACATTGCGGCAAGAGGACAACAACGGTCAGCACTTACCGCAATACTCACCAATGTCACCGATTTACCCATACAGTGAATCTTATGCGGATGAAGATGTAGGAGACAACGACAAGGCTGATGGGGAGTGACCTTCTTTCCTTTTTTTTAAACTCAATTTGGATGACCTTGAACTTTCCCCCTCCACTCCTTCCTTTTTTTAAACCCAATTTGAATGACTTTGAAATTTCCCCCTCTACTTTTCGATAATGTTACAACTGACTGCAGCTCACCTCATTCCTTGCTTAGCTACCATGGCGGACAGGACTCTTTCTCAAGTTGACTCCACTACGGACGAAGCATTTCCCTTGCGGTGGACTGTTCATTTACAAGATGCGACAGAAGTGGAAGTCTTGTATCAAAAATTACTCTATGTATTCAACGGGAACCCTGGACCTCTTGAATGTAGAATGGATTTGAATTTTGATGCAACCAGGGTCGGCACAGAACCTTCAACTTCAAGCCAGGCTCAGCAACGAGATTTTACACATTTATACACTCCAATATCACCGGAAGATGTAACTGTCTGCGAGGCTGACTCAACTACACGTTATGTTCAGCCAAAGCCTTGGGTGTTGATTATTAACAATGTGTACAAAGTGGAATTGGTTTGTAATAGATTAAAGGAGTTGATGGTACAAGATCCCGGCCTGCGCTTTCAAATAGACATACATTTCATCTGGGGAGCACCTGCGCGGGGCTCTTCGTCTGACAGCTCTCCAAGTACGACGGACGAGGAGGAGGGGGACGACTAGTCATCTTTTTTAAAACTCCGTTTGAATGACCTTGACCTTTCCCCCTCCACTAAGTTTATTTAAGGTACACTCTCACTGACTACAGCATCATTTCATTGCGCACCTTCAACCACAGCAACATGGAGAGTCAACTCAACTACTGTTGCGAACAGAAATGTTTTTCATGGCCCAATGACATTGATGTGGTGGATGGCCTGGCTTGTAGAACATGTGAAGCTTTTGGTCAGTGCATGTGTAAGTGCAAGTCTTGGAAGAAGCCGAAACCGGAGTTGAAGACATTCCATGTGTACCAAATGAGAGGGCATAAGTACACTTGTTGCCCTGAACGTTGCATTGAATTTAAACTAAACCAGCTAACTGGCTGCACATTGTGCAACAATCATTTTGCAGGTTTTTGCAAACATTATTTAGGAGCGTGTCAGTACAGATCAACTTGGCATACCGAAGCACTCACTATGAATGAAATCGCTATAGACTCACAAGAGTAGTCTTTCTACTCTTTGACTTTTTTAAAACTCCGTTTGAATGACCTTGAAATTTCCCCCACCACTTCCCCATATATCTAGAGTACGCAGGGCCCGGAGGTCAGTCGCTCGGCGGCTGTCGTAGGATGCACATCCGTGTTGTGCAGTCTGCTGTGCAGTTTTGATTTTAACCAGTTCAAGGTCACCACACTTAAACTCTGGCAAAAACGTCAAGCTGTTAAAGACAATCCTAAGTCCCAGGTTCACTGTCAAACTCAAGGTTTAAATCACACTTTAACATGTAAATTTAAGGTAGCACCAAAACGGAGTTACCTGGCTTGACATTTTCAAGTTTCCCGAGGTCATCGCAGTTCCCCCACCACTTCCCATATACCTAGAGTGCGCGGGGCCGGACAGTCAGTCGCTCGGTGTCTGTCGTAGGGTGCACATCGCGGTTGTAGTACTGGTCTAAAGTAAGGCAGCTGGGCTAGTTCAAGGTCACCCGAGCGGTGTCACATGACGGTTTAGGCAAACGTTGCAAACGTTGCAAACTTCAAGTTTCCTCAGCACTTTTGCTGTTTCTCGTCTAATTTCGCTCCAAGTCGTCAAGGTCATGGGAACCGGACTGAAACTCGGAGCGTAGTGCGAGAAACAGCAAAAGTGCCAAAAAGTTTTAGGTTTCAGCGTGACCTTGACCTTTGTGACATCGATGACGTCATCTTGGTGACGTAAGGGGTGATGACGTCATCGGCACGTTATTTCTGTGACGTCATGGGTGTGACGTCATGGAAATGACGTCATTGGTGATGACGTCATCGATTGCGTCATCGATGACATCATCGATGACGTCATCGGTGGGGTCATTGACCTCGATGACGTCATCGCTCGGGTGACCTTGAAGTGAGCCAGCAGCCTTACTTTTCCACTACTCGTTTAACTTTAAAGGTTTTAATTAAATCTGTTTTCCTACTTAAAGATTTTACTTTAAAAACCCAAATGACCAAATATGATAAAAAATAATGATATCATAAACAAAAACACTAAGTGTTGAGGGGTTGCCAAGTCCTAAAAAGATGTGATACCAAAATATGTTCCAAGTCAATGACTTTGATTTTAGAATAGCTACTCGACAAATTGATTCGATCTTTTAATGCTTGGTAAACATTCCGTAAAACAATATTGTGTTATTTCGAAACCGTACTTGGCCAGCAGATGTATTAGTAAAGTTAGGCCTATATATACTAATGGGGATATATTACGATGAATGAAGAAGTTCTCAATAGTACAGTTCAATAAAAAAATAAAATAAAATACCATACATCTGCTGGCCAAGTACGGTTTCTAAATAAAACAATAATGTTTTACGGAATGTTTACCAAGCATTAAAAGATTGAATCAATTTGTTGAGTAGCTATTCTAAAATCAAAGTCATTGACTTGGAACATATTTTGGTATCACATCTTTTTAGGACTTGGCAACCCCTCAACACTTAGTGTTTTTGTTTATGATTAAATTAACATTGGAAATTTAAGGTACAGTGGGGCGAAGCCCAGGTAATATTTGACGATTTAGTGTAGTAAAATTAGTCGGGAAAAATGAAATAATTTTTGGAAAGCTAATTTCTTTTGAAATGTGTTCTATGGCATCCCCTGACCTTCCACCGAAAAGTCCCCTGCAATCCCATGTGGGGATCATGCTAAAAAATTAGGGATTGGCCTACAAGGAGTTAAAATATATTTTGATATTAAGCATACTAAATTTAAATAAGTTCCAGAAGGTTTATATGTATCAAATTAAAGGTCTTAAAATTTAGAGCACAATGCCGTAAACCCGACCTAAATATAACGGTCGAGAGAAAAATGGCAGACGTTCAAAATTTAGAATAAAATAATTCTATCAAAACTTTGAAATGCAATAACTTCCAACATATTTGACCTTTTGAGGTCTGGTTTTCGGCTATGTACTCTCCTTGTAAAGGCCTTTAAAATTATGTATAGCATGGCTATGGACTAAGAAAAATTTTTCAAAACTCCCTCTTTGGGACGTCTATGTAGAGGGTGGTTCAAGGGTAATATGATGGGCATATGTCAAACTATCCGTATTTGCCAAGGTGATTGTACAAGCAAACGTTTGCCGCAAACCGGACCTCAAAAGGTCAGGTATTTCTAATATTATTACATTTTTAAGCGTTTTGATTAAAATTTGATTTTTATTCTAAGTTTGATGGGCTGCCATTTTAGACTCAAGCAACCTTTTTGAGATGGGGTTTGCGGCATTGAATTCTACTACTTTAGAGCTTTAATTTGATATACATAAACCTATTGGTCGGCGAAAGACTTATTTCTGACTCCACGAGGGTCATCCCATCATTTTTAGGCATGTTGCCCACTGGGGATTTCAGGGGACTTTTCTGAGGGAGGTCAGGGGATGACATAGAACACATTTCAGCAAAAATTGGCTGTTCAAAAATTTTTTCATTTTCCAGCCATATTTTGGCTTAATTTTACTACACTAATTCTGGTATTTTTCCTTGCGTCCTTGGCCCTCAAGCTTTAACATGAGCCATCATACGTTACCCTATCTTTCTTCTAAATCGAGATATTTTGTGGGGACCGATTCGCTTACGGAATTATATATATAGATATTCAGTCCGACTCATAATCCATGATAAATATTATTTTGTATTTCTTTTCCTGATACAGTTTGAACAACGAAAACTGAGAGGGTATTTTCAGGAAAAAGGTAAATGAAGAAGAAAATTACAGTAAATAAGACAACAGAAGAAGTCGGGGCATTTTTTAAATGAGAGGTTAAAATTGAGTACGGTACAATAAGATAAAATGATAGTTTACAATGTATAACAGTCCGAGGTGATTTGTACTTGTCGGAGTCAGAGCGAATGTCTTCTATTATCTGGACTCACAGCCGTCCGTCTCCCATCTTCATGATCTAACTTCTGCTTCTGCTTTTCCAATATTACTGGCCCATTTCTATATTTCAAATACATAAATTGGCCAGTAATATTTCAGTATAAATTATTTCCAATAATATTCCTTCTCAGTCAATGTAAAACTTCACCTTTTTATTTACTTATGTGTTATACAGTATATTGTGTATACATTGTATGGGTGTTTTTAAATCAGAGAATTAAATATTAACAAATGAAATATTAAGATTATATTGGAGACTAAAGTGACAGAGTGGTTAGGATAGATCAAAAGTTCATAATCCTATTAGAGGCTTAGCCCATGCAGAACTTCGAGGATTACCAAGTTATTACCTGCAAGGCCGCATTAGAATTGTCACACGTGGAATGGTTAAGTGAGCAGCAAACGTCCCCGAATACAGATACAGATTGATACTTTGCTTTAACCTAATCTTAAATTATTTCAACTTATTTAACTCAAGACACATATTTGAATTTTAATTGTATCAAATCATTCCACTCAACGATTTGATGGGTGGAGCTTCATCCGAAAAAGATGTTGAAAAAATAAACAATATTAAAAATTAAACACGAGAAACATTTAAGTTTTGTATGGATAAAGAATTTCGTAATTAATATGTAAAAATAATAACGGTAAGGCATTTTATAGCTCAATTTAAACTGATGACGGGCGCTCGGTCCAATACTAAAGCAATCTTAATTCAAATAGTTCTATGTTACCAGCTACATCAGAATTCAGGACAAATTACTTTGGACTAGGATGAATCAGTTTTTCCTATCCGCCCTGAGATAAACTAGTTTGGCCGTACTGATTACAGGCTAAACTGGATCGAGAAGTGTGCTATCTGGCCAAACTAGTTTGGCCTAACAATTCAACGAGACTAAACAAGTTTACCCCAAGCTTATCAGGCCAAATTAGTTTAGCATTGGGAATAGAAGGCCAAACTAGTTTCTGCTAGCGCTAGGGCGATTACGAAAAACTAGTTCATCCTTGTTGAAACTAGTTTGGCCTAAATCGTGCTTGTCCGGTATCATAATCTACAGGACCTGTGTAGGAACGACGAAAATGCCGAGACGCCCCCAGAGAAATGGGCGCTCTCCCGTAGGATTTAATGTTAGGCTTACTAACTTTTGAAAACTGCCTTACCGCCCACCCTTCCAAAAATGCGTAACAAAAATCAAGTGAACTTATCGCTAAAAGGAGTAGACATAGGTCCATTTTAGAGAAGCCAGTTTTGCTATGAGATATTGACTGATGAGACATTTACAGTATTCTTAAGAATATTCAGCAACTGCAAACCTGTTATTCTTACGAAACTAAGGGATGCTTTACGTGTCTAACAAGCTTAATTGCGGATTTCTTTAGAAAAGTGAAGATGAAGAATTGTTGCATACACTGCAAAATCAAAACCATATACTTTTCATGTAGTTTTGGTATTTCATTCAGTGTAAAGATATGACAATGTTTTACCTAATCTTTTCTTGGAGTTAATTTTCTTAGAATGAACTTATTCATGCAGTTTGGCCTAGGTTCAGTAAAAATCGCTGTATTGTATTTTATTTTAATGTTGTCTTAACAGACTGAATAGCCGTGACAGTGTTCTGAGAAATTTGGGTTAGAATGGTTCTCTTATTAATTGCATCTTCATACTAAGAAAAACTATTGATTCCACGGAATAAAAACTTACTCATTGTAGTTAGTTTGGTGCATTGAATGCGTTGCGACTTAAGTCCACTTGAATCCGACCATTTGTCACCCAAGTTGTGATCAGTCTGCAGAGAAATGACTAAAGGATCAAATTAAATTAATTACACATTAAATTTGTTACTACTTTTGATTTCAATAAAAAAAAATTATGTTGCAATAACAGTTTTCTCATTTAAAATTCGTTTCCTAGCAACAAGTTAATCTACCAATTGTACAAGAACTTTAATCCCCCCACCAAAATAATATTCTCTCTAAGAGTACGACAATAATAAATAGATTACCAGAATTAATTAAAAATTTAATTAAAACCCCTTTCATACGTTTCATCTCTTTGTGATATATAACCAGAAAAGAAAACCTTCCACTGTAATACAACTTAACTTGGAAACAAAGAGGGCTGTGGTATAGAGCACTGGCTGATACGTTATGGGTGTTAACAGTTTCCGACCCTTGGGCCAGTTTAGTGTGTGCCACGCCCTCCAACTTACAACCATTCCAACCCACTTATCTTTCCTTCCATCTGCTTAATACCAACTTCAAGTACTATCTGTCCGTAAAATTTTCATTTCGACCACGTAAAGTGTAGTTAGTTTGTCTAATATTTACCCATGACTACAATTGCTCAAAACCACATCATGTGGAGTCGATCTACCAGTTAATAAAAACTCTGTAGCTTAAGTAGCTTACATATATAAGCTAATTGTTAGCTTAAAAAATAAAACAAAAAAACTCTTATTTTAATCGAAACCAAGGGAGTAAATTAGGCAATTGAAATAATTCACCACACTGGTTGGGAGCTACTCAATACATATAAATGATTTGCAAGATAGAAAGATGTAACGCATTTAATGGCTTTAATGAAACTTCGATTTGGGTCGGTTTTATGACCAGGCAAAAATTTAGAATCGATTTTAAAGACGGCAAATATAAATTTATTTTCCATCTTATGTTTAAATTACTATTATTGAATGATTAAATATAAATATCAAAACATTATTGGATCTGAAGCATCCAATAAACCGGGCTATAGTGATGCTGGTGGTCTTGTCAAAATACACTCTGCAATATTAAATATGCAATGAAAATAAACGACTTAGTAATTATACTTACTAAGTAACCCATATAATTATACTTATGAATTAAAATGCCCAAAATAAATATCTCTTTCAAAAAATTGTTATGGGAAATAGATGCATTCAAGCACCAAGGCTGTAGTGATGCTGATTGTTTCCCTTAATTGGTAGACAAAAATAAATGAATGAATGAATGAATGAAGTCGTTTATTTTTATATTATAAATAAAATTCAATTAATAAATATGACTGTAAAAAATATCATTTATAGATAATGCATGACCTAACAAACTTAAAAATAATAAAGTTATTCATAGATAATTAATGTGTTCATATTTAATAATAAAACAAGTTACCTCTTTTGTCTCTTAGGTTTTTTGTTTATTTATTTATTTTTTTTATTCAATTGAGTGGCTTGAGAAGCAGAAACTGTAAAGAAAATTATGGCAAGCGAGACCAAAGGCCTGTAAAGAGACTTGAAGAGTTAAATTATGGAACCTTAAAATAAAAACTAAACGAATAAGAATGGAAGGACCCAAAACCAATTTTAAATGAAAATGTTATCATGAAGAAAGAAGTAAGAAGAAGAATGAAGAAGGATGAAATAAGAAAAAAATAAGAAAGAATCTTTCTATTTAAAAGAATAAATAAAATTATAATGACCTTAGTAACAAAATCAGGTAAAGTGAACTTTTACAATGTGAAAATGAAGAAAAGATTATGTAAATTCTCATTAAATGTAAAATATTGTCAGCCAATAACAAAAAGAAAATAAATAAATAAATAAAAACTTAAATCGTAGAGCATTGGAAACGTTATCCGTGATTTCCCGCGGGGGTTGAGCTTGTAGTACTTGAAAAGCAAACCAACTACAACATGGCAATACTTGATGTCAATATCATACCAACAAAATAGAACATTGGAAACTCTCTACTTATGGAATTTATTTACTGTAACTTGAGTCAGTAATAAACAAAAATCTGTTTTGTAAAATATAGTTTTAAAAATATTTTATTCGACTCTTATTGTAGGGAAACTTAATTAATTGTTAAACAGCACCAAAAAATTGGTAGAATTTTGAGGGGATATATACAGAAATATTTTTTAAATTATTTGAATATTTGTTACAAAATATGAATGAAGGTATTAAGGTCTACAGATGAACGATTTAACCATGAATAATGCACACACGCTAAAATAGAAAGAATGAAAAAGTCACTCTTTGTTCAGAGTGAATGCGTGTTCATTCCAAAAGAATGAAAAGTAACTCGTGAAAGAACGGAAAACCCCCACTCTTTCTAAAGAGTGAAAATATCCACTATTTAAATAAATGTATTTTCACCTTTTCAATAGATGGTTTCTCAGTCACTCTATCAAAGAGTGATTTCCTTACAGAATCAGAACATCAGAAGACCGCCATCTTTAACGGGTCCGGGACAATTTTATATGCGTTATTTATATTAAGTATTGGGAAACGTTTTGTGTGTTTGCATGGCTATGGCTAAAATTTCAAGTCAGCTCTGAAGTCAATCATCGAAAGCATTCACCTCCAAAAAAATCTTCCTCCTCGGCATTGGTGTTACGTCACGGCGTCTCTTTCCAGAAGCTTTCCTTCCTCAATAGTTAGCAAGCACAACTATTTAAGTTTAGATGAAGTAATTTAGTTCTATATGCAAACATACTCTATTATTAACAGGATATTGTGTAGTATACAAGACTGAGAATCACTTATAATGAAGGCAAAGCCACCTTACCTTTCTACACTTTGTCTTGTAGGTTATCATCGAGGTTCAGTTCAGTAGGTTTTAAATAGAATAATATTAACATAAATAACAAAATAAAGGACAAATTTTAACTAAGTTAATGTAGCCTAAAACATTATCAAAGAACAACACAAAATAAACTAGCTAAGTTTATTTTGTATGTGTACCTATTTTGAGTAATTGTGAGAAGGCTTCATTTGATAGGTTAGGTTAGGTTAGACTCATACTTTAATTGAGTGAAAATCATTCTTTCGTTGAGTGGAAATCACTCTTTCGTTGAGTGGAAGGCACTCTTTCGTTGAGTGGAAATCACTCTTTCGTTGAGTGGAAATCATTTTTTCGTTGAGTGGAAATCACTCTTTCGTTGAGTGGAAATATTCACTCTTTCAAAGAATGACCCCAGTTCACTATTTTAAAGAGTGAGTATTCATTCTTTCAGAGTGGCTCGGTTTTCCTACTTTCAAAGAGTTAAAAAGTCACTCTGAAAGAGTGAATTTTCATTCTTTCACTTTTAGTGTGCAGATAAATCCAACCGGCAACAATGAAAGGATTTACGCATTGCTCCGGCTCCGCTCCCACGGGCCGATAAACAAACCTAAAACGGAGGGGATTTGTTGAAGATAAACCTAAAATTAAGCGTGTTATTCTAAGACATGTATCCGATTAAATTTTCTCATTTATTTTTAAATATTTTTATATGTGAAGTGCACTACAGGATCTTCGAATGGGCATTTAAAAATCTCAGCATAAAATCATATGATATTTAAAACTTCCATTTAAATGGTTGCATTTTAAGCACACTTTGAAATAAAGGGTCTATTTTAATTAGGTAAAATAAATTTACCTTCATCATCCACACGCAACTTCCCAGTTACTAGGGGAAATTTCATTATTTATCTACAGAAAAGTTACTGTTTATAATATTAAAAACCATATATTTTTTAATCAATCTAACATTTTTATCATACAAAATAAAATTGAAGTGCCTTAAATAAAGCCATTACTATACATTCTTGCAATTTCATTGTTAAAGCATTTCTTGTCCGTAATAGGACTTTCTTTGTACTTTCTTTTATTTCAGCAATCTTCTCCAAGGACAGTAAAAATGTGAAATTTCGCAAGGGATAAAACATGATTAATAGGGCACGGTATCAGTAGGTCAATGTATTCATTAGCTAGAATTTTTCGAGATCAATAAATGTCTGTTTATTAAAAAGTTTGATGGCAAAACCAGGTGTGTGGAAATCGCTTAATACATTTTTTATATAAAATACAATTTTTTATGGAAACATTTAACATTTAAAACTCATTGTACACCTCGTTTAACAAATAAATGTGCTTACGACGTCATAGTACTTAGGGGTGTATACCGTTGCCTGTTTGATGCAATCTTGTCAAAGGAAATTAGGCATTAATTGAGCGTAATATATTGAGTTGACAAGTGAATACTCGATATGAGAAGCAATCAGTGTCAAATAGATTATGTCTGATTGAATATCAAGTCACTGAACCGGAGGAAACACCGCGAACCTCACCCCCCTCCCACCACCGGACTCACGTTTCCAACAAGCAATACTTGCTGTTCGGGATTCTAAAGCAATTTATACGACAATTAGTGAAAGAAATTACTTTTTCCTCCACCTACTATCTAAAGCCGTATTTTACTCCTCGGAATAGAGTACTAAAATAATAGTTTCTACCCCATGTGACTTGAATACTTAATTTTTTTTACCTAGGGAAAACTCAACCTTTTTTGTACCACGGGGCTAAAGTTACTTACATAAGAATAACATTAAAAGAGAGGTTAAAAAGAACATGAGTGACAGTCAGCTGTCACTTGTATTTGTTTCGTTACTCTTTGTTTACTAATAGCAGCTGCAGCATAAGCCATTCTCCATTCTGTCAGCAGTGAGCAGTGTACGTGTTTGTTTACATTTCTCTTGGGTAGGGATAGGCTATTAACCTAAGAAGTCCAAAACCTAAGTGTAAGAACTTTGACTAGGCTTGAATTCTGTTTTGTTTTTTGTGTTCTTTAGAAATGATATAGCCTGCCGTTTGTGTTTTTTCTTTTATGTTGATGTGACTGATCCAGCTTGACGGTGCATAAGATCATTTGAAGGTAGAGCAAAATTATATATGGTAGGCCTAGGGCTATTGTGATAGCCCTAAATGTTATTCGTTTAGGGGGAGGAAAATTGTTGTTTATCAAGGGACTAAAGTACTTTTTCTCCCTGAAGGGAAATTGTTTGCCATCAGGGAGAAAAGAGTGTACTTTAGTCCCTAGAAGCACAAATAACTATTTTATCATTCTGTATGAAATCAGCATGTTTTTTGTTCTCTCAATAGTTTCTTTTTTGTCCTAGGACTGCAAAATCAGGTGTTTAATATGTGTTATTTATTAATTTTCTACGCAGAATAGTTAAATTCAAACGTTATTAAAACATTTTTTGTAAATAACAGAAACGTAAACACTGTATAGTACTTACTTTGTAAATATAACCTCGAAAATGCAACTTTTTAGTTAACACTTTAAACTGTTAAAAGTGGTGATTCCGCATAATTATATGAACGTTTTTCATCGCTCTGAGCAAAAGTGTATTTTTAGTGATTAATCGTTTTTAAAAACTCGGTTGAGCACTAAGTACAACCATCACTTTTGCTCCTAGTGATGAAAAATTTTCTTACTATAACAGATTACTCTGTTGATTATTTTATTTAACAGAAGAGAACAAAAAATATAAGAAGACCTAGATTTTATTAAAAATGTTTTTAAAATATCTAACATGTCTTAATAGTCGGTTTAGCTTCAGTGAATAAAGCATTTTCATGGAAAGAAGAGCAATACTTTTTTTGCTCATTTACACATAACTTCATAAAATTTCCTAATGGCTGTTTACTTGGTAGGTATTAACTAATATTTGGTTGTCCAATTTGAATTTCGTTATGCACTTGGGTCCGATGCGCAGGGAGTTTTTTACCTCTCCATTTGAAAGTTATTTACGCCAGTGTAACAGGGGCAGGTAGACAATGTTGTGTGATTTTCTTCCAAAGCATATTTTTGGCCTGAGTCGCTTAGGCCTACGTTGTTTATGTCAAGAAGGCCGAACGAAAGAGGCCTTTGTGCATTTTACATGAGGGCAGTGTAGGGTGATGAATTATGGAAATCTGGCACTAGAGTTTGATAAAATTGTGACTTTGCTTCGTTCTCTCTGAGAAATAGGAAGTAGATGTAGTAGTAGTAATGTAGTAATAGGTAAATAAATTTTCATTATTAATAAATAAATAAAGTAACCATAGGTTAATAGAAATGTTTTATTATTCATCTGTTTTCATCATCATCACAAAATCAATAATATTAATACTAATAAAAGCTAAAAAGTATCGATATAAAGGGCTTTTGCCGTGTTAAATTCTGCATTAGTTATTGTTTTAATTAGTATTATTTTTAATTTATTACCTATTCTTTCGCCTGTCTTCCTCAGTTATAATTTTGATTAAACTATTTACGTTTTAAAGTATTTTTAACTAGTAGATATAAAATTCATTGAGTTTACACATGCTACAGAAAGTACAGTTTTCTTCGAAAATGTTATTTTACAACCCATTATAGCAGTTAAGTGCCAGCGACGTGATTCGTGCCCTGATGCAAGTTCCGTGTACCTAGTTAACTGTTCTGAAGAATGCAACTGTTTTAGTTATTTTATTTCTTTCTACTTTGAAAAACTGAATTTGATTAAACAATCAGTTCATCCTTTTTGATATATTCTTTGTTTTAAGGTTATTTGACAACAAAATTTGTTAACGTATTTTATACTTACTTAAATTTAAACACTCGTCCTATCAATATAGTAGAAGGTGCAAATCTTCGAATGTTGCCCATTCAATGGTATGAGTGAGAAATATTTTCATTTTTTAGCTCGTATTATTTAGTTTGTCAACATTATTCTCATTTTCAACCAAGGCTGGTCCTGTAAACTGTTTTAGGAGATAAATGTTTAGTTTAAAATCTTTCAAAAGGTGAATTTCGAATGGTGTCAGGTAGCTGGACCGGATAAAACATGTTCCATGTAGAATAGATTCCATTTTTTTTGCACCTGGAGATTTAGAAATCCAATATTATTATTGCGTGCATAACGAAACTATTTTGACAACGTATGATATTTTACCTTGGTATTTATTATAATTACAATTTCATTACAGTAATTAAAAACGTATAAAATTACCGTAGTGCACGATGTTAGGTCAGTACTTTAGTTCAAAGAAAAATAAATATTATAAAATGGAACTGAATTAATAAACATAAGTATTCCAGGTTTCAATCTCCTGAGTCCTATTGAAAAATATTATTTAATAATCTTTAAATCTTCCCAGTTGATGGATTTCAGTTAATTCTTAAATCAATAAACGCTGTACAGGTAATGAATAGATATTAACGACCAACTCGTAAAAGACTTAAGTCTGAAGCCACTAAAGCTTTGATTAGGTCTCTTCAAAGATTTTAATTTTACGAAATCAAATTTATTTTCATGAACAAGTTTTTTACCAAGAACATTTACTAGCTTTTATTTCTAACGAAGTTTGATACAGGATATATCAATGTTAACACAATATAATTACTGTAATTTCAGTCAAGTATATCGGCAGTTCGATCCTAATTGTAGACAAGGCAGTAATTTATACATGTTGACCTGAATTGTTCTTGTAATTAATTTATGGAACATGATCTACAGTAATAATAGCGAACTGAAAAAAGTGAAAACATTCAAAAATTAAATTTACATTTTCAAATTTGATAAAAATTACAAAATAATAGCTATAATATTTGGCTTAAAATAAAGTATAAATTAATCTATATTTATACGTATACAATCCTTTTGAAGATCAACTGAATTGAATTATACTTTTTCTTATAGTTTATTATATATAATTTAGTAAATACCATGTTAAAATTATTTTTATATTGAGGTATGAACCTGTACACATGTATCTTCTGGAGGCGAGAATGATTGCAAATCCATTATAAAAATGTAAAACAAAGAAAATAAATAAGTTTTTTTAGTTCCTATTTTCCAACTAAAACTACAACTTTACTTGACTTTAACAGCTTTAATGGTCTTCCGAATTAGTTTTCAAGATGAAGAAAACGAATAAAGTGGCTTATTATACTGTTATATTCAACTGGTTCCTCGATTTCTGCTTACCACAAAGAATGGAATCGAAATTGCATTACCTGAGACCAAAACGAATCCAATCTAAATATGCAAATAGTCTTCCTGAAGAATTGCATCCGTACAATTGTTAAATTTATAACAGTAATGCTCATGGAATACTTAAACGCTTATATGGACAGTGAATTTGTCCAAATACAATAATAAAAGTAATAAATGTATTTTTCCAAAATTGAAAGAATAAGTTTAGTTATACATGTAATTATAAGTATATTTTTTAGAAAACCTTCTGAGCATAAAAATATTAAATATTAATGCAAAAAAACACTTGTTTCTTTATGTTATAACATAAATAAATATAACCTTTATAACTTATTAACTACTCTTAATAAAATTACGTTTATTTATGCCTACAGTTTAATGACACTAACACAATTGTAGACGAAAATGTAACTTTATTAAAGAAGACTTTTTTGATGTACAGTAAAGTATTAAAGGCTTTTACCATAACAAAGTTGAGAAGTAGATGAAACTAACAAGCTTTTCTGTCTTGAACCTCATCTTTTTAAGACGTTTTTAAGTAAGAGAAATATTACTGAAATAAAAAACGTTTATGACTCTGAGAGCTTTCTTCAACTCTTTAACAACAATCTAATGTCTACTTTTGTAACGGTAGTTAATTTTACCAAGAAATTTCCAATCTTCACCTTTGGGCTAGTATCCCATTCTTGCACAATAGGCAATGTTAACCACTCGGCTTTTATGCAAAGCATGATATTTTATTTTACAAGGGTAAAGATTAGCCTTAAGCAGTTACTTGTAAATTCAATTACTTGTAAATTGTAACTCATGATTGAACTACTTTGTTTTATTTGGCACTGTAAACGTTCAAAATGTTACTTGATTGTAGTTTAACTTAAAATATATATATATATATATATATATATATATATATATATATATATACTTTGTTATTATTTTAGGTTAAGGATATTTATGCATGTTGTATATTTATAGGTATTGAATTTGAATGTTAATTTATTAGCGATAGAAAAATTGGAAGGGCGTCCAACCTGTTGTATTTATAAACATTGCTATGACGAAATATTGTGTAAGCAATAAAGAATTTGAATTGAATTGAATAGTTTAACTTGGAATAACAAATAGATAAATATTTAATAAAAAAACCTTTCTTTCATAAGACGAATATTCATTAACGACATTGTTAACTGCATTGGCATGTACGCCACTTCATCCGATTTTTAGGGTATTTTGAAAACCGTACACTTCATCCGAGGGTCAGATCGAGCAAAAAAGATTATTAGTACCCTGCAAACGGAGCTGCCAAAATAGTACACTTCATCCGACGGCTGGCGGTCGGCGGTTGACCGCCACGGTACGCCACCGCGGTAGAACAATCCACCCTATTTTAGAGGGGCGTGTTGCACTGGGTTTATTAAATAACTGTTTATATTGGGAACTGTATTAAATTAATTTAAATTACATTATTAATGTTGTCCAGTAATCTAATACAATTTCTGCAACTTAATGTTTTTTATATGTTTTATAATACTTTGTTAATTAAAACTATTTTTGAACAAGGTGTTATTATTTTTAAGCGACAGGGATATTTGAACATTGTGATCATCTGCGTTCCTAGAAATGTTAGACACAAGAATTCCTAAGAATTTCCAACCTAAGAAAGGGTGGGGGATGGGCCCGAGGTTGAAAACTAACCGTCGTGAATTCCAAAACAGTAGTTCATTCCAAGGTGACAATCAGTGTGAATGGCAACTGTTCTTTTAGTTTTAAGCCAAAGGGGTAAAAATGCCCTGATGATGAATATGAGTTTATAAAAAAGTGCGGTAAAGTTAAGTGGGTTTGCGAACGTTACCAAACAATGAAGTGTTCTGCAAAATGTTTTACTCAAGGTGACTTTATATTATTTTTAGACAAGTTTTTCATAATTGTATTACTAACACGTCTTTGCATTTAACGAGTTAGCATGGACGAGAATTATTATGGTCGAGAAGTCTGTACAAGATGGTTGGTTTTAAACAATTAATTACTATAGAGCGTATACGGTAACATATTAATACTAATCATATGTTTGATTTAAAAACACTTTCGATTTTGTTTATGAGCGTAAATTTCCGCTATATTGATTATAACGACGCCTTTTGGCTTTAACAATAATCTTAGCATTCACATTCACGAGACTTCCAAAGTATAAAATATATTCTTTAATCTTATTTCCTATATAAATAAATAAATGCATTGTTGTAATACAAAAAAGAGTCAGTATATACTGATTTTCCTTATGAATAAAACATCTTAAAACTCATTTTTTTTTCTAAAAGTAATTTTGAAGTAAAATAGTAGCCTATATGTTTAAATTTCTGTACCCCGTATTGAAAATGAAATTACTCGTAATTTAATGTTAATTAAAACTGGTTACAAAATTTTGTTTACAAGTTGGACTTAATATCTCATTTTTCAATAAAGTAAAATATTTTATTTACCTTTGAGAATGGATAAAGTCACTTACTTTTAAACACCTAAACACTGCGTAAATAGACTTATAATGCAATGTATTATTGTTTGGTAGCAACATTTGACAGTTCTATATGCAGTCAAAAAATATTATCAGCAGCAAAAACACTTCTCATAATGACATTTTCAATGATCTTTGAAAATGACCCTCTAGGCCATTAATTCATCATCGCAGGTAACTCACAAAGTAAAAAAATATATATAAAAAATGCAAAAGACGATTGTGATTAGGACTATTGTAAAATTAATTGTATCTATTTTCATTTTTAAAAATAACTCAAGAAATACTTAACTCTAACATACTTAACTCAAGAAATATAAATCAAAATAATCCAATATGCTACAAAATATACGAATTCTGATCAAAAATCAAATAAGACAACACACGTGACAGGGCGGGTTCTGAATCGGATTGTACAATATTCATTGCTCTTATCCAAAATTCCTTAGTTAAAACGAGGTTCCAGAAGCACTCAGTCAGGGCAAGGATATAACCTCCCCCCCTTCCTGCGAGAAACATGGATATTTTAAATTATATTTTAATATGGGTACAGGATTACAACGCAATTTAAATTATTTATTACAGTTCCCAATGTAGATGGGTATTTAATAAACTCAGTGCGACACGCCCCTATAAGCTAGGGTGGAATATTCGGGGCGCCGGAATTCTACCCCCAGGAAAAGTACCCCCATGAAAAAACGCTACGTCATTTTGACGTCACAGGTATGGGGGTAGTTTTCCGGCCGAGAACTTTTGAAGAGAATACATTATACTCTACTTCAATCATTGGTTACGAACTTTTATAATTTATTTCTATAATGAACAATTTAGGCCATGTTTGGTAAATTTACTAGGGGTGGAAAACTACCCCCGGAATTCTACCCCCGGAATACTACCCCCAGCAAAACTACCCCCGGCAAAACTACCCCCGGATTTCTACCCCCGGAATACTACCCCCAGGAAAACTACCCCCGGAATTCTACCCCCAGCAAAACTACCCCCAATGGACTAGACCGGGAATCCTACACCCGGAAAAGTACTTCCACGTACACAATTTCTTAAGTTTTTAACAATTGTTATTTTATGTACGTTTTCTGGTATTTTATATCATAAAATAATGATGTGTTAAGTTTATATTAATACAAACTTGCCCTTCGGGTGATCTAGTTCACTACCCTCACCTCACTCGCTGTCAGGTTCTACAATAGGCCTATGCTTTAGTTTTATATTACCAATCTATTTTTTATAGTAATATAATTTACAGACAGTGCGCTAAAAATCCCAGTGATTAAGGCTTATTTCTTGTTCAAGAAAAACTCGTTCGCTCAGCTCACTCGCCTTCACGATGAGCTCGTTCATTTCGCTCACTCGCCTTTCAGACTGTTTCAATGTAGGCCTACGGGTGCTGCACACTCCTGTATACGGTATTTGTTGTGTATCAGTTATGCAATATTATTGGCAACAGTTGTTTTTTTAATCATTTTTTCGAACAGTTACTTTTTACCAAGTTATTGGGCTGGCTTATAGAAGTATAACAGCTGATAAGAGTTACTGAAAGACACTATAATTTATTAAAAACGGCATTTAAGGAAATTTGATTCTCGTACATATTTGTCACGAGTTTAAATTTAGAACAGGGTAATTTGTAAAACACGTTTATCATTGATTTATCGTTTTACTTATAGTTTATAAATGATTTGTTTGCAGCAACTGATAAAAGAAAGCAGAAATTTCCTTCAAAATTCATTAATGTTCAAGTGTTACATAATATTTATTAGATGACAATGTAGGCCCTATGTGCTTCAAGCACCGGAAAGTTAAATAGGGAAAAATCTGAAAAATAATATCACAACAATCTAAAGGAATTTGGTTCACTTTGATCACTCGCCTCCGAGGTGGACAAGATCTTTACTCAGCAGTAAAATTCTATTACCGTGTTACTGGTTGTATAATAGATATATTGAGTTATATACTTTTCAGACTATCTAGATTTACAAAACGTGAGTTAAGTTACATAAGCATAAAGTATATCCTATCCCATACTCTAATACGAGTAAGGTAGGTATTTGTATGTGTGTATGTTTGCACACGGATCTCAAAAACTGCTAAAACGATTTTCATCTAATATTACAGATAACATAGTTTTGGGATAAATTTAATAAAAATACAGGTCTCTATGCCAGGAAAAATCTTATTTCTTTATAATCATTAATTCAAATGAAATTTTTTTAACGTTCTTATGGAGTTAAAAAAAAAAGAAAAGAAAACAGCAGACTCAACTGTCAAAGCGCAGAATAGGCCTATGTGTTCTAGTATAAACATGTAGTGTTGTATGGCAACCAATTACTAAATTATTAAATGGTACTATTTTATGATGAAAATAATCTATACGTTTTTTAATTGTACTTCATAGGCCTACTGCTGATTATGAATTTTCATATGAATAAAAGTCATGTAAAATAGGCCTATATAAAACAACAACTCAATTTTAAGAATTACATTTTAATTTAAAAACAAAAGCATTAGAAAGAATAAAGCAAACAGCAGCTAACTAAATAATTAGGATCCACGAGTTACACATTCAACATGTGTTTGAACATATATACACGAGAGTGCAGCACCCGTAGGCCTACATTGAAACAGTCTGAAAGCATTGAAAAAGGAAGCTGAAAGGCGAGTGAGCGGAGCGAACGAGCTGGTCTTGAACAACAAATAAGCCTTCTTGCACCGGGCTGTCTGTAAATTATATTACCATAAAAATATTACTGTTTAAGTTTACCGAGCTAATGCTTGGCCCACGGGTACTGAAAATTATAAAACTAATAACAATGTATATAATGGTACGGTAATGTATATACCTTATTTGATGTCAATAAAACCATGCACACAGCTAAAAGTCTGTAAAGGATTACGGGAAGATTGGTAATATAAAACTAAAGCATGGGCCTATTATAGAACCTGACGGCGATTGAGGGTAGTGAACGAGATCACCCGAAGGACAAGTTTGTATTAATATAAACTTAACACATCATTATTTTATGATAGAAAATACCAGAACACGTACATAAAATAACAATTGTTAAATACTTAAGAAATTGAGTACGTGGAAGTACTTTTCCAGGTGTAGGATTCACGGTCTAGTCCATTGGGGGTAGTTTTGCTGGGGGTAGTATTCCGGGGGTAGAATTCCGGGGGTAGTTTTCCTGGGGGTAGTATTCCGGGGGTAGAAATCCGGGGGTAGTTTTGCCGGGGGTAGTTTTGCTGGGGGTAGTATTCCGGGGGTAGAATTCCGGGGGTAGAAATCCGGCTGGTGTTTGGTTTGCTATAATGTTTATTTAGAGCAAAAAAATTAAATAATAATGTATTTATAAAACTGGGGGTACTTTTCCGGCCGCGAGCAAAACTCCATGCCACTTTAAGCTCCGACCCTCGTGACATCAAAATGACGTAGCGTTTTTTCATGGGGGTACTTTTCCTGGGGGTAGAATTCCGCTACCCCGAATATTCTACCGAAGCGGTTAACCCCGAGCGCTGGCCGTCGGATGAAGTGTACTATTTTGGCAGCTCCGTTTGGAGGGTATTAATGACTTTTTTTTGCTCGACCTGACCCTCGGATGAAGTGTACGGTTTTCAAAACACCCCAAACATCGGATGAAGTGGCCTACAGCCCTGCATTGATGTAAATTGTCTCATATGTTTGCAGACGACATTAAGATTTTCGACGTGGTGAAATCTGGTATTGACAGTGAAAGAATTCAAAATTGCCTTCTCAAGATCAATGAATGGTGTCAAGACAACGGGATGCTGCTTAATTACAAGAAATGTACTGTGATCACCTTCTACCGTTCTCATAATCCAATCATAGCAGACTACAAGATCAACAATGAGATACTTCCACGTAAAACTGTAATTCGAGACCTTGGAGTGATCTTCTCTACAAATTTTACCTTCCATGACCAATTGGATTACATTTGCAAGAAGGCTTCTAAATCCTTGGGCTTCATACTCCGCACATCAAGGCACGGCCTCTCCGTTACTGCCTTAAAGTACTTGTACGTTACACTTATCAGATCAGTCCTTGAGTATTGCAGTCCAGTGTGGTCACCCTAGCTGATTAGACAGGTTGACCGACTACAAAAACTTCAAGAGCGTTTCCTTCGTGTAGTTGGGACTAAACTCGGATTTGATTATCACTCAGTTCCATGTCAAGAAGTCGAGATGATGCTGAACCTCCACCAATTAGCGCTGAGAAGAGATGCGGCTGATGTGGCTTTTCTTACCAGCATCCTCAACGGGACCATATCCTCTCCCAGTCTTCTCAGCTGCATTAATCTCCGTGTTCCGACTGGGACCCGTTCTAGAAACTTGTTTTGCCTAGCTTCCTGTTCTACTAACTACGAGTTCAATAGTGTCATCCCACGAATTCATCGGCTGGGCAATACGATATCCGAAGACATTGACTTTTTTGTCTCCAAGCCGGGATTAGCGAAGCGGAAGTACCTGAAAATGCATCACTAGTCATAGTTAATTAAGTTCATTATTGTTAACGTGTTCTTTCATTGTAGGATTAGTATCATTGTTGAAGGTATAAATTGTTATAATGAACTTATTTATTATTTCCAAAGGTTACTGTATATGTGGCCTAAATATTTATTTTTATACTCAGCATGTTATTGTTAATAGAATTGTTGTTTATATTTAATGTTAAAATTATTTTGTTGTTGTTGTTGCCTTAAATATATATATATATATATATATATATATATATATATATATATTTGTTAATTTGTTATTGCAGTATTGTAACGTTTATGGTTGTTATTGTTATTAATAGGACTTATTATTTATATTAGTTAACTTTCTTGTTGGTGTACTGTAAAGTCGAAGGATATAGATAAATGAGTAAAACTATAGAATTATATAACCACTATGTAATATATTGTAAAAATGGTGAAACCGTAAATAAATAAATAAATGTGATTCAATAATTTTTGTATAGTTTATACTTTTAATTATTTGTAAATGACAAACCAGGATGATTATTTTTCTTGCTTATTCTTTTAATACAGAGTTTTGATAGTTCCTATATTTTAAATATATATGATTCCTATAAAAATTAAGGTTTAAGAGGTTATCAGTACGCTTTGAATATGTAAAAATAAGTTTCTCAAATTTCATTAAATTTAAATAGTTCTAGCCACTTAAAGAGCCAGCCACATCTTAAATCCTATCATATTATTTATTTATCTATTTATTAAAACGAGAAATTTTTGCTGTCGGCTTTGTGTTTGAAGTTATTTTCAAAAGTCCAGGCGGAAAACCATTCTGGGGAGCACCATTGAAAACCATTGAGTACAAAATAATGGCAGGTTAATTAGTCAAAATGATAAAAAAAAAAAAACACTCAGGGTATTTCTTAAAATAATTTTTCTTCTTAATAAAAAATGAAGATGATCATGAGTATGAAATGGCATAAACAATTCTGTGTTTTAACACTGTCATGTAGTCAGTTTGTGCATGAAAACAAGAAAGGTATAGTTAAGGCCATAGTGTGGGTGGAGTTGAACATAATTTCTAAAAGCTTCTCCCCAAAATAAGTGTTTATTATGCAAACAAATATTCCTTTAAAGTATAAAAACATCCCCAAAATGGATTTTACTATAAAATGATCGCTTTATTATTTTAAGAATATAAATAATCTTGTTTTGTATACAGTTTACAGTTTATACATTTTTTTTATATAAATATAAAAAGGTGTAAAAACCTAAAAATATCTATTTTAAAATGAAATAATAATTATAATTATCAGTATTTATGCAAAATAAATACCGAATTAAGCTTGAATAATTTAAACACAAGTTTAATTATTGTTCGGCGGTCGAACAGTCAAAGAGCTGCGCCAGCGAAGCCGGCAATTAGATTAATGCCATCGATTATTCAGCCTCAAATTGTGATCTACCGCAGCTGACTGAGTGGCGAAACCGCCTTACATTTGCTGACAAAATAAGCAACACACTGAAAAATTATACTTTTAACAACCATAAACTTAAAATTAAACAACAAAATTCAATATTAAAAACCCATTAATTATAAATGGGGAATAAACCTTTCCATTACATTTTTTGTACTGTAAAAAAATCTATTGAGCCAAAAAACAAGGTGTTTATAAAATATAAAACTTAAAAAAAGTTTATAAATGTTCAGTATATGTTTATTGTTACTGTTATCTTCTTTTTAATTTTTCAGTAATGTTCATTCAAAATCCTTCAAAAATGTTTCTTTGTAATTAATTCTATACACAGCTGCTTTCATTCAAATTATTCAGGGAAGTTCTCATTTATAGTATTGAGTGAAGATTGGTGATACAAACCTAGAGGATATTACAGACTTTCGGCCAGTGAGCGTTCCAAACGAGCTCAACCAATTGAAGGGCAAAAATTCCCCAGATTGCTAGTTCTATTAAAATACTATTTTCGTCAAATAAATGCCGAGCTTTAATAGGTCTATAACCTGAATTTTAATGTGAAACTTGAACGTTTAAGACTTCATTAAACAACAACGAGTTCGAATTTGGTTTAACAATGTACCTCTTTATTTTGATACTTGTAATATAATTTGGTGATTAATGCAACGGTCAAAGATAAAACTATTTATTTATCTTGATCTAGAATTTTCAAGATTAAATATTATTAAATTTGGTTCAACCATTATTTTACTGTAAAACAAAAACCTTAGGGAATTATAAAGCTCAATTTCCCTACCTTTTGGCAAACAATTAAATAATCTGTTTAGATGTTTATATTTATCTGTGAATTACGATTTATTTTACTACTTGTAAAAACTGATTTTTAACTTCTTAGAACTACTTTAATTTAAAATAGAACTATTATATTTATTTTTAATACTTCTTAGAGTAACCGTTAATGTTTGGAACTTTTTGGATATAAAATTGACTATTTATTGACTTTTCTCACCAAAAGAATAATTATGTTCTGAGAAACGCTTAAATGAAGACGTTTATTATTATCGATTATATTTTTCTAGGTAATACTCAATTTTACTCTAATGTCAGTTTTTTATTAGTTTTAAATGAATTTCTGTCAGTTTGTAACCTCACATAACTACTCAATTAATTACATCATCCTTAAGTTTTATAAAGTTCTTATTTACAGAGTAGGAAGGTTAAAGTCTCTTTTTAAATCCGTAAGATTCATTCCAACTATCCACTGTATTTGCTATCCTTGATGATTTGGCCGTTTATTAATATTTAGGTTAATAATATCGACTATCTATAAACAGACAATGTAATTTGATTTATATCTGAACGATTTCACTAAAAACATTTTAGATGTATACTAGCAGTTTCCCGGCGCGCGTTGCTGCGCTAAATTAAGTTGTTTACATAAATAAAGCTAAGTTTTAAGTTTTTAAATGTAACAATAAAAGTCAATGGCATAGAAAGTAAGTATATTAATATTACTGTAAGGCCAAAGGATAAACAGGCATTTTGCAAATTTAAACCCAGAATAGTCAAAGTTTGCCTCGTATCTTATTGATCGAAATTGCAAATGCAAGAACACCTATGAGCAAAGAGGCACGTCCATGTCAAATTTCAACCCCAGAGGCCCTAAACTAATTTTAAGTCCAGTGGGGCACAGCCCTACTAAAAATATATTTGCATAATCATTCTTGAATCCAGTGGGGCGGAGCCCTAAAGAGCTTAAAAATTATATTTGCAAAACCGTTTCCTAGTGAGTAGCTATGAAGAAAAAGAATCGTAAATCAAATTTCAACCCCGGTGACCATAAAGTAATTTTAAAGTCCAGTGGGGCGGAGCCCTACTAAAAATATATTTGCATAATCATTCTTGAATCCAGTGGGGCGGAGCCCTAAATAGCTTAAAAATTATATTTGCCAAACAGTTTCCTAGTGAGTAGCTATGAACAAAAAGAATCGTACATCAAATTTCAACCCCGGTGGCCCTAAAGTAATTTTAAAGTCCAGTGGGGCGGAGCCCTAAAGTGCTTAAAATGACATGTGCAAAACCGTTTCTTAGTGAGCACCTATGAACAAAAAGAGTCATCCATATAATTTCCACCCCGGTGGCCCTAAAGTGATTTTTAAGTCCAGTGGGGCGAAGCTCTAAAGATCTTAAAAAACTATATTTGTAAAACTGTTTCTTAGTAACTAAGAGTAAAGAGAATCGTCTGTCGAATTCCAACACCGGTGGCCCTAAAATAATTTCGAAGCCCAGTGGGGCGGAGCCCTAAAGAACTTCAAAAACTATATTTGCAAAACCCTTTCTTGGTAAATACCTGTGAGCAAAGGGGCACGTCCATGTTAAATTTCAACCCTGTTGGCCCTGAAGTAATTTTGAAGCCCAATGGGGCAGAGCCCTAAAAAGCTTCAAATCTATATTTTCAAATTTGTTTCTTAGTGAGTACCTATGGGTAAAGAGCATCGTCCATCAAATTTCAACCCCGGTGGCCCTAAAGTAATTTTGAAGTCCAGTGGGGTGGAGCCCTAAAGAGCTTAAAAAACTATATTTGCAAAACCGTTTCCAAGTGAGTACCTATGAGCAAAGAGAATCGTCCATGTCAAATTTCAGCTCCAGAGGTCCTAAAGTAATTTCAATGTCCAGTGAGGCAGAGCCATAAAGACAACACAAACATCAACATTATACCTCACACCTGGTTACTTCTGTGATTATAAGCATCTGCTTGAATGAAACTTTCAAATTTTTTAATTACAGCAGTTCATTTTGTAAACACTAAATTTCTAAAACCTGACACTGCACCATTGTATGCCCTCTGGATCAGAGCCCTTTGGACAGATTTGCACCAAACTTCACACAAACCATCCTTGAATAATGCTTAATAACGCCTGAAAGTTTCATTACAATCTGTTCAGTGGTTTCGGAGTCTATAGGCAACATACATATATATATATATATATATATATATATATATATATATATATATATATATATATATATATATATATATATATATACAAATCTATATACATACTTCCTCTTTTATAGATATAGATATTTCTTATTTGATAAATACAGCTGATGTAAAAGCCACTTATTAACGACTTGTAGAAAAGAAAATAGTTCTTTAAGGTTTTTCATTTTATATTTATTCGTTGTGTATCAGTTTATTGTATCAGAACCAAAAGCCGATAAAAAAAGACAAGTTTTGATGGGTTGAACCTCCTCCAGGACCGCGGCTTGTATAGAAGCACTATGGGCCCAGAAATATTTGCGCCCCTTCCCCCACCCCCCTTTTATAAGAATCACCAAGTAAAAATATAAGGGATATTCATAATAAAATAACATAGGCAAAGGCATTTGCCGAATTGACACACGTTCTCAAAATAAAAGGACTAGTTTTACAGAATTTTTTTTTCACTTTCTTTGATCGTTATTAAGTTTTACTTACATCCATTCTTTATTAGATATTATTGGAATGGGGTGAACTCCGTTGGCGCGCGATTTTGTAAACAATTTTCTTCTGCTTGCGTCCCCAAAAATAGCTGATATGTGGCTAAAGTGTAGGACTAGTGACACTAAAAACTGAGAGGTCCTTAATCGATTTCCCATTTTTTTAAAAACATACTCCTAAAAAGAACAATAACTGAAACCCTTATAATAGTTTAAATACGTTAATGAAAACTCCTATTTTAGTCACTCTTCACATGAACGAATAACCTCTATCCCATATGATGGATTGGTCCAGAGCACCGACTGGCGCCCGGTGCACATCCATCACGACACGAATGTTTCCCCTCGCCACCGTCACTTACCAGATTCTGTACCATGGACCTCTCTATAACAGATGACTTGGGATCGAGTATCCTTCAAACTATCTTATAGATACTTGACCTTTAAACAATATGGTTAAACACTAAATGTCGTTTTAAAAACATTTTCATTTTTGCAGGATTCTTCATTTAATGTTGTTTTTTGTTTTGTGTTTCATATTTTGTGACTTACATTGTTGATCAGATGTTTACCGGCATCCGATGTATTCATGTATTCGACTACATAATACATACGCTAATGTACAACAGCGCTATTTTGTACAACAGCGCTAATGTACGCTATTTAACAACATGGAAAATGTTATACACTGCATTGTGAGCAGTGGATGCCGGTACCCGGTAATCAACAATATAAGCAACAAAATATGAAACACAAAATGAAACAAAGTTGATTTACACCATTGTTTCAAAGCATGCTAGAAACATCCTCATATTAGCATTTCAGGATTGTTATTAATCACATTTTTATAATTAAATCATTATTGTGATAAAAAAAATACGCCATATTTGATATTATTGTGATCAGAAAAATTAGTTCTTTTTTGTGGAGATGAAAAAATACATACTATGTTAAAAATAATCAACTTGTCCAAAATATCTCAAAATCTGTTTGAAGTAAAAAGAATTAACTGTAATATTCAGAATGTACGTAAAATTTCAGTAAATTTATATCTGTAAAGTTTTTTTTTATGTTTTAACAAATAAAAAAGTTATAGACAAAAGAAGTTTTGAGTAAAAAAGTGTTTTTCGATCATAGCGAACGAACCAGTAGAAATATCTGGGATTTTTACACATTATTTGGTTCATTTTATAATTCCACACTACTTTGCTGATTGGACCTTTCCTGTAACTTTTATAGTTTGCAAGATCCCAATGGTGAGCATAAAAACACACTGTATTAAAGTTATTTTCTCTAATAAAACCAGTTTATTTAAATAGATATCAAGGATTTAATTTTGTTAGTAAAAAAACTGCTGATAACGAAAATCTATTAAACATTATAAATAGCGTTTCATCATTAAAAATGAAACTATATAACTTAATTTGAAATGGAAGTTTGCGTTAACAGATAGTATTTTACTTGATGTTCTGTCAGTTAAGGAGAAGCTTCTGAGGGAGTTTCCGTTTTCTTCGTAAATTGCTTCCCTCTTTTCTTATTTATTTTACTCACTTTTAGTGTTTTTTTGGTTAACTACTTGGAGACTTTGTTTCAGAACAACACTTCAAAACAGTAACATTTTAACATTATCAAAATTTAAGGTAGTATAAATACGATGAATATGTTATATAATGGATGTATATTGCAAAGTCAGATTTGTTATATATATCTCATTTCAGTAAAAGAAGTTGTAATTGTTGGGTAGTTTTTACACCCATTCATAATATATACACATTTTTATTATTTTAGTTTAATAGAGAAGCGAATTAGGACAAATACTTTAGAGTCCATAGTTAAGAAGTATTTACAGGGAGATACCGATTATTTTGCCTGCGCAGTCAAGTGAAAATGTGGCAACGAAAGTTCTACCGATTTTATTCTTAAGGAAATAAAGATGGACTTCAATTGCCCCTAGCTCCCTAATTATTGGGTTTAGAGAAAAATTACAATGTTTAAAAATATCTTAAACCTATGCATACAATACATTTTTTATTAAAACGGGGGATTATTATTTTTAAATGTTCACTTATCATCGAAAACTCAAATTTTGGAGGATGGAATTGAACATTTTGATACATAAAATGTTTTCTCTTTTGTTCACTAAGATGTCCACTGAAGATAGTCACGTTATATGCAGCTTTTAAAAAACACCAGGGGGTACTGTTGGGACATATTATGCTAATTTATCACCTTCATAGTATTTATTAGGAAAAGTTGGTTTACACAGAAAAATTGAAAAAAGATCACGTTAGTGGACGTTTTATTGGTGTTTGATAATTGAAATTGTCTAAAAAGGCTAAATTTGTATGGTTGAAATACTAATCATAAAATCTGAGCAAATAAATGTAGTCCCACCACAACTTTCAATGTATACAAAATGGTTTAACAATTCTATTCATTTGTGAATTTTGGTAAAATAAATATCTGTTACATGAATCAGTAATGTTTATACCATGTTAAATAGCCCCTAATTAGTTTGACATGTGATTGTGAAACTCAGTGAACAATTAGCGTCGAATAGATAATGCTCAACTGAATATCACTTCAGTGAATCTGACAGAGGGAATCGGTTTGACACCTCTAGAACTATTCCGGCCTAAGGCTATAGTAATCTGACTTATCACTCATATCTTGGAGCGAAGGTTTATGTGGTTTTAATTAATATGTATTAAAATTAGTTATTTAATTAATAGATACGGTATTTAAACTACTATAGGCCTACGTGAAATTTATGAATATTTTTTAATACGACGTTTTACAAGTGTTTTTATTTCATTATAAAATTAGTCCTTGATTCGATGGAATCAAAGATAATCACGAAATATTATATGAGTATGGTAAAGAATGCAAATAACGTGTTATAAGGGTTTTGAAATATTTCATTAATTCGTCGTATTACTGAAAATTACTAATACAGCACAACCTTTACATTACATGCAAACCTTTCAAAACCTGATTAGTCTTTTAATAATGTAGAATCCTTCATAAATGTATAGATGTAGATCGAATTAGACCAGTAAGTATACCTTATAATAAAAGAATGTATAATAAAGAATTGTAATAACTAAAATTCTGTAACTTATATTAATTTATTTTTAACAATTAGCCCTAATCATAAAGAATATACTCATGTAAATTTATAACACAATGACTATAAGATGGGCTATGTCCCGAAACAAAAAAAAGTGTCATTCTGAAAGGGTGCTCAGATTAAAAAATGTGTTTATACTACTCATGTAAATTTATTTGGTTAAGGGATGATACAATAAAACATGAAAGACAATCTTAGCAATATAGCCATAAAATAATTAATAGTAGCCATAAACTAGTTAAAGTAACGAGATGACTATGTCTTTTGCATTTTTGTATGTATTACTTGTGTTCATCTAAAGTGGTGGTAATATAAAAGGGAAATTGGTTAAAACGACGCTAACGGTGGTCTTCAAAAGCGTCAATTTCGTGACTGGTTGGATGTAAATTGGTTTTGCTTGGAATTTTTTATTCACTAAAGTTAATTAGATTTTAGAAAAGAATAATGCCCAAAATTATTAAAACGTTTATTTTAACATTACACTTTACCAAATCGGAGAAATTCCTAATAAAAGCTGTGAATTACATGTAAATAAATACAATATTTAAAGTTTTGAATCTATGATTTTGGTCTAAGCCATTATGTCATATTTGGCAAAACCAAACCTAATCAACATTGGATTGCATGAAATAAAGAATGAATCTTAAAACAAGTGCAATGTTTTTCATTTATTTGTTTACTTTTTGAACATGTAAAACAAATGTATTTCGATTATACATTTATGACTGACTAGATATTTATATTATAAAACACAAAAAATATTAAGTATAAGTATATAACCTTATTTAATATAAAAGATTAAGTATTAGGTGAATGATAATATGATAAAGAATAAGAGCTTACATAATGAGATCGTAAGAAAAAATAAAGTAATTAATTCCTTGAGCTTTCCATTATAAAAATTTTGAGTATTGCGACCAAAAACAACGGACAAGTTTTACATGTGTTTTACAAACACGATCAATCCCATTACATATTTTAGCTTTATTTTTTTTTTTCAACCCAATCACGTCCCCAACTTTTTAGTCTATTTACATTTAATAGATACCACGCAGATCAAAATATTCACATTCATTTATTATTATTCATTACAATAGACAAACAAAGGCCCACTATTTACATAACTGAGGATTAATCATTGCTAAGGAATATGATAAAAAAAATATTAATATTATCCCCGTATGTAGTGTTCATAAGGAGTGGATTGTTGGAAGTATGACATTAATGTAACAATTGGAAAATTGAAAGGCAAGAGTCTTAATTAACGTTTAAAGAATAATCAGTAACTAGGTATTGTTATTGCTCGAACAGTGGAATACTGTGTTTCCTTTGCAATGAAAGAATGGAGGGCTATGCACTAGACGTAGGCGAGTTATCATCATTAAACTGTCTCGCTCGCTGCACTCACTATAGCTCTTGACCCGAGCTTCATCGTCACATCGACATTTTAGGTTAAAAAAAAGAATCATTTTGTATTACGAGGTAAATTTAAGTTTACATCACGAGTTAAAATAAAAGCCTACAGGTTTCTCAGTTATCCCATTAGACTAAAGAGATATTTAATTTCAACATATATTTAATTCGAAACATATGTTTAATTTATAACCACACAATGGGCTATATTAAACTATTTAATTTATTATAGTTATGTATTCAATATTATTGTTTTATAAATAACATTTTACTATATACGTTATATGTTATGGGAAATATATGAATTAATAAAGTCATTTTTTACAAAACCAGTTGATGACACTAGGTGTTACATTTTCACTTTGTAATATTGCTTGTCTGTAATTTACTGCACCATATCTATACCGTATATAGTAAAAAATAAATAAATACACACAAAAAGAGTTCTAATAGAGAACCTAATCACTATATGTAGTAGAAATGATTGGTCTGGTTAAGAAAAATAAAGTTGGACATCAAAAAGTAACCTATTAATGCTTAATAACAAAATCACAGTCTTCCAAAAAGTGGGTTTGTTTTACATACCCAAAGGGGTATATTCGAAATTAATTAATTAATTAATCATGCCATCCGCAACGAACTGCTGGATAGTAAAATTGTTGTACGTTTTTGGGAAACTTAATAGTGTAATTGAGCATATTCGAAAATTATTGTCAAGCTTTATTGGTATTCTTCGTTGTTGCAAAAAGTTTAACTTTGGTACTAAACAAGGACGTTGAACGAAAATCAACCAGAGGAAAATACCTTTACATTACTTGTCACTTAAGCACTAAAATTTGTTATAACTTATTCTATTTATTTTTATATATGTAAGTGTAGCCTAATTGGTCAAGGGGTGATACAAAAACACTTGAAAGTCAATCTTAACCGAACAGCCATGAAATAATTAATAGTAAGCAGTAAATTAAACAGCCAAAGTAACGAAATCAAAATATATTTTGCATTGTTTTATATATTACAAGTGATACGGTTCATCTAACAGATTTGGTAATATAAAAAGAAAATTGATCAAAACGAGGTTAACGATGGTCTTCAAAACCATCAATTTCGTAACTGGTTGGAAGTAATTTTTTTCCTCTTAAAGTTTTATTCGCTAGAGTTAATTGTATTTTAGAAAATAATAATAATGGGCCAGATTATTCAAACGTTTCTTTTAACATTACATCACTAAATCAGAGAAATCAATGATAAATTATGTGAATTAAAAATGATTCTATATTGTTATACTATAATAGTATATAACATTTATATTACTTTTTCAAAAGGTATGGGAATTAATAAACTGTAATTCTTGTACTTAAAACCAAACCAGATACGTAAATATAACTTCTTTAACATAAACATAAGTTCTTGTATATCGCATTAGAAACATAAATAATTACCTGTGTTAATTCTTACACATTTCACATATGACTATTTGACGTAAAAATTAAAATTTGAGTAAAAATATATAATTATAATTTATTTATAAATAAAATTAAAAATTTATCAACTTATTTGATTTGATTTCACTAGGTCTGTCATATAAACATAAACCGTTTTGCATTGGAGCGGATCATCAAGTAACGTGAGCTTTTAAATTAACCACTTGACAAAAAGATAATTAATTTTATAATATAATATAATGTAATATAAGGTGTACCAGTGTTACTCCGAGTTTAAACATCATTCTTATTATAATATAAAACTTTAATTCTTAAAAAGAAGAAAAACTCGAACAATATTTTATATGAGAAACTAAGGCAAAATATATATTTTTATTCGGAAAGTCTTAAACAAAGGGGGAACCTAGCAAAACTAAAAAAATACATAATATATATGTTTTTGCATTATTAATTACATACGCTTAATAGTTAAAATTTAATTTTCTATAATACCACCTTCCAATGACAACAATTACATTTAGATAACCATATGGTACAATACTGTACAGTAAGGCTGTTGTTCGCTGTTTTGATTTACAAGAGGACAAGCTGGGACGAGATTGGTAGAGTGGTAGAGTGCACAATGGTGTACTTCACATTATAAATCAGCTCTGGCCAGAGTTGAGGGGCTGGCTACAACACTGTTACAGCCTCAGCTCATTCTGCCACTGTATCTGTAGCACAGATACCATTTTAAAACTAAAGTCATATTTTTCATTACATTTCTGATCGTTTAAACAATCCTTCATTGCTTTTAGTTTTGTAAATCGCAGTAGAAGAACAAACACGTTAACAAATGAAGAAATAATTACATTGCCCTTATTTTAAGATTCATTTTTTACTAAAATTCAACCTAACGGTGGCCATATAAACTCGTTTTTTTTAACAAACATGACAAATTACACTACACGATATATAATTACATTAAAACTGATAATTTGATTTGACATATTTGTTCTTCAAAGTAATAAATTTATACTAATAAATTTTATATAAGCTCTTTACATTTATTTATTTGCTATTGTAATTATGTATTTCATAAGACTAGTTTTCATTCTTAGCACACATTAGTGGTTGCCAATCATTAAAAATTTACAGTTCACAAATAAAATATATCAATAAATACGAAACGAAACACGTTTGTAACGTTGACTACCGCACGTATAATTTTGGTCCGCACTGTACGACCCAGGTAGATTTACTAGTCTTAGAATATGAATAATGATGAATCGTAATTGATTCGAAACCGTTTTCAAGAAAGGAAATATTTAATATCTACAGGCCTTTATCAATTAATTGGTGATGAGTTTTAATTTATAAAAACAGGTGTCAAGGCTCAGCTATACTGTTGTATGGAAATAAATCGTCATGAGAATAAAACCACGTTAAGCCGAACACATCATACGCAAGAAAAAAATAAATTGAAATTGAATTAATCCCTTGACACAATGTCCAACTACATCAAACATACTGAAAAGATAAACAAATTATAGTTATACCAATATTGTATTTTAATTAATAGATTCACTTAATGTTAAAAATGGCCCTTCCACAGTGGAAATTGCTGTGAAAAGGATATTTATAAAAACGAGATTAGTAATGGTCTCATAAAAGAATCAATTTCGGAACGGTTTAGGAGTAAATTGGATTTACTCGAGAATTTTTATTTGCTAAGCAAATTGGATTATCTGAAAGTCATTATGTGGAGAACATTTTATCAAAGAGATTCTGTAAACATTTTCGCTCCTGCGACCATGACTTTGAAATATTGTTATCAATAAATATTGTATATTATCTATATCATTTACGAAGCTGAATTTTATTGCGTTGTAGCCATCTTAATACCGATATAATTAAATAATGTATTACTTTTGAGAATTATCTTATTGAAATATTTACTATTTTATAAAGTGTTTTCGGGGCTCTCTGGAAAACACTTAAATATTTGTGAGAACGCAGTAAACAGCTTTAAATGTAATAGAGTATCACATCTACTAAATTTGTAACAGCTTTATTCTATTTAAAGGCAATATAAATAACTGTACGATATAGTTTTTAGTGTGATTTGTATCATTACAATTAAGTCGCAAATTTGAAAATAAAATTTGAACTTTAAAGATGTTTTAAGTTGTAAAATCTAACAAAGTAATAAATTAAATTTTTATTAAAATTATTCTTGAAAATCAAATAAAGTTTAAAGTGAAATAACTGAACTACGACTGCTACAGGCGACAACAAAGCAAGCCATCAGATAATGCTGCCATTTTGGGCGGATTGCAGAAAGCAATCCGTGTTTAAGGCTTAAGTACAATTAATTACACCATTGAGGTCGTATTCGCATTGGGTTGGGATTATCTTTATTGAGATTTATTGACGAAAAAGACTAGTCACAGTAAAATCAAGTATTTTCGTCCATCATGGGTTTTATTCGTTTGATTTAATGGTAAAACCAATGTATATTATAATAATACGTACAGTACATAACAGTTTTAAGAACATATCTATACTGTCTGTAAACTTATTCCTCATTGCTATACATTGATACAAGCAGAAATATTCACCAGAACAGAATGCAAATGGGAGTTTAACTTGGGATCCAGATTTTATTGTTTACATTTTATATTTTATCAGGAACAAATTAGTTTTCTATTTTTATTTTAACAGAATATTATGATGAAAAACCAGTAATCAACGTATCGTTAAAAATTCACACTTTGGCCACGAATGGTTGAATCTACTGATTCCTTACCAATCATGGTTGATTAGTACATAAGGGTACATTAGTAGTACAATAGGTAAGTGTAAAGCGTACATTATGATACAAGTACATTAGGGTACATTAACGTAGAGGAACGCGGACTCCAGAACTAGGATAGTGTAATACCGGCCTCAAACTATCATAATTCTATGATATATATATATATATATATATCAATTACCATATATTTGATATACATCAATTACCATATATTTGATATATATATATATAAATTATCATATATTTGAATATAACTATGATGGAAACAAAATATTTTTATAGCTGTTCTTTAATTACACTTACTTTATAAGAATTTTAAACGCTTCTGAAGTAAAATTAATAAAACAAACCTTTTGTTTGGTTTTAATATTTTATATTTTTATGATTACAGTTGGTAGATTGTTTCTAAAATCGATTAAATAATGTTTTCTGTAGCAGGATATATGATCAAAGACATTTGATTAAGGCGAACTATTATAATATTTTACCCATTACACTGTCATATTTTTGATCAAAGATATGATAACAGATCTGTGACATAGAACTGTGATAGTGTATTACCGACCTAACATTTGACATACCAGTTTATGAACATTGGTTGATGTATATGAATACTATACAAGTTAGGTTTTATTTGGTTATTTAGTTTGTATCTCCCAGTAATATAATACTTGTATTGTTCACAGTTTTAATCTTTTGTTAAAGCAAGTCTGCTGGGGATCACAACTTTAGATCTGTTTTCTAAACTTCAAACAAAGTTCACCTCTGGTAATACGCTTGGATTTGGTTTTGAACACGACCTGAAGCAATACAAATAAACTATAAAACTATCTATAATTTGTCATGAAATTATTACGAATAATACAAATATAACACATGGAATCAAGCGTATTTTTATTTTACCTTAATAATTCATAAGTAAATTAAACATTATAATCAATAATAAATACTGAACACGTGATAAAGTGTGTTTATTATTGTAAAGAATGTCGTTTAGATCTCTTTATGCATCTAATTGTTGCAATCACGTACCGGTAACATGATAAAAACGTTTCGCAAAGTAATTTTTAATTGCATGATAGGAAATTACTTAAATGAGTTTAACTATTTGACCGAAATACAATACCTACTAATTTATTCATTGAATCCTACATGATATTTTAATTTGCATAACTGATTTATGCTAATTAGTTTGTGTGATCAGTAGATTATATAAATACATTGACCTCCTAATATTTTATTGCCTATAAATACATATTAGGAAAATACTACTTATTTTGACACAACTATTTTGAATACAATTTACTTTATTAAATAATTTAAAATGTCCTCAGGTTTCAGTACCATAAAAAATATCCAAAGTAATGCATTATTAGCTCTCCCCCTTATATTTTACTCCAAATATAATGCATGCTAATAAGAAAAGCTAATTAATATTTAGATTATAGTAAAAAAAATTCAATAAATAAATATTTACTCATTTTACGGTAAAATGTTGCTTCAAAGGTGACAAACCTTGCAACGGGTATTTAGGGATATTAACAATGGACTTCAAAAGATTCGATTTCGGAACCACTTCGTAGTAAATTGGATTTCTTTAGAGTCCTTACTTTAAAGGACAATTAAAAAAGAAGAGTTGGTTCTATTTTATTGTAGGGCACTTTTAAGATCATTATGACACAATTTTTTTTATGTTTTTCTAAAGCTATTTTTGATCTCTTCCTCAATAAGATAGAATCAAATTCCAAATCCCTTGACGTCGTAAACGTTTTTATCAATCCGTAATTGGAAAAGTTTTAATAATTAATTTATGATTTTTTTAGAAAGTAGAATGCATAAAAAAGTATTTATCCAAAAGTAATTATTTAGGAATTCATTATGTAACATATTATTATGTAAGTTTTACGTTATTAACGTGTTTTTAATAATGCCATGTAATCTCTTAGTTGTTTATACAAAGGAATCTGAAATATTAACACTATTTCATTTACTTTTAAGAGTCTTCATCACCCCTGCAAAAAACGTCGAAAACATGCGTTCGTAGTCCCCTGTTTCGGACGACATTTTTGAACCGATTTTATTGACAGTGGTCTTAAACTGTTCAGAAAGAGTACCCGCGTGTCTCTATTACCTCATAATAATAAAAAACGTACATTGAGGTACCTAAAAATACAGTTAAAAAAGGGAAAAATTACTTGATTTTCAACAATTTTTTAAAGTAATTTTAAGAAACCATATCGATTTAACGAGGTACAAGAGACACGCAGGCACTCCTTCTGAACAGTTTAAGGCCACTCTCATTAAAATCGGTTAAAAAATGCCGTCCGAAACAGGGGACTACGAACGCATGTTTTGAGCAAAAACGGGGTCTGCGAATTTGCCCGTTCGAGGCGCTACTAGCCTTTTCGCAAACGTCGTCTTTCTCACTAACACAAGCACACACACACACAAACATTATCGCATTATAAGTCACTCAGTGATGTTGTGGGACACATTCCTCGTATTTATTTGAATGCTTCTTTATCCATCTAAATTACTCGTACAATTCAATTTTAGAACACGTGTGTTTATACATGCAGCACAATGGTTCATTGGCGATAGTTTTTTTTTTTTTTTTATGTACTCAAGACGAGCAGTACATTATTTGCACTATAATGGTTTTTACAGTACATAATACAGACAACTAGATATGTGTAAGTGTATTTTCAACCCATCACAGATGAGATTCAAAGCCTAAACCGTTCATAAATTTTTCTAATGACAGTGTTTACAAATACTGTAACACCGGAAGTGCGCGAAATACGAAATTCCGCTTTATACCACCTGAAGTGAAGGAAATTCCTTTTTATAAGGCCGGCGACACACTACCGGACTTTCCATCGGACCGTATATCGGACCAAGCATCGTACCGAACATTACATCGTAAAGGGACGTAAATTTACTCCGAACATTTCGCCGAGCAAGACATCGGACCGAGCATCGTACCGTACATTACATCGTAAACGGATGTAAATTTACTCCGAACATTTCGCCGAGCAAGACATCGGACCGAGCATCGTACCGTACATTACATCGTAAAGAGACGTAAATTTACTACGAACATTTCGCCGAACAAGACATCGGACCGAGCATCGTACCGGACAAATCCACCAAGCGAGGTGAAGGAAGTTTAGAGAGATATAGTGAGCGTAAGTCATAGGGCGCTAGACGATGGGGTGGAGAAGGGAGGGGCTTTCCATCCCGGGCGTTCGGGGCCACGCTCGGTACGGAGCAAAATTTACCTAGACACACTACCGTACATCGAACCGTACACCTGTCCAATCTTTTCTTTGATGTTTCGCCAGAAAACCACCTCCAGAGCGCTCGGCCCGATGTACGGACCCCTGCTGACACACTTCCGGACTTGCTGTTTGTTTTTGCTCGGTACAATGCTCTGTGCGGTGCTCGGTCCGGTGAAAAGTCAGGTAGTGAGTCGTCGCCTTAAAAGACAAATCTCTCACTAGTTCATCACTAGCCTAATCCTCCAATTTTTTCGTTACGCAAGAGAGTTGAAATTTGGTAGGGCCTACACTGATTTGTTCAGTTTTCAATAGGATAACGTGATGATGAAGCAATTAAAATGCAAATAAATCTTAGGCAGTTCTGTTAATAATTTTAGGAGGGAAAAATTATCTCATCTGGGCATATTTCATCATCATCCGAATATTTTGTTATAGTTGTTCTAATAAAAATACCGACATTTGCGTTTGAATTTTCAAAATTATTATGATCGGCTGATCATATTTAATTACTTTAATTATGTATTTTGTTCTTAGACTCTGGGCCAGAGTCTCATTGACCAATATTTAATTAGAGCCTTCCATGGTCTGAGAGAAAAACGGTACGTTCGCATATTATTCAAATTACAATAATTATTTTATACTGCTTTACAGAAAAAACTTAAAAGTAAAATCCAGTGAAGCCACTATGCTTTACAAATTTAACGTACTATTGTAAAAGAGCGGCACCGAAAACCACAGCTAGATGTTTCGACTTTCAAACACTGGGACTAGAAAAATAAATGAAAACAACTTCATGGTTCCAAGCAATTAGTAAACAAAATTGTAATTTTAATTAGGCTATTTAATTAAATATATTACTAGTTATAAGTATACGAGTGTAACTCGTTTAACTCTTTCATAATTCGGTTAGTTCGAATAAAATTATCAATATAGGCCCTATACGCAATTTAGCATACATTACAAGAGGTTGATTATGTCCTTTGTTAGTTGGTGTCAACTAATTGTTTTTGGTGTGCGAGGGTTGCCTCTATACGTTGCGTCAGATTATTCTAAAGAAAATAATTGCCTTAGTCCCATCATTTTAAAATTATTTATTTTGTTTCGTTACTGTATTTTGGTTCGCGAACTCATTCAAGTAGATACTGCCTTACACCCCTGACCTAAATTAAATCTAAATCGGAGGTTCCGTTCAAACGCTATCACTAATATAATAATTGAAAACCATTAATTAATTGTAATCGCTGTAAAATTTTAATCGGCTGTATTGAAATGGAAAAGTTTGAGCCTAGTATTAATAATAATTTAAAATACTCTTCAAATGTAGACAGGACGACGCTACAGCAGCATCGGACTGGCCGAACTCTCATTGTAGCGAGTCTGCGCGTGCGTGTGTTGGACGTCGCAGTCCGATGTTTTTAGAAATGTACCCGCGCCTCACCCCTCGCCCGAGTTGGGCGCACCTGACTGTACTAGGACAGTTGTAATGGAAATCAGAGTGTACGAAGGATATTTTGCCAAAGGTGATGAAGACTCTTAAGACATTAAAATATTCGACTTTATAAAAACAAGTAATTCCTTTATGGTAGCAATTAATTTACTTTTTCCATTTAAGGTGATTTCGTAGCAACCAATTCTTTTTAAAGTTCACCTAAACAACTATGAAATAATATATGATATAGTAAAAGATAACTTAAACATTTAAAGAAAAATATTAACACATTTTTAATCACAATATATAAACTCTTTTTAAAATGTTTAACTGGCTGGGTAGCTGAGTGGTTGTAGTGCTCGCCTTTGAATCCAAAGGTTGCCGGTTCGATCCTGAGAAAAGTTAGTAGCTTTTTAAAGATTCCGGACCCAGTTGCCATTTGTCATTGGGCTATTAATTAATGATGCTTTCTAACAACTGGTCGATGTTAGATAGTAACAAGACTGGGGTTTGGACCGTTCCCCGTCAAAACGTTAAAAAATGCCTCTGGCGTAGATAGACACAAAATACAAATACAAATACAAAAAACTAAGAGAATGGCGAAATGTAAAAGATAAATCTGTGGTAAAATATATTGAGCTCGCCTTACCGCATGGTAGATAAAGGTCAATGCAAAGCAGGTCATTATATCAAAATGTCGAGTCGTATTATAAAGATCAATCTGTTTCAGGCTTGAGAACAATTGTACAAATCGGTTTGTATTGTTGCTCAGATTACATGCATTTAGAGATTGAAGTCGAATAAGCAATGACAATACATCAAGCCCACGGATATATCATGGATTGTTTCTTTGATTTAACAACAAAATCATTTTGATATGTAAGATTACATGGGGAACAATTTCTCATAAATTTCCTTTAGAAAATTTTCTAGAATTGGTCTATAGAATCTTAAAAACTTTTATCTACATCCATATAAATACCCACCAATAATGAAAACAAGTAACATCATAAAGAGGTACACTATTGAACTATATTCAAACCCGTTTCATAATGAGTTCTTAAAGTTACAGGATACACAGTAAAATACAGGTTCTGGACAAATGAGAACTCAGAGCAATACGACCACATTTCACATGTAACTTCAGTTCTAATAGTAGTTCTCAGTAAAAACTGAAATGTTTTAATCAAAAACCGATAACCACTAGTATATCAGGAATGAAAATTGTACAAGGATTATACTCATCTTATTGTTATACCTCAACAAATTACATTTGACATTTCCTTTATTTAAAGCATTTGCTTTTATTTTAATGACCTCAAAATCCTACATGAGGGATGATTATACGATATTGAAATATTTGCTAAGGTATATTGGATTTTTAGTTTTATACTATGGGTCCTAAGCACATAGTTATTTCCAATAAAGTCCATCGATATATCTCTACAAAACGATTGTTTGATAGCTTTGACATCGTGATTTGGTGGCGCCATGTTTTCGGATTTAGAATTTTATCATTTTAAATTTACATTAATTTACATTATGATTAATATTAGTTTTTAGTTTTCTTAACCAAATCTGAACAAAAGAAACACCATTTGTAACTAATAATTTTTGTGTAGCATACTACGGAGACACTTAGCAAATGTAGAATTACCTACTGACATATTGCATAACAATACAACAAATGGATTTTCATGACATTTCTTAGCGTTTATTATTGATAGTATTTGTTGAAACATGTGGTCCTCTTGAAGTCATTCCGTATTTTAATAAAAATATGTTAAACTAATACAATATATTACATAGGACATTTTAACGTATCCCAAGCCGCTAATACCTTCAAGACCTCTTTTATAATGTTTTACAAATTGCATGTTAAAACATGAAATCTCCTAGGTAAGTTAACTTTTTCCCGTAACCTGTTCAATGATTTAATAGTTTAAAAACGAACTAGGGAAAACCTTAAAGGGGATAGTATAGTTTTGTACTCGTATTGTTTGTCTAAATGAAATAAAAACAAACAAATAGCCTATTCTCATTGATAGGTATACTATATATAAGAATTCAAATGTTCAATGCTTTTGTTTGAGTAAGCCTGTATTGTTTAAAGTACGAATAACCCATAATCCGGTGATTATATTCACTGTTGAAGGATTGTAAACGAATGAATGCGATACCGGTGGTGGACAAAGCATTTCACCATTTTATATCCACTCAGTCCCTGGGTGGAAGCAGACTTGAATGTCTTTATATATAGTTTTAATAATGTCATAACAAAAGAAGTTAATTATTTTAGTTTATGGTGTTCCTGTTTCAGAGGGTACAATAAAACCTAAATGACATTCTACTGTGGCATAAAAAGATAAAATAAAAAACTACACAATTGTTTACCACTTTTAATCACATCACTTTCTAAGACGCCGACGCTACTAGGGCGTATTTTAAGGCGGGCATGAATGGAAGAATAGTCTAGAATGGGTATGTGGGTGTGATGCCTTGTGTAGCTTTGTTATTATCTTAGACCAGCAGATTTTTTGGACGTGGTCATCAATTAATAATTAAACAACCAGTGGCAGCTGGGTCCAGTTGCTATCTCTGGTCTCAGCTTGCATAGTGACTAGTGCAGTAAATAAAATAATGAACAATAGTTACATTGATTTTATTAAAGTTTCATGCGTACGTTTTTATCTGTCTTAAAATGTTTAAAAAACTTACAGTTGAAAATATTGGATTTTTACGACAATATATTATATTTTAAAGTGGTGCACTAGGTACTTATAAAACGTGTTTAATTTTATGTCGTTTATTAAAAAGTAATGCCATCTGTGTTATTACGAAAATTTAAAGAAACTTAATAGTCAGCCTAAAAATTATAAGGTTAGGGCTAGAATAGCTGATATCATGTAGTTTATCCATCGTTTGTCGCTTTACAAAGATTGCATTGGGGATCGTTAATGGCATAGAAACTCAAATTATAGTATTTTTTTAATTACAAAAAATGACCATGTCTTTAAATTTGATCCTCTAGAAAACTGAACAAACTAAAATTTGGTCAAATATTTTACAGCCTTAAATGGTAGCTGTACAATGATGACTACAGAAACTTTTCGAAAACAATCTTGCATGTCGAGTAGAAATGATACCTTGCATATCGTTAGGATCCCAGTTAAGTTAGCTTGAAATGTTTATTTATTAAAACTTTTACTGAACTAATTAAACGTTGTATATAAAAATATATTTTGTGTATTTATATAGCAAACACTCTGTATTTCAAATTTGGTCGAGGTAAATTACTGCAGTATAAACTCTATTGTTATTTAATTCAAAATTCTTATTTAGTAAGGTATCTTTAATTTTGAATAGTCACAAATAGATAAGGAAAAGAAATCTTATAACTAAGTTGGAAATAAATGTAATTGAAGTTTAAGAAGTTTAAGTCATTATTAAAATGTGTAAGGTATAAACTGTTTACATAAAATATAAAATATCCTTCTATTAAAAAAAGTTTCCACAAAATAATAAAACGAAATCTAAGTAATGACAGGCGTGTATGAAAGATTAAAAATTCAAAGACCATGAAGACCTGAAATACGTTACCCTAATTGAAATAACAGTTATTTCTATAATTATTGAACTTGTCCCACTGGCCTACCATAGTAGGTGACTTAAACTATTTACTTTCCAATTGGTAATGTGTTGTATGTTAATATATATCGACATATGTTGACAAAATTATACTATTAAAACAAGCATTTGAACCATCATTATCACTAGTACTGATATACAATGAAAAATCTTGTTGTCCACCTAAAATCCAGTAAATTTGTATCCTTACTGTAAATTCAATTCGGCTACCTTATCCAGTTCCACTCGAATATTTTACTTACGAAAAGAAAATAACGGAACGTCGACTGAATGTGGATCACGTAGCGAATGCACACCTACCGTATCGATAACCAGTCACGAACAGGCAACAATAGAGGGGATCAGGCGACTGTGTAATGAGATCTGTGTTTATTCGCCAATATACTTCTGAAAACAATGTGTTGTTCATTTGTAAATAAACATACAAGATGTCCTTGAACTCTCTACGGAACTCTTGGCATTGAGGAATTATTCCTAGCCTGTAGACAAGCCAAAATATCATATTTAAAATTTATAAAACATTATAGTTAACTATACAACCGCCATTTTGTAATTTTAAAGAGTAATTTTTAGTTTAAGAATGGTTTGTTGAAATAAGTTGAATCTTGGTAGGCTATATGCAACTTTTTGTGTGGTTTGAAATATTTAATTGCAAATCCAACAATGTAACAACTAAGGTAATCGGTTTATAAATAATCGAAAGGAAACCATTTTTATAAAAAGAGTCCCAAATCTGTGCGGGTTTGGCGAAAAGGGTGGTGGAGGCGCTAGCTCAACAATGGATTGTATACCCAAACTGTTATAAAAAGAAGCTATAAATCATAGGTGGTCTCAGTTAAACCTTACCCTTCAATTGAATCTCAACCATAATCCAATCGTTAGATTTTAAATTAAATTTTCTAAACAACACACAATAGCATAAATTTTACTACTAGTTTGTATTTTTGTGCAATTTAAGGTTAAAGATTTAACAGCCTCAAGTTAAAAAATATGAACTATGAAAATTAATTATTTTTGCTTTAAAAAGCTGTAGCCTATACAAACATTTATTACAACAAACAGTTTTTCAATAAAAAAATATTCTTTAGAAATACAAAATTGCGGCTGAATGGTTAACTAAGGAGATTTGAAAATTTTTATTTGGTGATTTTAATTTTTTGGCTTGTCTTGAGGTCAAGATTTCAGAAGAGATTTCAAGGACACCCTTAATATACTTATTCCGTTTTGTCTGTACATTGATTAGAATCTTTTTGTTATTTTTAGTTTCATGCGCCATAGAATCCAAGATCAATCCTATCAAAATTTTTGTCTTCGTACCTGTTTGTGACACTCATGGACCCTACTTTGTCAGCTTTACACATGAAAGCAGCTTTACTTGTTGTTCTGTAAATGTTATCCAATTTTGCCTATAGTGGTGTGTGAAGGACAATTTTAATTGTTAGTGCGAGATCAAGAATAATTTAAATTTCGGTTATATATCAATATAAATTGATAACATTAGATAAATTAATTGACTACAAATGAATTACCTTGGTTATATTTTAATTCAACGCACCCATTGCATCAAACGTGTATACTAATTGCCATGGAATTATGGACTCATATTTTCATAGTACTCAACTCTACTACGACATGAGTGTTTTCTCGCGACATCGCCCGGTATGACAGAGATGGTTCAATATGGTGAGTGTTTTAACGGCAGGAGCAGTCCACCTGTTGACGGCCTGCTGGTGGCGTGAGTGTGTGTGTTTGTGTGCGCGCGTGTGCATGACAGTGTGCGTGCGTGCGCACGAGCGCCGCGACGCCCCGTCGAGCAACCCACCAGTGGTTATACAGCAGCGCTCGCGTCAAGTACGTTCAAAGTGTTGTAGTAAATCCATCAAAGTTTGTACCTCAGTTTGATCGGTTGTGATTTTTAAAACTTGAATAAGAAGGGATTGTTGTGAAATTATTAATTTTTTTCAGCCTCCGCTTTACTGCGATAGTCTTCAGGATTCTTTAAGGTGAGCTTTGAAAAAAAATTGGTTGTAAGTTTCTACTAGTTTAAGGAATTTAATTCATAATAAACAAGACTGATGTATCGCAGTATATAAGTTAAGTGGTGGGTTTAAGTTCTGTTATTTCGGAACAATTTTGTTTAGGGAGATTTTTTGCATACGAGCTCCTTGTTTCTCGTATAAGGAAAACATTAAGGTAAACCAAATGACCGAATGCTATTTTTGAAGCACAATTTTAAGGTAAATAATTTGTCATAACTTGTACAACCTAGCATTCGCATCCTATGGCAATAAATAACAAAACCGTACCTGGCAAAACTGGATCTGTACATGTATCGCAAACATACTAAACTATCTAATACCAGAGACAAACGTACAATTGTGTCTGAATACTCGTTTCGTTTTTTGCCTTTTGGTAACCTTATGTTATAATTTTTGCGGCAAGAAAAATGTTTAAGTCTATCACGAATGAAAAAAGTGTTAGTTAAAAAATATTTATTGAATGTAAAAAAATGGAACTACCTTCATTCATTTTAGTCTATTTATTGGTTTGTTTTTTTGCTTTGCTCCATCTTTAAGAAATGTATCATTCTTTGGATTTGGAATCTATTAGAAAAATTAAAGAATGAGCAGCTGAGGTATTTTAGTATGGTACCGGTACTGATAGAACCTGCGGACATATTGAAGGAATGCGGTTCCCTAGACGTCGTTTCCGTGGTTACAAAGTCTTGTCCCATACTCTGACTACAAGAGTGTCAATCTTGACTCGACGAACTAAGTACAAACTAAGCATTAGAAGATAATTTTAATTTCAAAGCTATTTAAGTTAAATTAGTTCTCAAGATAAGTTATAAAAAATATTATTGTACTGTGAATTGGATTGAAGAAAACTTTTCATAAAAATCTAACTCCAAGTGAAATCTTAGTGGTGGAAAACGGTAACCATAAATTGGCCATAAGCAATACTATCTTCTTTAATAATAATGGTTTCATATTAAAATAATAAACAATCAGTCGAATTCGGATTTACATGTGAGATAATAATGTAAATTTTTGAAATATTTGCAAAAGTGTTTTTAATGTAAGCCAATTTCTAAATTAAAAATATTTGTTGTCCTAAAATGACAGTCTGTTGTTGTAAAGACGGGTATCAACCTTATGATTTTCTCCAACCCTGTGTATAAACCGCAGTTGAGGACAAATGGCAGCTTCTCTGTCCCCGATTGTGTCCAATAACATCAGCTGTTCGTGGCGATGTTGACTCTGAGGCTCATTACGGACTTCAAAGGCAGCTCAGCTTTGCAGGCTCAGCCCAGTAGGTTATTAGCTACAACGATGAAAATATTTTCAACTCAAAGCTATTGATGTGGCAATTATTTTTTGCAGTCATGAATGATTTGTAAACGAGCGAATCTATCTACGGGTAAAATCTTTAAATTTTTAGAGAATGAGGAAAAAGTCAGACATTGGTCGAAGGGATTTCTTATTTTCTTGGAAGGGCTTTGTTATTTACTGAAGCTTTTTATGTTTTCTTTTACTGCTCGCTCCCAGCTGATAGTCTTACCGACGAACAAACATTGTGTAGTTCGCTGAGTTTTACATCATTTTTTACATTTTTTCTAGAGGTATTATTTTTCACAAGCTATTTGCTTCCCAAATTAAACATCTTTATTTGATTGCAGAACGATATTTAACAGTTAACCAACATTACTTATTAAAACAAATTGCTTCACGTCAAATTTTGTGAAAATGTTTGGTTTACAGTTTCTATTCGTCGCCACTTATATAGCATTTCTGGCAAGGAACAATTTTAAAAGTAGACAACATTTATTTAATTCACAATTTTACTTAATCAATTTTCAAAACTGCCACAAGTTATTTCTTAACAACTGGAACTCATTTGTTGACCTTTCACTGGTGTCAGTAATGAATCATGACGAAATCAATAAAAGCTCCATGTTTATAAAGCCAATTAAAAAGATAACAAATTAAATATGAATTATTAGTTAATATGAACGTTGCTTATATAGTATTCAAGTCTTCACCTGTTCCATGATTGTTCGCTACTACGGCTAAACAAACACGTATGCACGTGACAAACCAGATCCAACCCTAGTTTACCCCCCCCCCTACAACCCCGCTAACCCTGGTTCGCCGTACGCTACACTGGGGGAAATGAGAGTGGAGGGGGTAACCGTCAGGTCGATACTAGCTCATACCTGCAGCGTTTACAACACCTGCTGAGCTCTCGCCGATCGCTGATCTCTGCAGCCTGCTGAATTAATGGGCCTACGGAGTACTATATACGATTCTAAGAAATTCAATAGTGAACTATCGAAATGAAAATAATATAAGTAATATTTTTAATGTATCTATGCGTTTGGCTGAGGGAGTTTGAGCAATAGGATACCATTCTTTTTGAACAATACAAAACAATAATGAAAGTATTAAATATTTTATATAGTTGGCCGCTTGAAATATTTAAAAGATAATTATTCACCGACATTGAAATAGAAAGCATTTTTAAGTTATAGTAAAAGTTATTATTAAAATTGTATTCATTTTTATTTAGTACTTGAGATGAAAGATATGAAAGATGAATTATTATCATCATTGCATGGATGAAATATAATAACACTTTTTATGTAGATGATGTTTTTCAGAACACTCTTCAGGCATTGCGAATGTAAATAGGGACCAAACAACTGTAACACCTGTAATACATGTAATAAAATTATTATTGCTATATATTACAAAATGCATAGATATAAGTGAAATAAAACTACGTAATCATTGACAGGGGAAGATAAATATTGTAGTCTGTAACACAAAAGAGATTATTCAATACCAGTGGAAATGGAAAACGAATCACAGCTTTGGAAATCCGGTTGTACTGTGACAGTTTTTACTCTGTGAAAAATAAATACTAACCACAGACAAAGTACAATTGAACAAATTCAATATAAGCCCTATTGTATATTTATCCAATTTGACTATTCAATGTGTGACTCTTGTTTGACGAGGATATTTTTACTTAATTTAGGGTTCTAGGGGAGTTGTAGGGCAAGGTATTTTTCAAAATAATACAATTCTTATACAAAATATGATTGACAATTTGTATTGCTTAAAGATTTGTGATGTAAATTTAGTTTAATAATATGAGATTTGTTAAAAAATATTATGATTGTAAACTTTGTATGGGCAGTAAATAATGCTTCAAGATATCCAACATACCTACTTTTCCAACTATCTCTCCATTCAAATTGTCTGAGTTTCGGTCATATTATATAAAATACATAAAGTGAATTATTTATGCATTTGCTGTAATTATAACATTAACCATCTTCACGAACCAAGTTAGACAATAGTACATAGTTTGATAACAGTATAGGACAACATGAAAACGTTAAGACTTTCTGATTGCTGAACAATTATCATTCATTTAAAACCTTAGGCCTACTAATATTCTGATATAATAATATAATCGAGATAAGATGTATTTTAAAGTCAGGCTCTAATTTGGTTTAAATAATAGTACGATAAAAGTTAGAGAAAAATATCTTTTAGTATATTTTTCTCTATCACAGAGACTATGTCAATAACTAAGCTAAAGAAATTACAATAGGTAGTTGAATAAAAAATAATAAACAGTATCATACTTATTACAATAGAGAAGTAAATAGTTTTTAATGTTACATAAAATAGAGAATAGTTTAAAGAAAGTCTAATGAAAATGGATAAAATATTAAAGCTTTAAAATAGAAAATAAATAAGTTATAGTTTAGTTTAAGTATAAAATTTTATTACAGAATTTTTGTGCAAATAAAATAAACTGAAACCTATTCCATGTAATTTTTTTGTAGTATGCGTGCTTTGTTTAAAATGAAGCTGGTTTTGGTTACAAAGAATGTTGGATAACAGGAAAAATCCGGATGCAAGTCTGGTTCTCTATTATACTAAGTGGGGTTTCCTGGAATTCCGTTTGTTGTCCATGACACGTGTCCGCTATCTACACTCACGTAATGAGATTGAAAAGTCTATTTGTGTCACAAAGGATGTGGTTTCGTGGTATCCTCTATCAAATGTTATTCCAAAACCCTTTGGAAACGTCGTTTTAAATCGTTCACACGAACTTACGAGTACGAAACATTGTTTTATATTTTGGATAATATATAAAAATAGGATGAAAAAAACGGAAACTATTTTGTTACTTCTTTGAACTTAGTATCTTGATTTAAAACGTATTTTTTTTATACAGCAAATGATGTTCGGATGGTATATAAAATTGTTCAGATTATCAAACACCAAAATTATTTATCATAAATAATCCCTTCCAAATAATCTATAGGCTTCGATGAATGAGATAAAAATATTACTAAAACAAAAAAAGTATACTTGTAGACACTTGTGCTATGTTTGCCGTTTCGCAGTATTTTTTAAACACTGAATTATAGCGAGCCGTTCAGGAGTTAGGACAATTGACTATTTTGACAATTGACAATTGTCGTTTGGATGGTTGAATTTCTACTGCACCACCTTTTGCTTTTTATTTATTTATTTTTTTTTATATTTATTTACATGCGTCTGGCACGCCTTAACATGCACTCAGGTGCAAAGGCAGAAGACTTGTCACAATTTACATTATATACAAAAATAGATAGGCTATGCACTAGCGAATGTACATACAGGTCAGCAGTCATTACATAAACCTTAAATCATATTCAACACAATGCAATGTACAATAAAAAATTAATTAATTAAATTAATTATTTTAAGTTAATCAGAGTATGAACATTTCTTACCGTCTTATTTTATTTTTATATACGATTTTGTTCTTTGTGTTTTAAACCTATAATGATTAATAAAAGTCAAAACATTGCAGGTTATGAGTGGAGTAATTTGTTACTCCAGTATATGTAATGTTTAATTTGTTTTTAAACCTTGTTGAGCTGTGGCGCTATTTTGTGTTGTGTTTTTCAATCAACTCGGAGTGGTGGTCGCCGCTGATGCTGAGAGACTCGCGCCAACAGAGTAAACCACTTAGTGTTGTTTACACGGTCACCTCATCTAGAATTCCCACAGCAAAACAGTCTATCCAAAAGCAAAATTAAAAAAAATAATTATTGCTTATAAGCTAACGAAAATAAAAATCGAATATAAAATTTTAAAGTTTACACTGTAATGAGTTTCGAAATTTACATCAGTGCTTACATGATGTATGTTATAAATTTATTTTGAGGAGGAAAGGGTTCCACGAATTTTATTTTGCTTTCTGGTGTTACGGGGTTTTTTTGCAGTACTATGTTATGTTACCAACTTGGTAATTTGATCGTATTGAAGTGAAAGTTTAACTTTTTTCCTCATTTACCTTTTTTCAAATTTTGATGTTACCAAATTAAAAAATATGAAAGTAAAAAAATCTAAATATAAACTCTGGAAACATAACAAATAAATATTACTAACCAGCGGTGCTGCTCCGCATCATTTAAGCTATGCAGTGTAACAGGCATTTTTTATAATCTTCATATTTTATATTTTCATAATTTTTCCTTGCAAAAAATGTTGGCTTTCTATCAAACCCACGTTCAATTTCACACTTTTAAGTAATCAAACTATTTTCAGCGTGATAAGGAGACTGACAACTTATCGCCACAAGGCGTTCATGATTGTATATTCCCACTCGGTCGAGCTGTAACCAATTTGTATTAATTGTTATATGAAATGCTGCATCCATACTTTCGTGCCACTAATATGTAGTCTTAAAAATTAAATGCAGTACAATTTTTAGAAACTTTTTCCAAAATATGTTAGATTTTGATACCTTAGTTTGAGAATGAAGCCATTTCATCTTTAACAGATCTGTCTCGACATTTTCTTTTAACATCAATCTTTCTCATAGATGCACCTATCAGTCTCACTCCTCTTTCTAGGAACAACCACTTTTCTGGAATCCATAATCAAGTGATGGACAATTTTCTAGAAATTTTCAATTATCGTATGTTGGTAATTTTTTTTACTTGCAGGAAGTGTCACTTTTTACTTTCTCCCCCTATACCGTAGTATATGGAGAAAGTATTGTATTCGTAAAATTTTTCCAATTCCTTTGATGATGTATATATTCATTTTGGAGCCCCCTTTCCCCCTATAAATGTGTATTTGGAGAAAGTATTAGTTTCGCCAAAATTTTAGAATTTGAATTGTTTGTAAACTTATCCATTTTGGTGCTCCCTAAGTCCAAAAAAGTGGTTTTCAGAGTGATGTCCGTCTGTGTGTGTGTGTGTCTGTGTGTCTGGATGTAAACAGAGCTAGAGAATTCCCCAATGGTCCGATTTTGGTGAAACTTGGTATGTAGGTTCAAACCCACAATAATTCCAGGCGTTTTTTCATTTTTTAAATTTTTGATTTTTAAGGGTAGTTTACCCCCCAAAACCCCCAAAAAACGTGAAAAATCATAATTTCTCAAAAACGGCTCTAACGATTTTGATTAAAATTTTGTGGTTTATTGAGATTAAAATGCCGAATAAAATGACACCACCCGCATCTCCGGGAAACTGCGCGTTCAAAAGTTATAGAGCAAAATGTGTTAAAAAAAACTCAATTTTTGGATGCAAAAACTCGTGCTGCTCACCCTGTGGCTATCCGACTGAGCCATCAATACATTAATGTTTTGGGGCTTTTAACACCTTTTCATATTCTTGGGAGAAAGTATGTGTCAATTATCTGATACCATTTATTTCTTCAGGAATGATGACTATCTTAACTTAATTTCGTTATTTTACATTATCAACAACATCATTGATCAAAATTCATAATTCATTTGAAGAAGCTCTTGTTATTAGAATAACCACAAATTAAAAAAATTAATGTCTTCAAATATACATTAAATTAAATTTTTTCTTTTATGCCTTTAGCATTCAACGAATGCATCATCAAAGCATTCAAGTTGACAAGTGTTGCGATCAAGTTGATAACGGTCTGATGAAGTATCAGTTGAATACGAAAATCCTAACTAAATATAATTTTAATATATTGTATATTTGAACACATTTATTTTTAAATTTTAAACTTCATAATGTCTATTTTTTTGTTTTTTTCACTTCCATGGAGACGGTGAAAAGCCAGTTGCTCATAAAAGACAGTTACCATCTCGTAAGATTGGAATCACTTCAAAATTGTTTATACAGGGTAATTCACGACGAAGTGCAGAAATTTTGGGAGCTGATTCTACACATGAAAATAAACAAAAAAGGCAGTATAAACATATGTCCTAAAATCCTTCGTTTAGCCGCTAGCAGCCATTTTGTTTTTTACAAGTAATAATTATTATCTCCGTAACGAATTGATGAATTTACTTCATATTTGGCATGGACCTTTATCACAATAATGGTAATTTCCAGAAAAATAATTATTATTTTCCGATGTCTATTTTCAAAATGGCGGCCATTTAAAAATTTTAAACTCAAATTTCTCAAAAACGGCAAATTTAGTCAAAATTTTATTTCAGACAAAAAAGTTGACATATTAAATTATCTAAACAATGATACCACGTTTTAAAGATTTAACAACAAATAACGGAGTTATTGGGATTTTTATGCAAAAAAAAAAACATAGATTTTGCATTATAATTAATGCAAATTTAGGTTATTTTAATAGAAAAATCTCCATAACTCCGTTATTTGTTGTCAAATCTTTACAAACTTGGTATCATTGTTTACATTATTTAATTTGTCAACATTTTTGTCTGAAATAAAATTTTGACTAAATTGGCCGTTTTTTAGAAATTTGAGTTTAAAATTTTAAAATGACCGCCATTTTGAAAATATACACCGGAAAATAATATTTATTTTCCTGGAAATTACTATTGTTGTCATAAAGGTCCATGCAAAAAATGAAGTAAATCCATCAATTCATTGTGGAGATAAAAATTATTACGTGTAAAAAATAAAATGGCGTCTAGCGGCTAAACGAAGGATTTTAGAACATATGTTTATATGGCCTTTTTTGTTTATTTTCATGTGTAGAATCAGCTCCCGAAATTTCTGCACTTCGTCGTGAATCACCCTTTAAAGAATCACATATAAAAGCAAAATAATACATTTATATATGTATTTTTATATGTACATTTTAAATGTATTTGTGTTAGTAGATAATTGAGTTTTTGTTGTTAATTTAGAATACTTTGCCGTATTAGATTAGATACCAGTCTGAGACTGATCAGCAATTTTTTCTTTTCTTTATTCACTTTTCCCCTTAGCACAATTATTTTCTTCCTACCAAGAATAATAGAACCCGATCTCAATATAAACCTAAACTTAAATAATTGATAAAGATAAATTAAGTTACAAAAAACGCACTTAAAATATCTGTGACTTTTTTGTCTTTTAATTTCATATTTTATCTTAGTACTCCAGTATTTCTTTTACATTTAGTTTGGTAATTATGAGAACAACTTTAACTATATATTACTAAGCCTTGAAGTATGAAAATCTGTAACAATTACAGATAAACAGATTTTGTGAAAATTTACATAAAGTTGATTGCAACGACTTCAATGCCTTGATGATGCTATAAAAGCTATAAGATACTAAAAAAATTTCGAACTATTTTTATTTATTGTTTATATGTAAGGTTTTATGTTTGAAGCATCAATACATAAATCCAATCTGCCACAATGTCTGGCTGAGGTATTTGCATATCAACCCTGTATCAATGGCATCCCCCGAGGATTTGTCGTTGCATAAACAGTGCACTGGGTTCGACTGTAGGTTTTGTAAATCAATAAGTTTAAAAACTGATATTTAAAATCTTTATACATCGAAAAAAAACGGAAAGCCATCACTCATTCACTTACCTCACTCATATATAATTCTCCTTCTTTCTGTTAGACTGAGGGTTAGAATTTTGTCCTTCGAGCTATCGTTCGTGCTTAAACACTAAATTTTTTTGTCTAGAGGTTTAAATTATATATAAATTAAAATCTTGTAATGTCTATAAATGACAAAGCTTTCGTCCATTCAATGACCTTATTCATAATTCTCCATTTTCCTGTTTGATTGAGGGCTGAAAATTATTCCTTCAAGCTTGGTTAAACACCACAATGGTTTCAATTATAGGTTTTAAAAATCAATATATATAAACAAATACAGTATTAAAAATCTTTTCGTGTCGATAAAAGTCAAAGCCTTCACTTATTCAAACACCCTTCACCTTCCTGTACGATTGAGTGCTGATATTTGGTAACTAATTCTTTATGCCCAAAATAGGAAAACGTGATAGTTTTGATCCCTGTATGACCTTTGAGCTCTGTATTTACTTTGAATACTCCCATGCTATTCTCATGCACACGAATTTAATAAGCCAATGATTACTGCACTTGAAAATGTATGGTTTTTAATTTACACATTTAAAAAAGTATACACAAAATGAAGTACGTAAATTACTGGTTGATATCAACCTCCGTTTAATCTGTGTGTTGTTTATTTTTCTTTAGCGGGATAGAATACTATTAAATAGAATTCAATTAAATATTGCTGTTTGTTTATTTGTGTCTATTATATTTCAGTGACTTTTTAACGTTTTTATCCTTCTCAAAGTAACATGAATTGACAGTTAAGAAAATAGTAGAGTAACTGAATCTTAGGTAGTTTCCCTCGGTGGCCTATATGGAGAAGGAGGATTGTCCTCAGCTAATCTTTGGTGGAGGGGGATTCTATAAAATAAACAATAACATTTAAGTGTCTGAAGAGAACTGAACTGCTGAAACCACTAATTACTGGTAGCTACTGAACAGATAATTGAGGTGCCAATAAAAATTATTCATGCCCTCATGCCCTGTAGATGGTAGGAAAAATATGGAATCCCTACAAATGCCTTAATTCCATAAAATGAACTTACACCTTATTTAGACCGATCTATGACATAATATTGTTGATTTGTTTACTGGTCCAAGTGATCAATATCATAATGTAATGTTACTGCTTACCGTCAAACACGATCCAAATTATGTCCTTGCACGACGGCCGTTTCGGAGATTACTCCATCGACGGGTATACGTCACAGCCTATAGAGTAGCAGCACACTAAAATATGTCAATGGTTAAAATTGTCTAAGCTTTCAATATCCTAATACCTCAAAGTTTGAAACCACTACACAGGAACGAAGAAGCCACAAATAATACAAAAGCCATTCAAATAATATTTAACATCTGACAGCAAGAAATTTTGTTCATATATAAAGAAGTTTAATTTTATATTAAGAGTGATTTTCACCTTTGGGCTGGTGGCCCATTGTTGCGCAGTCGGCAGTGTTAACCATACTGCTTTTTAGCAAAACATGGTATTTTATTCCCCTGTTTCGTACCCCATTTTTCAACCAATTTTCTTTAAACTTGGTAAGAGTTTAGTTGAATAGTTAGGTCCCTTATACCTCAAAATTTAGAAAATTTAACAAATATTACTCTCTGTGACGTCGCAAAGTAAATCGATTTTCTTTAGTAATGTTTTTAAGTTTTCAAAATTTTGAGGTATTGGGGACCTAATTTAACTATTCCAGTGTTTCTCAACCGGTGGTACGCGTACCACTGGTGGTACGCGAGACCAGAAAAAATTAATTTTGTCACATCCACGGAGAATATGAAGTTCATCACTTGGTAACCCTGGAACACATTCTGTCTATTCCAACAAGGTTAAATCAACCTCGTTGGTAGTTGGTGTAATCGTTCGGTAAAGCCAAAATCCAGTCAAATAAAAATAGTATGTGTCGTGGCCGTTATTTGTGCATGTGTAACATTAGTCCTGATTATGATTCAGTCCTCTGAAAAAAATTATTTCCTGAACAATAAATAACAGCAAAGTTCCCATTACCAACCTGTTTTGCTATTAGTATTATTTATTAGTTTGGTAATTTTTGTATTTTCATTGTTTTAGATACTTTTGTAGAAATGCAAAATAACCTTTTTTTCTGTATGTGTGTATTTGAAACAATTTGTTTCAATTGCATTGCAGGTCCTTTGAAACTTTGTTTTTAAAGCCTGCAGCTAGCAATTTTTAGTTTCAAAGTGGAAAAAATAATATAGGCCTACTTTTACTATTACATTAATTAATAGTCACAGTAATGTCTTTATAGCTTCAAAATGAAATGTTCATCCCAATTTATGTTTTCTTTTTTTAGTAGAACTTTTTAATTTGTTATAAATGTGAGTTTTACTTTTCTCCTCAGATTACTAGTCTAATTGAAAAGGAATAAAGGTTTTAATGAAATATATTAAAAGAAAAACAATAACCTAGGCTCTCGCCGGCTATATTTGTATGGCGGTGGGGGGGGGGGGATATGTATCAGTTTGGTTGGTACGCCCCAAAATTTAAAAGCCTCAGGTGGTACGCGCGCATCAAAAGGTTGGGAAACACTGATCAACTAAACACTTACCAAGTTTAAAGTAAATCGGTTGAAAAGCAGCGTCCGAAACAGGGGAATAAAATACCATGTTTTGCATAAAAGCCGTATGGTTAACATTGCCGACTGCGCAACAATGGGCTACCAGCCCAGCCCTAAGGTAAAGATTACTCTTAACTTAAAATTCATATTAAAATTAAATTCAAATTAAAATGGGAAACCGGCCCATAGATGTATACACCACCCATTCTCATGGGAGGGATAAAAAATTACATATCTTTATACAATTATTTATGCATATTTATCAGGTAGGAATTAACCTACATTTGCTTGTAACATCTGACATCTATCTTGCAATACCAAGGCAGCAAAATATCATATTCCCCTAGTGTTTATGAAAAAATAAAAATAAAAATTTTCATTAGAAATATATGAAATGAGTACGATTCTCGAATGAACATTTTTGAGGAAATACCTTGATTTGATCCAAAACCCTTTTTGAATTTCATATCAACTATCAATTTCTTGTACAAATCTTCTTCTAATTTTTATTCATTCAACCTCAGGGTTAACATTCTACCTCATTACCTTCTGACTAAAGTATTAAATTAGAGGGATTGCTTAAAAGTCTCGATTAAAAGAATTTATGGGATTTGAGCTACTGAAAATTATGCCAAGCTAGTTATTCTCATCGTAAAATGTAACAACATTTCTGAATGATCGTAGTACAACTATTTTAACAATAAATACAATATTTAACAACTATTTTAACAACTATTTTAAAATAAATAAAGTAGGAACTAAATATTTCCGTATAATCAATTTTAATACAACCCATCAGTTTATTTTGAAAGACCATTCTCCTTCAATGATAAAGGGTTTCCCTAGTTCAAAACGAAGTTGAACTTTGACAGCCACAGGGTTTCGTGCCTGAGTTGCTTAAGTTTTTGTGGTAAGTTTATTGCCTGTTTCGCGCGGAGTGTTTCGTGAGGAATTAGTGGGTTTAAAACTATTTAATGAAGTTATACATAAGACCTCAACACTTTTTCTGGCTGATTTAACCATGCTAATTATTAGTTAATAAAGTTTTCATAGTGGGATTGAATTAATTAGTTTTATAAAATTGTAATATGATCATTGACCTTGAAATTAAACATTAATATTTAGTTATACTATGTCTAGAAGGGATATTACTTTCAAGGACTGTAAAATGATTGTATGGTTTTTGTTCCATCTATTTTACCTGCCAGAATTACTTATTTTAGTTGAAGTCTGACTGAAGTATAGCTTAAATTCAAAGCTTGATCTGAAGTACTGGAAAGTAAGACTTTTCAAATGATATAAAAAAAGCATTAAATAATTAAGTAACAAAATAAGTTTTTATATCTTTATTTGTAGATTTTTTTTTAGTAAAAATTTTAATAGTTTTGAAGTGAGATATGCAAATACATTGTTCGTGGAACGTTTAATGAAATTCAGGCAATATATCTATTATTTATATGAACAAATCGTAAAGCGTGTCATTACATCAATTTTAATGTAGGCCTAATCAAATATTAAATCAAATAATATTTTGTATTTAATATCTTCAACTATACAATTTACTTGAAAAAAGTTTCGAAATTGAGTCTTTGAAGTCCACGGTTGATGTAGATTCAATAGGTCTTCTTTTACACCGATTACATTTTTTTGTGTCTACAGTGACATTTTCTAATGTTTTGACGGGGAAAGGTCCAAACCCCTGTCTTGTTACAATCTAACATTAGCCGTTAACTACCTAAAATTTTTAAGATATGCACGTTCTTTCTTACTGAAAATATGTTCCTGTAATTCAGAAATATTTATATGGGATTAACGGGATTATAATAAAGTATAGTTAGCTTCTGTAAGCCTCTTCGTGATCATATAACGTATTTACTAAAAACATCATTGCATAAAACAATAACGGGGGGTCTCCCATTTGAGTTTACTGTAAGACATAAAATTAAAAAAAGTTAGCTATTAGACATCTTAGGTCAGGCATCCTGTAACGAATTGAGTGTTTGCTACCACAATAGCTTATTCCCTATAGGGAAATCGCTAAAGATAATTTTTTTTTTTTGTATTTAGGTGAAAACGTTAAGAGAAAGTTAAAGACATGTTTTACTATCCTTGTAAGTTGATATAAAATGCCAAAATCTCATTGCTGTTCCAAGACCATGTGTGATTACAAAAACATAGTTTTAGAAACTATTGTTTGAAGTTAGTGGCCACAGAAAGCAATCAACATCTAGGGTGCTGCAAAACACCGGTAAAACAGCGAGGTCCCGTAATGGCCACAGTTTGAGCAGTCCGTGTTACACTGTATTGGGTTTTACTTGTCACACTCCAAGTTCAATGTAGTGTGCAGCTCACATGATACATTTTTACTATTAGGTCTAAAATTTGAAAAAATCAAAAATTAACAAAACACTTAAAGTTATGTTAATTGATAAAAACCATAATTTGACTAGACTATTCATCACTTGCTACTAAATAGAGAAATAAATGTCTATTCTCTTTATGATAAATATAGGGAAAGAGTATGGAGGTATGTTGCCATGGGGAACACTGAAAGTAGGTATTTTAGCATAAAAAAATGCATGTCGTCCATATGAAGCCACATACTTAGTTTCATCAACATCTGTCCATAAATAAATTTGTTTGCCTATTCTCCTTATGATTAACATGGGAAAAGAGTATGCAGGTTTTCTGCCATGATCAATACAAAAACCAAGATTTTTTAACCATAAATGGACGAAACTCAACCAAATGAAGCTAAATACCGAGTTTTATAAAAAAGTATTGGTTAATAATTTAAATATTAACACACCCTTATTCTTCATAAGATTACCATTGGGGCCCCAAAATACAATGTACTGTCTTTAGACTTTTTATATCTCGGTAACCAATGGAGATGGAGCAAAGCTTCGCCGTACTAAATTGTGTGTTTTTTTTAACTAAATCAAGTAGGCCTATTGACAGTCAAAATTTAAAATTGTTTTAAAATTACGCATGAAAAATGTGATAAACCCATTTCTGGGGTACAAAACCACCCCTTCCGGTAGGTCGATATATCTGGTTTACGAACTCATCCAATTAAAGGATTACACATCTCAACCAAATTTGCTCTCGATCGAACCGTTTTTTATAAATTTTTGTGACTATTATTTTTTATCTCTGGGTACTTCAAAACCAAAAAGTAACATGGTCCCGGGCTTAGGTCTTACCATGAGATCTATGGTAATAGCTTAATCCATATGGGAAATTCGCTAAAAATGGGAATCAAATGCGATATACATTAATACTGTATCTATGTTTGTGACTCACACTTCATAAAAAAATTAAGTACATTTAGTTTATTTGTATGTTTTATGATATTATATATTAATCAGCTGGATGTATTTTCAGTTGCTTTCTATTTGATGGTTTGGACGGTGCATATTTTGTGCTCGTTGCCATTTTATAGTGTTCCACATCAATGTCTTTGACTACAGTCATGTAAGTGATTTGATAAAAAGTATTTTAATATGGAAAAAGGTAAAAGTCGTTACATTATTTTCAGAGTGAGAACAGCAACAAACACAATTCAAAGTATTTTTCATCACTGCTGATTCAGCTTAGTCGAGTGTGTTAGTGATAGTCAAACCAACACTTTTGACTTGTTCTATTGACAACAGAGTTGGGTACATTCATTTAAACTAAGGATTAGTGAGTGACCTAGTATGATTGGTTTTGTTTTGCATGGGTCTAATCTAAGCCTACAACCTACACCACTCACGACTCCAAATCACATAGTTCACAAGTAATGTCTCACAAACAAACGTATAGGAAATCATAAAATCGATTGTGTTCATTAACATAACGCAAATATATTCCATAGTGTCATAATGACTTCGTAAGATCTCCCTGCTAAGTATGCACATGTTAATACATATGTATAAGTATTTTAATATGTGGATTTTACAAAAATGAAAACAAAAACTTGCCCATTAGTTTAATGATATACACATCCTTAACACATCGAAATGCAATATAAAATAACCCATTCAGAGGAGAAAGCAGATTTGTATACAAATCAAATCAAATCAAACAGATTTTTAAGAGATTGTTTTATTAGTTAAAGATAGTGGTTATGTGATCGCGTATCTTTTAAATGCTATTTGAATGTTAGCTGTATAGGGTTTTGAGACGTAAAACATATGTGAATTTGAATTATTAGATCAGTTTAAGTGTGTGTATATATATATATACACTTTAACTGTAATTAACATATACACATTAAAATGGTTTTAATGTTTTTTTAGAAGTCACAGTTCTGAAACGGATGATAGAATAAAAATGATATACTATTCTGCCAAATGCATTGTTCTCTCATTTTGTTAAGTCATGCACTGCAACAAAGATATTAGAAATTTTTCCTAGTTGTTTGTTACTGTATATATATCGATTGAAAAAATACGTGTTAAATTCATGAGAGAACTGCTCTCATAGTAAATAAATGGAACCTCAAATGAAAGCCAATGCGGCACAAAACCAATCAAAGTTCAACAGGACTCCCCCCAGTGTTCCTGGAAGAGTATATTGTTTTGTAGAGTACCGGTACAGCAGTTATACACTGTTTTCAGAGTTGAACCATTAATATATATAATAAGTTGTGCATCAGTATTTACTCTTAATCTTACAATATTTTGTTTATAATATAATAATCTTAGCAATAATACGAAATTCGCTTTAAATTAGTTTGACATTCATGAAGAACTGTTTCAATCAGAATATGAATAACAAGCAGCAGATCATATCAGACATAAAGAATAAGTTACAAAGCTCATATTGACTAAACCGGGAAAAAATCTTTCAAGGAAGCAATTTTAACGGATTATTAGCCACCCTTCCTTATAAATATGCAAATTATGTCGGTTATTAAGCATTAGCACCTCCATTACATAGATGAAGATCATTACATTATATAGGACTAAACGGTCTTGCACACTGTAGAGACATCATTGAAAGCAGAGCAGTTCATCACAAAATGCTAAGGACACTCCTTTAACGATTTCATTTCCTTTGTTTTCCCTTAAGAAAACTGTTTTTGTATAAAAATCATGACATTTTAGATATTTTATGGATTAAGGTGTTCATAAAGTCTTCATAGACAAACATAGCGCTTCACACAAACAGGTGAATACATATGTTCATCTAAAAGGATTTCCCATGGGGAAATTACATACCAAGAATCTATTTGAAAAACTTGGAACACGATCCCAGTACAGGGTGTTCCACAAATAAAAGTCATGGGTTCCAATCTTGAAATTTCCTTATGTATACCTGTCACATTATTTTAAGAAAGGTTATGCTTGAAGTAACATTTTGTTTAAAAAAGAAATAAATTATCATAATTCGTTTCAAAATGTCGACCGTTTTCAGCAGAAGCTTTTCTTAGTCAACGAGTTCTGTTATATTTATATTTACTTGTACCCATAATGAAGCCCAACATTTTTAAATGTTAAAAGGATATTTATTGAGTAAGATAATCATTCCATTAAAATTCCAATAAATTAATCAGAATTTCTGTTAGCGGACGCGATATAACTCGCCGTTTTCCAGGTTGAAGTTAATTAAATCTGATATCGGTAATTTACAGCCTTGTAATCCTGCTCATCCACTACGTTTATCCATTAACTAAAACAATCACGTATTACCTTTACAAGCCCATGCACACATTGATACCGTTCGATTTACTTAGACAAAATTAAATTTCGGCAGAATTATTTAGCTAGCTTGAATTAACTAAAGTTACAATTTAGATAGATTCGACCTATCTAATTTGAGTTTTTAAGCGTCACTCCTCTTTGAAGTCACTTAATCCATTAGCCCGCACATTGTCCGTGCTAGTGAACTGCTGAGTGCCGGTACACTCCATCAAAGGGTCGCCAGTGTCGTTTGAGACCCGTGAAGTCCTTTACATTCAGCTGGGCTCCATTAGTGCACTACTTTGTACACATGTGGGGCAAGGCCTTTTCATTATAGACTTGGTAACTGTGAAGGACTGTACCTAGTAAAGTGAAAGGAAATGTGATTGTGAAACGCAAAGGGTTTTAATTGGCAATAGACATTTCTTAAACATTTTGTTTTATAACGAGATCTTAGCAATCAAGATAATTAATCTTGAAAGGTTTGAACCATCTATTATAATAATATCCATCCACTCGCTAACATACACCTTCAAGTTGGGTGAGTCGGTGGCGTAGTGGTTAGCGCGCCGGACTTCGGGACCATGGCAGCGATGTCGTGGGTTCGAATCCGCGTTCTGCCAGTGAACTTTTATCAGTACCTTTCACCTTGTACTGTAGTGGCTCACCCCCTTACTTTGTCTAATACGATCCACGCACAGATCAATAGTCTATGTGGACGGGGCAAAGTAAGGCAAAAAGAGGTCCGCCAACCTCTTTTTTTAAAAAAAAAAAAAAAAAAAAAAAAAAAAAAAGTACTCAAAGTAATAAAATTAGTTCAAACTTAGGAATGTTAGGAACGTTAATGTTGGTTGATTGTTTATATGTTTTCTAATTATTTAATTAGAATATACAGTAAAGGCTAGTTAGTTAGCAATGAAACAACAACTAAATACTTCACTCTGGATCTGCACCTCCTCTCCTGAAGTATAATTTGCTCGTGTACAATTTGGTTGTGTAATATGCGGTTTCATGATCACGCGATATTCTGAATTATAGTCATCAAGTCACGCCCAGTAGGTGATATACTAGCCCACCTCACCCACACTGTATATGTATACTGTACACATAACATGTATACCTCATTGGCAACATTTCACCTAATCAGGAAAAATTAATAGTATTAGGCAATTTATATAATATTTTTAACAATTTGTATTATTAATATCATGACAAAAGTGTGTAGGTTTGCTGTCTTTGGAATACCTCACACATTTGAATTATCAATTACCTAGTGAAGTTGCATACATAGTTCATCTACATAGAAACTCATACATAGAAACTCTAAAATAAAAATGTTTTTTGTGATTTTCCATAAGATTAGCAAATGTTTTTTGTTTCCTCCATAACCAGTCAAAATAATTAATTAATTTTACAATTTTGGCGTTGATAAAAAGTAATTTTTATTGTTTCTTTTTTTCAGGTAACATTGAACGAAACCAATCCTTGTTTGTAAGTAGGGTTTTGTAGTAGGGTGGTAAGTGCTAGGTGGTAAATTTATATAAGCCTATACAAAAACTTAAAGAAATTTTTATCTTTAGTTATTTTATAGTGCTCAGAGTCGAATTTTAGCGCAAACTGACTGGCAATAATTGTCTATATCTGTTGCTTTACGATGAATTTTTTGATCTCCCTTACATGTTTTTTTGGTAACACATAGATATACGATATAACTAACATTCATTATTTATTTGGGCAAACATGTAAGATAACGATGGAATTAAAATATATAAGTTATTATATCACTGAGCATATGTGTATTAGACTGTTTTGCCTGTGTATGAGTGTTCCTACTTATAGAGTATCTGAAGCGGAAGATACAATCTTAGAATCAAAATATGTTATCTGGGACAAAGAGATACATTGCTGTTTGTAATATAACATTTTTTAGAATGCATTAATTCCAATCACAACTGTAACCAAGCTTATCGTCATACATATTTTTAGATATTTAATGAATTTTTCATTTTACTTAGCACAATTTTAAAAAAGACAATAGAATTGAAAGTTTGTTTGCCTTTTTCTCCAAACAGGCACAGCTGCTAAAATACTTTATATATTTAACACCCTGCCCTAACTGCTATAAATTTGGATTAATTTTTTCAGTAAAATATGTACATTTCAGTAGAAAATGTGTGAAAACATGTAATAAAAATGCAATTTCTATCAGAATACTATTGGACCTAGTCAACAAGTTATGCAAAACCTTACTAGGTCATGACTATGTGCAATAAGAATGTGTTTTTTTAAGAATGCGAAATGAATTGATTTTAATTTGAGCTAAAATGGATGTGTGAATATTCAAATTTTCATACATATAAAACCAGGCTTCCATCTGTGTTTCACATCAACACGAGTGCCTTGGGAAAATCTGTGCAGGTAAGCATATGAGACCCTAGAAGCGAACTTGCTTTGACATTTATTGCACTCAAGCAAAATATTCGGTCTATGAAATATTTCCTTTGTTGCTTCTACTTTAGTGATTTACAAACTTTGGACAAAAACAAACTTATCCATTGTATGAGTATAATCTTAAAGCAGGTATTACTTGAGAAATTATTAGTTGTGTCTTAAATATTAGTTTACCGACATGTTTTTATAAGACGTTGATATAGGTTCTAATGTAAAAACAACCTCTAAAAAATACAATTAATGATAATAGGCCTATTCCCGTCCTATACACAAGTACCATTATACAACCACTAGGGGGCCCGTGAGAAATTTTCGTTATACTATAGTTCTGCGGCGTCCAGCTGACGACCGGACTGACTGTCTCTAAGCAACGGGGGGTTTTCAACAGACTCGTTCTAACTTGGTTATGTTTACGTTCTCTTTGTTATTTTGAATTTACAATAAAACTATTCCCCTAACGAGGTGTATCTTTGACTCCCTAGTTCTATCTGTTTGTGAAAAACTCACCTACAGTACTATTCTAAGGAGTTTATGAGTTTTCAAACAATATTTATGTTGTAGAATATGCAGACGACACGATCTTATATGTCAGTATAGAATATGTCAGTGACAGACGATTTTTTTTAAAGATCTTACAATGAAAGTTGGTCAACATTTATGCACCCTCTAGAAATAAATAAAATTCTAGGGGGCGAAGCCCGTATCGAAATCACCTAATTAATCACCATTCGCACAATCACTGACACCTTAATCTTAAAAATCAGTTAAGTAGATCAAGAGAAAAAGGGATGTAACAGACGAAACCCTTATAGAAATAAGAAGATAGATACAAACCAATAATGACAAGCTGCAGCATTCAAATATAGTAGTTTAGATAGATATTTCATAGCTATGATAGATATTTCATAGCTATCATGCCAATGTAACAAAAAATGAATATAGCAAATAAATTTTCAATGCAGTTGAGCTGAATCAACTTTGATCTTGCCCAATACCAGGCGGTCTGGTATTGGCCGTTTATTACAGTCGGTTATATAAGGTAGTGGTTCGTAGTAATTCACCACGAGCATTTGCATCATGTAAATAAATCAACTGTGCCGTCCTTCCTACTCCTACTGTGTACATGGGCATCGCCTTCTCTGCCCTTGTATAGTGAGAAGTAAATTAGTTTGGTTGCTTTAATTCATTTCTGTCACACATAACGTGAACCTTATTCTATTAATCTCTTATCTTTATAAAATAATAACGCTTACAGATACGAAATACTTTTAGAAATACTATTTATTTACAACCATTTTCTATAGACCTTAGTTACTATTTTGAACCCATAGAATATTTAACTGATAATTATACACTATTAATTTCTCCTAAAGCAAATATTTGTCCAGAATCTAAGTTAATAAATAGACAGATTTCACATTGTTTGTTGTAAAAAGTTTTGCACGTGTTTAGTTAGAAAAATTTTGGTTGGCAACTTAAAATATAATAGTAAATACCGTATTTAATACTTTTACAAAAGACATTAATCAATCCGTCATAGACATTTTGTTGTTAATTCAAAACACCATATCACCTAAGTCCTTTAAATAAAATACTAATAGCAATGACTACTAGTCAATCCGCAAAAGTTTGTGTCTACAGCATTTACGAAAAAGTAATATTAGCACATCAACGGTTAAAATCTGCAAAATAGAATATTCAAATTCCTTATCCCGCCACTGGTGATTCCAGCGGCGAACAATGCCAGGCCACCATTAGGACCATTATCCGATCAATACACCGATTGCGTTTTTGTGGTTATAACGGTGACTTTGTTTGGTTAATTTGCTTCAAATGTTGCAATTAAACTTTTGTACACGCTTTTAAGATAACAGAAAAAATATTTTTATTCCAAACTTGGATTGTTAAGTTTAAATTATACTTATTCACTATGCCTTAGATTCAAATTTTACACCACTTACAATTTACTTACTTATGGTTCTAGATTTATGGAACCCAATTAAGGTGATATAAATTATTTATTTCACAAAGATTTGGTTTCAGATTCAGAAGAAAATTGACTTTAATATTTATTTTATTTTTAGGTAATTACATTAAATTTAGAATAACTAATATGATTTAAAGCAATAATTTATTATTATGATTACAAAAATGAACGTAACATAAAAATGTTGATATTTATATATATTGTTTTAACGAAAAAATTGCTCTATATAAAGCTTATCTTAAAACCTAATTGACCTAATAATTTAAAACCTCTGTTGACTTATTTTCAAAGCTAAGAATTTTTCCGTGCAATCTTTAATAGGAATAATTTACGATTTCAAATTGATAAATATAAATCAGCTATAATAAAATTCATTAGGATTATGTTAGGACTTCGAAAACTTTAACTCCACCGTTTCTTGTGGTTGTTGCTCAGTTTGTTCACTGCAGCAACGCAAGGCCACGTCGTAGAGCCTTACCCTTAAAATGTTACTAAATAATTTAAGGTTTTGGTTTAGATGTTTACTTCCAATCAATAGATTACTTAAATATCTATTAGAGCAAAAATAATTTATTTTATTTGAAACCATTAAAACTTATATATTTATTTTCTAAAACAATCAAGATACAGATATACAGCATTGTGTAAAAGTATTCCTTTGTTTTATAGTTGTAAAAGATTTTATATTTTATATTTATGAGAAGAATACATTTTAATCTTTAAAAAATTATTTTATACACATTTGTATGCCAAATACTTTAAAACAAAATTAAATGTAGTATTCCATAATTTATTTAAGTTTGTTCATCTGATTAAAAGTCACATAAAAGACTTAATTTAACATTTAGCAAAGGCTTTTGACAAAAGTGGATGGATAGAATCAAATGTAATTGATGTATTGGAGTTTCGAAGATGATGAATGCATAACGTCAATTACAGCATGGTTTATGCACGTTCACGTTCCATCGTGTGACGTAAGGCCGCGACCCAGACTGATTATATTACAGCCTTTATGGCTGGAAAAGCTGCAGGCTGTCTCTGAAAAAAATCTTCAAAGAGAATGTAATGAGAATAACAGTTCTTAATAATTTTAACGAAAAATTTCTTACACTAAAATATTGCTGATTTCTGAAGACGGGAAGACGGCTAACAACTGTCAAGGATCGTCTTAGTCAATAAAAAAAATAGAGTAAAAATAAAGATTTTAAATCCATGGTTTTTGCCCCTGAGCTTTGGTTTAAAATGTAAGACTTAGTACTTACGGTGAACCGTCAACAGCTCTGAGTAGAAACATCTCGTGGATTACAAGGACATGTTTCGACGTAATTGAGTCATCATCAGCTGAGTAAATGTGGAGTTGACCAAAAAGGCTGTGTCATAAATTGTTAAAACCACAAATAAAGTACATTCACACAGACATGGGGACGGAATAAATAAACAACACAAAACATTAAACAAACAAACATGTTGACAACGCACATGATCACGCACGGCGCCGGCGGACATGCCAATTTTTAACTAAAATCTACTATATATAAAATTTCACTTGTTGGAAAATTTGAGATATTACTTAAAAATTTATGCAATATTCCAATTAAATACGCTACTGACATGGGAGAGTAAAAACAATGAGTTTTTTCGCAGACTGTAGCTTCTACTGCTACTATGATCATATATTGTTCAGATATTGTCTTAAACATATTGATTAAAACATTAGTAAACCCACCAATTATTTTAATTAATATCAACCTACACTAATTTTAATATAGGCATAAAACCACAAACAAATACTGCTGCAAGGCTATTCTTCGAATCTGGACAATATGAACTCTTCCATTATAACAATTAATCTACTACTGTTAGCCCTTTGGATATTAAATAAACTTAATACGAAACGTGGTACGATTTCTATGAGCTGAACTTAACTGAACCAATTTCAAATAATGTATTAAAATTGTGTGCATTATAATTGATTTATAAATTATTATAATTAATTAATTAATAATTAATTAATAATTAATTAATAAGTAATTAGTAATTACTGAATTAAATATAAAATTAACCAAATAAGGCTTCAGATTTTAAAAAATGAAAAAATTATATATTCTAATAGATAAGTAACATCAAGTTTTAATGTAAAAATTATAGTTATTTGTAGTTAAATGATTCAAACAAATAATTATTTGAATTTAGTCATGTGTCAAATTTGAAACTAACGACTTGACTATCTCCGAACAAGGCTCAGGCACATTTTTTTTTTAACAATCCCTTTGTTTTAAATTGTTTTGTTTATCAATCAATTTAATATTGCACCATTAAAAAAACATTAAAACAAACAATTTAGTATTTTAAATTTTTGATATTAGCGTAACTGGTTACGGGGAAAATCCAAAAATGTTTTTCCTATGTTATTCTTATGAATAGTGAACAAAACCCCGTATCTTGCTTACTTATTGACATAACTTGATAAAATCTGAAATGTAAAATATCAAGATATGGTTTAACTTATACTTCCTTACAAACCCCATATGGCTGCAAACCTACAGACCCATATGGGTTTATGGGAAAATAAAAAGTGACAGATCGTAATAAAGTTTTGTGTTTACCTTCACAAATTATTAATTAACTATCATTTTCTAACAAGACCCCTTGGAAGCAAACCCACACACTCGATCATTTGTTGTTTTCATAGTGAAGGTAAAAAAATCTGTTATTCCATTGAAAATTCGCTGAGTACGCAGGTCTGCTGGGAAGGAGTTATTATAAAATATTATAAATTTAACAAGAACGTTTGAACAGCACGCTCACATGAGAAAAAGTAAATTATTTACATATTTAAAAACCGTTTGATAATAGTGAATAATAAGGTGCAGTTAGTTGAACAATACCAATCTATTCATTTTAAATTCCTTTTTTATTATAGAAACAAATTATTTATAAAAATATTGAAAAAGAGTTCGACCTTCAGGCTATAAAGTTTTTATGTGAAAATAAATAACACATGACTATTTATATGTTGGCGATAAACAAATTTAACAATCAAAGGACTCAGTTAAGCGTGGCTTACATATTAAATACATCCAATCTCATGTTAAAAAAGCAAGCGTTAAAAATAAATGCTGAATGGAATTCATTGAATGAAATGTAGCGGAGACCAATCCATTAGTCTATCCTAAGCGGCAATGTTTCACAGTAATACACCAGAAGCATTTGCATCATGTAAATAAATCAAATATACGATCCACCCTGACCTAACTGTGTGGGTTACATCGACCGCGCTTTATACCACACATAAAGTATGGAGTTTGGTTTAGTTAATTGCATAAGCTATTTCAGGAACAATTTATGTTGTAAGGCTTTTACTATTTAATAAATATGAAATTATTAGAATATTTTTATAGAGTGTAAGTTTTATTCATTAAAATTGTTTAAAATATCTAGTAGTTTAAATTTTGCAATCTTTCATTTGTGGATTAGTTAATAAACCTGGTTGAATTTGAACTTTATCAAGAATTTAAACCGACGATAACTATTTTAATTATTTAGAACGTAGGGCCTACGTAACACATGGATTAGTTCTAGAAATTACATATCAACAAATTTAAATAAATATTTTAGAATAATATTATCAAGAAATAATAAGTGTTATAATCTAAAAAGTGTACACTGACAAAAAAAGGGTAACGTAATTTATTTATAATACCTAAAGTAATGTTAAATAATCCAACTAATCATAAAGATTTGCTTGATAAAACTGATGTAATTATAGATTTGGCTGGCAGAGGCAATCTAGATATTGAACAATGTCAGACCAATAATTAGGTTCATTAAATAATGAATATTCAAATCATGCTGTCTAGTTTATCAGGATTGCTTGGTTTGCTATTTATTTACATTATTTTAGCTCTGGAAACTAACACAAATAAGGAGTTGTCAAGAACTTTTTTCCCAGAAAATTTTGAAGTTTCGTTCCCACCTATTACATTTATATACAAAACGAAAATAATTATTCAATTCTGTTTAATTTTGAACAAAAACATTTAATAGTTAACGTTGGTTCATAATAGATAGCAAGACTGGCCTCGATCTAGTTCAAGTACTTGGCTTCGCATCTTACTTGAAACTCGATCGTGCACCGGTAATGACCACTTTCCGCACTAGTGGCGAAATATAACATTTCTACTTGGCTGTATTTTTATATGTCCTAGTTCATATTTTTTGTAAGACTATTTTTGCACTACTTAAAAAAAATTAGAAAAACATATAACTGTTAACGACATGTCAGACTATATATAAAAACAAAAAACTTTAGAAATTGCTAAAATATCTAGCTTTGTAATAATTTAACCTTTAAAATCTTTCATCAAATTACATATAAAAAGTTTTAGATTTTTTATAATAAAAAACAATAACCATTATACCAACATAAACAACAACTAACATTAAAGCAACAACTAATTTGATGAGAACTTGATTTGATATTTTCATTTCAACTTGTAAAAAGAAATAAAGCCTCAAGGGCGGTGACATTTTAAATCGGTCTTTAACTTATGTAGTTTATTGGATTGTAAATTATATGGTTTCTTATTTCAAAGCGTATATGCCGCTTGTTAAATGGGAAGGATTTACACGCATCAACCGTGTTGTTGCAACCCACCGCCGCATGACGTGTAGCACCACCGTCGCGGTGTCGGGACCCGGGACTCATTTGGTTTAGCAATTTGCTCTCGTTAGCTTTACATCTGTGATGTCTTTGCTGAAAGCTTTGAAATGTTTATATTACAACAAACACACAATTTTCAATCCAGTTAAACACGTTAACTGTTCGTTAGAAAAACCAGTTTACGTTTAGTAAATTAGGATTTTTTTTTAATATGGAAAAATTTTAAACTAAGGATTACAATGTACTCATGTTATGGTAAAAATCTAAATATCAACCGTCATCATCTCCTTAACCGTTAGGATTAATGGTACAAATTAAATTGTCTTAAAGTTAAAATTGTCTTAAAATTACTTGTATAAGCCAATAAAGTCATAAGAAGTGGAGGTTCGTATTTAAAATTAGTGACTTCTGGTCTGGAAAGGTGTTATGGTACTCCATGTGCATTGAAATTACTGCCATTCAGAAATATGGATGGAGCGTAACCAGTTTATTTGTAATGACACTTACTTGGTTTTTATTAAAACTTCATTTTGTTTATTTTATCAGGGGAGTACTGGTGGTCCGGGAAACTGCTGTAATGTATTACAAGGGCTGTTTCAATAGTTGGTGAAACGATGAAAAAATAGTACCCAAAACGTCACTAGCCTGATAGCAAATAAACAGCTAGTGCATGTTATTCTTATGGACATCAAATGGATTACGTCACCGGCTTGACTCAAAAGCGGCATTTTCAACATCAAAAGGAATGAAACATCCCTTCTTTTGTTTATATTTTCTCCACAGTCCTGGTCTAGGAACACACAGTATGTACCGTAGAAGAGAAATAAAAATAAATTAATTTAATTTTATGTTATTACCATAATTTGATACGAAGAACATGACAATTAACTTAATTTAAATATTGATTTTTACCAACCTGTCACTAATTAGTTACATCTACTCAAATGTTTCGGTTGCTAAGAAGACTTAATTGTTGTCAAGAGAATGAGGATAGATATTAGTGATGGTAAGCTTTTCTCCATCTCCTGTATTTTAATCAATATAAAATGTTTCTACTATATTAGTAACCAATTTAAACTAATAGTGTATAAAAGTAACTGTTACACATTTCTTGCAACAATGATAATGTTTCACACTATACTTGGTATTTACTAGATTTCTCTCTTTTCCAGGTAAAACAGTGGCAAAAACCTGATATTCTAACGTTTGTTGTAAGTATAGTTACAGTACGGATTTAGGTATGCACGGTTACAGCCATCTGAGGTATTTTTGGAAACTAAGATTATATTTTAATCAATCCGTTTAGTTTTATCTAACATGTTATGTATTCCCCACATTTGATTTAAATCATTTTTATATTTGTTATAGTTCTGTTTAATAAAAAGTAAATAAATCAAATATTTGAGTTTTGAAAAAATATAGTTGAGTTTTGAAATAATGAAGAAGGCAACTAATTAAATCAGATATTGTTTGGGGCACTATAACTTCCTATGCACATATAAATTGAGTTTATAAAATCAATGCAAGTGATTTTGTTTGTATTGAGAGTCAGGGGAAACTGGACGGCCATAACTGAATGTGGATGAGGGATAGTTTAGCTGTATAATAATAACAACATGCATGGATGACCAAATTACAAATCTTAAAAGAAACACATTAACATTTAATATGGTACATATATTTAGTAAAATTATATTTTTAGTACATTTTAAAGAGACTATAGATATTTTACTCTTCTGTATTGCCTTCAGATTTCACTGATTATAAAAGCGAATTGTCAATGTACAGACATGACCATAGGCAGCGTAACTTAAAGTAGGCTACAATAATGTTATAAAGGATTATTAGATCTTTGATTGTAGAAATTTTGAATTCTACCATTTGCGATTATTACATTTGTTTGTACTATAAAACAATAGTGTGTGCCGAATCAGAATCTTCACCCCAACCCGATGTTACTTAAAGAGTTCATTTTAATTTTCAAAATTCATATATTTCTATTGAATTAAATTAATTTTTAATAAAAACTTCTTTGTTAAAGAGACCCTTATTAAGTTAAATCGTTGGAAATATTAGAAAACTGTTTAAGAAGAAAATGTATTTAATCATTAGGTCATAGGAGTCCAAATATATTCTTGAAAGGGTCAGAAGTTAACAAAATGAGGGACTTTTAAATTTTAGATAATTAAATTTTGTTCCTGAGAAAATAAGCACTGTCAAACTGAAAACCCAGGCATTGTTGATTACACATCAGTTTTCAACATGATAGTTTGAAGAGAAAATGTAAAGTTACCTCATAATAAAATATTGGATTATCTCATAATAATAATTAAATTTGAGACGTTTGAAGTTGTTATATGAAAGTATGTTATATGTGCATGTATTTTATGTATAATTGAACCACAATATTGAAACGGTTCAAGAATTGCTGTTGCACTCATTTAATTTTGGAGGGGAAACGACAAAACACTCTAGTGGCGGAGGGGGGGGGGGGGGAGGCAGGATAATGAGATGGGAGAACCACCTGCTACCGCTCCTCATTTGGTGGTTGATCTCAGCTGAACTGGCTTTAGACTTAATGAAGGCGTGTTGTTCATGCATTGTGTCATTTTGTTGGCAATGTTCTAACTAGATTATTTATTTTATACTTTAACTTGATCAACCCAAGCCACTACAGTGTGTTGCATATTACTGTATTATTTAATAGTGGTAAAATTTGTACATTGAATGTACGGAATTTCCATAACTAGAAAACCACTGTATTTAAATTACAATTACTTTATGTACTATCTTCACTAAAGTTTAAAAGTTAAGAAGTAAACCCAATCAGGAAATAACGGCATAACATAAAAACACCCTTTAATAATTGTTTTATTAGATTTTTTGAAAAGGGAACTTTTTATAAAGAAGGCGTAAAGTTAGCCTTTTCCAATATCAATTTTACATTATGGAGATAGCTTTATGTGATTAAACAACTACCCTAACAAGCAACACATCATTCCAAAAATAAAGGAAGACTAATAATTCAATAATAAACAAATGACACGTTAAAATGGCAGAGGTTCAAAACTTTTGAAGTCCGGTTGGCGGCATAGTTCTCGTTATAAAAACACTTTATAATTATGTGCTGTTTCGTTGGGGTTGATATTAAAAACGTTTCACCCGGACACCCATAAAAAGGCGAGGAAGCGATCTCAAAATAGCGAAAAGAGCACTTCTCATTAATGTTTGTTTAATGATGTTTGTATATTTAAGCTCGTTTGATTATTACAACATTCAAAAAGGTGTGAGGTCTGTTTTGGGACAATCGGTGTATACGAAATATAGCATCCCAGGACAACTTTAAAATTGGTTTATACTAGTTGCGCATTTGACATTGGGTACAGCAAACGAAGTTGTCATAAGTTGTCTGTGGTAAGTCTTTTGACAATCTACCGTCTACCGTCTAACCGTCTACTATGACAATTTCCCTTCCTTCATGATCCGTTCATGTTAAAGACAGCGGGGGTGAGGTAAATGCAGCGGGCATGGAAACGCCAGGTGGAACATGACTGGACAGGTTGGTTGGCCTTTTAGAGGTCAGAGGTTACCGTTGTCACAGTACACGGGGGTTGGCCCTCTATATGGTCAAACGGCCGTCTGAAGACCCGTCTCTCACCCTTTCTCTTCTTTCAATATCCCATCCTTCCGGGGGCTTGCGCAAAATGCCCATTAGAGGCAGACGTGTGTAAGGGTTCGGCCAGAGTCTCCTTATCCACCAATAACAATAACAACGAAATATAACCTAACTAACTGAATAAATATGACAAGGGAATTAGTTCGCCTATGAACATGCCTTAATATTCAATAAAATAACTTTATTATAATATTATTATAAACATTGTACAAGATGCTTCACCGCACTACACACTACTAGTCTGCAAAGTACCTGAGCCCTGAATTAATGATACAGTAAACATTTAACTTTATTACAGTTTAGTGTTAAAAACAATAACTAATTAAATGAAATATTTCTTTATTAAACCTCGACATATCGCGGTCTGAGCTTATTGCACTCAATTCCGCTTAACCGAGCACGGCATTCAGTAATCCACAGTCCCCCGAGTCCCGGCCTGATGGGGCGGTCCTCCTCTGTCTCTGGCAGTGAGACATGAGTCGGGGTGGGCAACTCTGAAATGATTACACATCTCACATCTGTTTCTTATATTTTACTAGACTGCAGAGCAGCAAGTAAATTCAGTTTTAATATTGAATAATCAATGTTTTAAAGGAAAATTAAATAAATTTATCTATATATTTAAAACACAAAGTTAAAAACCCTTTGGACACTTCGTCTGTGACTTCTACTGGACCGATTTACATGCGGGTTGTACCAAAATAAACCTTTTCGGTTCTATATTAGCAGGTTTTATTTGTATTTCAAAAATATTCACGTTAAATCTGTCAAAAATGAAAAATAAACTTTTCTTATGGAGATTTCACATGGGGAAAAAAGCCAACATTTCCAATCCTTTGGACAGTTCGTCTGAGACTTCCACTGGACCAATTTAAACGCAGTTTGCACCAAATAAAACGTAAACCTTTGTATATTAGCAGATTTTATTTACTTTAACGTTATCTTACTTCCTTAAATTAAAAATATCGACATTTTCAAACCTTTACAATTTACTTATTTTACACGCTTTCAATCAGCTGATTGTAAACACACGAGGTATTTAGTCTAAATACAGTATATGAGCAAAAGCTCATGAAGGATATGGTTTATTATGGCCAGTACCTAAAAACGTTTACAATTATCATAATGTATTGTCATTTATGAAAAGAAATTGCTTAATCATATAATTAACGTTATCTTACTCCCTTAAATTAAAAATGTCGACATTTTCAAACCTTAAAAATTTATTTATTTTACACGATTTCAATCAGCTGATTGTAAACACACGAGGTATTTTGTCTAAATACAGAGTGGATGAACAAAAGTTCATGAAGGATTTGGTTTATTATGGTCAGTACCTAAAAACTTTTACAATTATTATGATGTATTATCCTTTAAATGGATGGAAAGAAAGTTGCTTAATTATGTATAATAGCTGATTTCTTTAAAATTAAGACTAAATTGTAAAGGTTTAGTTTAAATAAATTGCTCACATTTGTATTAAAAGAAACGGATGTATCGGAAATTCTTTGTGCAATCAATTTGTCGTTTGCAACGTTGTAATGTTTTACATTTAGGCCTACTTCCCTAAACAACAGTTTTTGTGGCGCAGTCGGTAGCGTGACTTACCCAAAATCAGACGGCCCGGGTTCCAGACCGATCTTCATAAAAATAATTTTTGTAATGTGTCCAATAACGGCGTCACTAATAAATGTTTTACTGATGGTAACGATATTTATTTTAAGCAAAATAGATACATTAAAATATTTTTATAGGCCTGTTCAAACTCTCAAAAAACTTATTTATTAAACTAACAAGTTTACAAATTGATAGTTTAGGCTTGCTTATTTTTTGATGTTTTTAACTAATATAACGATTAGGCTACTAAGGTTTAGGCCTAAGTAAACAATCGATTTTTTATGTTTATTAAATACTAAAGAGTGTCTGTGTTACATAGTAAGGGTGCAGCATTATTGTTTTTAAGGAATATGCCTATAGGCCTACTTTGACAGACACTCCTACTAAAATAATGTAATTTTATGTGAAATAAATTTGTATTCTTTAAATTTGGATAGTTATTGAAACTTGCACACTACAGCATAAATATTGAGATATGAAAATGGTTATAAATGGTTTCTCTACGTTCTATCCTACCCTCATACACCAATATTTGTTAAAGCCAACCATCATAAGTTACAACACTCTAGGCCTTTAATAATTCTTGAAAAAAAACTGTTAAGAACAATTGATCCAATAGGCCTACAAGTGGATATTGGTCTATTTATTTCTGATGCTGTTGAACCTAATAGAACGGTTTCCTTAGGCTAATTAGATTTGCGCCTACCTAAACAATCAAATTGACATGTTTATAAAATACTAAAGAGTAGGGCCTATAAGTACAGGAATGCAACATTATTGGTTTTACGGAATAGGCCTACTTTTCCGACGCTCCAACTAAAATCGTAGTATTTTCTGTAAAATATATTATTGTTCTTGGTATGGCAGTTCAAAGAAGTACATTTTATAGACTAACTTACATGTTTGTACTATTATAGCGTTTCATTTACCACTAATGGAGCTATATCCGTCGAGTATCGACGGGCAACAACTAGTAAATTGTTATAATACAGTAGTACTTAATGGTATTGAAAATCTAAAAAGGTATGTTTAATCAAATGGGTTGTTAAGATAGTTTTGAAAGGATTGTGGGAACGTATGTTATGTTTTTTGCTGAAAGCTTGTGATTGGTGAAAATAGTGAATGATGCAGTTTCCAACAGATGACGGCAATGGTGCACCTCTTCATGAATAGCGAGAAATTCTCGGTAGTATGCCGGCCAACTGTTCTGTTCCGGTTGCAATGAGATCTCCACATATTGTTGAAGCATGTTGCGACAGACACATTAGAATATCAGTAAAAAGTCCTAGTTGAGCATTGGGCTTACAATGAAATAAGAGAGTTATTGATTAGAGACTAGACTTACAAACCTTAAAATGGTCTCCTAGCTAGGAGTCTGAGCTCAGGGGTCCATGGAACGGGACTTGAACCTGTTGAGTTTGAACCATTATTATACCCTGCTGGAAGATGAAATATCTGCTAAAATTTTGAAACCTTCGACTCCGGAATCACCATCCATTCCATGTTCAATATTAGATGATAATACCCTCCAATAAAGAGAGACGTTGTACAAGACACGCTATGGTCGCGTCGTGAAATTAAAAACCCCTTGACTTCCTGTCTCCGCGGGGGGGCTCCTGTGAGAACATATATTACTTTGCCTAGCAACAGTTTTTACTGATATAAAAGATTTTGTTTCTATAGTTTTTTGCAGAATAGAATAGATTGAACTGTTAAAATTTGTGACTTAATAAATGAAACTTCCTGTAATAATCGTCTCGTTATTCTCTATTCCAAAGGATGTTGGTAATTTTCGAAAGCTAACAATTACATTTACGTAATAAAACCGTACAAAATATTATAGGCCTACTTTAGGTCTATATTATATTGAATACATTATCACAAATTAAACTTAAAAGTAATCAACAGTAATGTTTTCCCATGTATTGTTTTAAAATTAGTGCCATAATCTACTGTATCATCCAACTACAATACCATTGATATTTAAATAGAATTATTCAATTCATGCTCACCCAATCGAAATTCATAATTATCATAAAACTATATTCAAGTTCAAGCTATTACAGTTTTTATGTTATTTAAACTTCATGTGCTAGTTTGAAGTTGATTGATAGAAAAGACATATTTTTATTTAGATGTGATAAATAAAAACCTCAACTTCGTAAAGTAACATTATAATCTTTTGAAAGTTATTACTTTATTGCATGAATATATTGTACGAACACATTAAAAAAGGACAGAAAACGACACAATGATAATGCATTCAAATTTATGAGAGTTGAGTTAGGGCATCTATTGCGATACTTCACACTCTTGTCGTCATTTCCCTCCAAAACGAAACAATAGAGAAGGGAGGGGAGTCGATACGGGGCGAGGCTTGACGAAAACTGAATAGCACAGCACTCCTTAGTTTGGCAACACTGGTTTAATCTTATCATTTGTTTCTTGTCAGTAAACCAACATTTTCCCCCACACATTATGGTTTAAGATAGTGGCTTAATAATGTTGTTAGTGATTTAAATAATAAAGTGTATTGATTTGGCTTTAAATGTAACAATATACGTTCACCTACGTACATTTTACCAATACAGGTTTTATATTCTGATGGTAATAGTTGAAAAAGAGATTTTCAATCGATTGTAAATTGTAATTATGTTGTTTTCTATTAACTAGGGATAAATTAAGGCACGTTAACACTAAATGCACACATAAAAGACCTATGAAAATCTTTAACCAGAAAAACAGTAGGCGTAGGATATTTAAAATCAAAGGAAGGACAGTAGGAATGTCTTCAATCAAAATATTTAGAGATTATATTATGTAACAAATATCCAGCGAACAAAACTAAATGATTGAAGTAGTGAATGCAATTCGTGCTTTAACTGTAAATTAAGCTGGCCAGTCTATTAGTAATTTAAAAGTGGTAGTAGGTCACTAACTCTAGTTGTATTATTTAGTAGCAGAGTTGATTATGTGCATAAATCAACAAAATCATCCAAACTGGACCTACCAAGCACGAGCTTTAATGGTAGTTTATATTATTGCTTGAATTTACTTTCTTTCTCTCTCTGTCTCTCTCCTTATACATAGTACATACGGTATACGACTGCATCGTCGCCAATAACTAATTGGATTTGGGTGGTTAATAAAAATAATTAATATCCTATAATAGTAATGCTTGGTAAATAAAATGGTATTTGGGGGGTTTGTATCTGTTTTGTATGCATTTGTGTTTGCAAAACTAAAGAAACGAATACATTAGTTACATTTGTATGTTTCTTGGCAGCTAGGTATGGTTTTCATTTTCTTCCCATTTTATATCTAGCAATGATTTTCTTATATATCAGTTGTATAGCTACACTTGACAAAAGTTTAATGTATTGTAATGTTTAATATCTTTTAAAAATGACAAATTTTATGTATTGTAATGTTTAATATCTTAAAAAATGACAAATTCACATATATAACCATATTCTGAAAGGAAAACCTTTGGTAACATCTCATTTATGCTAGACGTTTATATTTGAAGAAAAAACTCTTACTAAGAACAATGTTCTATCAGTTTTTTTGTATTATTAAATACGTTTCAAGTGTGGGCATATTGATATAAAAAATAAAAATAGTATATAAATGAACTTTTTACTAGAGTTAAAAGATATTTAAATTAATACATTTTACATGTATCAATGTAAATTGTTTTTTAATTTTAATAAAAAGAAAATTAAACCTTAGATAAGATATTTAGAGTGAGTTACCTATTTACAGAATCATTCCGATAAAGTTGATAATTACTATTAACTACAGTCATTAATTAAGGTGAAGTCATATTTGGTTGGTAAAATAAAAAATTCCATTCAACAAGAAGTCAAAAACAATAATAACATGAATCTTATTACAAATCCTGCTTAAGTGATGTAAGTTTTGCTTCTTCATAGAAAGTTTTGTAAAATGATTACTGGTACTAAATTCAACAAATTCAAGCTAAGAAATATTTAGTTAAAGACCAGAGCTACAGCAGGGTCCTTTGTCTAATTTGAAGGGTAGAATGATAAATGGATGTTATACCTTACTTCATCCCCTACCGTGACTGCCTTCTTCATATGTTTTCCAATATCTACCTTCAAAAATAAACATAAATCTGGTTTGTTTTATAATATATTGTACTAAAAAATCATCAAAGATTTTTTATACACAATTTGAAAGAAGAACTGAGATTATTTAATTAATTAGCTCTCTTATGTATGCGTATGAAGCCACAAATATGATAAATGAAAGTTATATAGAAAGCCAAGTATAGAAAAAACAAATTACAATTTAAATCTGTGGAACAAGATTTAACACAGTTAACCATTTTGTTAAGATGTATCACAATATACGTAAAATAAAATATGTTTTAATCAAACAGTTGATGCATCAATCATTTTACATCTATAATACCTAATATTATGAAATATTTTACTATTAACATACCATACTAGATAAGGTACTAGCGACTACAGAGGAGTTTTAAACAATGTTAATTTATGTGATATTAATATAGCATTCTCACTTGAGCTACATATCTAGAATTTGGATAAATAAGATATATGTTTGGCCGGCTCAATATACAGATCTGTATTATATAAACTAACTTTCGATCTGTTATTACCTGCTATCGGGTTTGTTTATTCCATTTTCAACATGGGAATATTGGAGATTAAGCAGGTTGAAGAAAGAGTTTCTTCTACTGCTTAGTAACTGGAATATGTAGAATATTGCTTTAATACATGTTTGTAAATGGTTTTAATCAAAATTATTTATTGGTTTAACCCAGAGTTACATTAAAACAATATGGATAAACATTTTATATGATAATAGATAACTTGCCAATAGATTGATACTTCATTTTTAAACACAATTTTACATATACACCCTAAAGTATAGTAATTTTTGACACGTTGTATTTTATTCAAAAAAGGTTTCTCTTTTTTTGTTTTCGTGTCTACACATTTGTATTGAACACCACTGACTACAAATAAATGGTATGCCTGCCTCTATCAAAGCGTATTAGTTGGCCTCTAGATGTGGGGATGTCGATAATATATTTTTTATCATTCTGCATGAAATCAGCCTGTTCTTTGTTCTCTCAACTGTACCACAACCGATTCTTTTTTGTCCTAGGACTGAAAAATCATCTGGAGAATTTTTTAAGTCCTAGGACTGAAAAATCATCTGTTTGCTATGTATTATTATTCATTTATTAATGTTGAGGAGCAGAATTTTGAAATTCAAACGTTATAAAGAGCTTTGTTTGTAAATAACATAAATGTAAACACTGCATATTACTAACTTTGTAAATATAACAACTCGGAAATACAACTTTATAGTTAGTATTTTTAATGATCAAAAGTCTAATTTCGCATTATGATAAAAAACGTTGTTCATCACTTAATCGTTTTTAAAAACTCGGCTGCGCCTCGTTTTTAAAACACGATTGCGCACCAAAAAGACCCACTTTTGCTCCTAGTGATGAAAACTACTATAAATACATATGTTGTTCAACTTATTTTTTGTTTTGTATTTCTACAGCATGTACAGATATATTCAGGTAATATCCCAAACGACTTCGATGATAAAAATTGACGTTGTATTTCTGATTAATGTTACTAAGAAATTGATACCAGTCTGTAATTGGGGAGTTAGGGGAAAAAGTTAGAAGTCGCAAAAATATGCACTTCAATTACAAATTGCTATCACTAGTTTAAAACTCAGCCAAACTACACCCATTTTATTTACTGATAAGGTATAAAGTATTTTTAACGCATTATTGCCATACTACTAAAACCATAGACTAACCATGACCCCCATTCACTGTCTGTTAAAACTATAAAGTCTCTCATAATATGAAATAAACAAAAAATAATTGCAATAAAAATAAGTGATGATTCAACGGCCGTAAACTTAAACGGTTTTAAGGCAGATGCTTAAACGGCCGTAACAGAAGTGACAACGTTGCGAGCCATTGGCGGTAGGTAAATCCAGTTTTTATTATATTACAGATGATTGGCTTAACAACATGGCTCATAAAACTAAAACAATTGTAAAAGAGCAAAATTCACTACCACAGTGACAAATATTGGAGGGTCGGCTAGGCCATTGATCTCCCATAATGTAGATATATTTCATTCCCCAACGCTGGGAGCGATTCTCTTATGTAAATAATTCTCGTGTTGCTGGCAAACAATGCTTTAATATATTGGCTATTCTTAACATAATTTATAACATTTAATTTTATTGAAACTTTTCACAACCATCTGTAATAAAACTAACTGTATTTATACCGTCCATGTATAATTCCCATATGTGATATCCATATTTTAATTTTCAATAATGATTTTATCCTTAATGTATTTTAATCAGTTGGGATACTGTAAGTATGGCTTTAAAAAGACATGTAAATGAAAATTTGTTTCATACTTTTACTGTATATAGATAATTTGAAATGAATGTAAAGTAACACAATAGTTCACTAAGTTAAATATTTGGTTATTGAGTACGAAATTTTTTTTCAAAACTAAGAAGGTAACATAGTTTTAAATCAACTACATCACTGACCCTAAATAAATAATTTAATTAATTATATAATGTAGTCTAGTCAGTATTTTTAAATCGTTCTTGAAGGTATTTATCAACGGTGAAATGTTAAAGAAGATATTCAATGTTTTATCGTTAACACTAGCTTAACCTTTTCAAACGAGTCTAAGTTTAATGTGAAACCAGGTGATCACGAAATTTTTTACAAGAAAAAATCATGTTCCTCTTTAAATTTAATGTTGTAAATGATGATTTGCAACAAAACTCAAATTCCACGGGACACGTGTGTTTTGTCGTAACTCTCTACGAATAGGTCACGTTATCCCTTTGGGCCAATCACGTGCAAGCTTTACACAATGGCCTCTGTGTATTTAACTTACCCTTAAGTATTTAAATATTTAAAAATTAAAACGTTAAATATTTAAGTACCGTTCGTGTGTTTAAATCAGTTTACCTATGCATAATCCTAATTTGTCCATTAATTTTTAAATACTGTAAGTTACTGTTTTGAAAGTTGAAGAATTTGAGTATTATGTTTAAGTAGGTGCATACGGTGTTGCCATTACCGGAAAAATTCTGTGTGAATCTGTTGATCCACCTTTCATTTTATAGTTTGAAAGCGTATTAGGCCTACTTGGCCATGCTAGAAAAAGATACTTTTATTGTGTTTTTTTTCAGACAAGCAATGAAATCTTTGTAGTCTACAGTAACAAATATGTAACAGTCATACAGAACCAAGATTTCAATGAATTTTATCTGACACCCTTTTACTCTTTTACTCTTAAAGTCTATTGTTAATAGTCCACAGTTTTGTAGTTTACAGAAATTTGTTTTATCTTATTATTCCCGTTCGTTTTAATAAGGAATAATAAACTAATTTATTTCATTTAAAATTTATATTTCTTTACCTCAAAAGTAGGCAAGCAAGCTCAAAATTAAAATGAAATGAAATAATGCTTTATGACAAAGTATAAAATATGACAATCACAGGGAAGTTACAATAAATCAAATCATAAACCCATTTTAAATATAATATACCTTATCATAATCCTTCTGATTTATCTGCTGTACCTTTCCAACAAACAAATAAACAAAACAGCATTATTGTGGCTTGGTCTTAAACCGTCAGACAGGTTGGTAAACTATGAGGTCTAAAACGAAGAGTGCTCTGAACCAATTATTAACATTTACAACTATAAAAATTAATTTAACAAAGGCGGTCACAGAAAAGAGAAAACGCCTAATAATGTTTTAAACGTTGAATTAATTAATTAATTGAAATATGTATTGCCATGCTTGCTGGAGGTATCGAGCGAGCCACGTCCATTAAAGACCATTTAAATAATTTTTTAAAGTCATCCCCTGATAATTCTATTGCCCCAAACAATTTAACTCAAAATTCTCGTGACACAGGATATCTTCTATTTAATTTAGATTACAAAACGAACAAAGAAAATTTAGGTTTTGCGCGGCCTATAATTTAGATGCATGTCCCCCCTGCATTTAAAAATAAAGCTGGAAAAATTAGGATCTACATTTCCCGATAAATATTTTCTATTATTTAAATTTAAAATTTAAAAGAGGTAGGGCCTGTTCTATAGTCATCAATATTTCTAATTAGAAGACCATTTTCCATTGCATACGTGATCCAATTCAGTGACTTTCGAGAGTAACGTTTTCCTTGATTTACATCAAAACTCACGCAGTCTAATTTTAAAACTGATTTTGAAATGTATGAACATGGTTTTTGACATTAAAACACGAAAATGTCAATTTTAGTTAAAATACTCAACAAAACTATGTAAAAATGAGTCTATATAAAATATACTGCAATATTGATTCCAGTTTTTTGATTTCCCAAAATTCAACTTGTAAGAACTTGTTTTTACTCTCACAACCTCAAATATAGGCTATGTTTTTGTCTCACACGAAATACTCATCAAATTACGTCTCATAAATATTTATGAACTGTTGCTTTTATAGTAGTTTTTCTTTACTACCATAGAAACTCCTGATCGAACTGGAAATCTTTAATACAATCAATTTTGCTCTATGATAACCTTTAGTGTGTCATAATGCCAGAATAGAATTTAACTGTTTTTGAAGCGCTATAATGAAAAATTACCTTTTTCTACTAAGTTCAAGTTATTTCAATGTAAGGATCACATTCAGCTCTTAAATAAGTACATTATTTGCATTGGTAGAATCTAAAATACCTTCAGTAACCAAAACCATTCATAACACCTTTGTCGTGTTAAATACATTTTCATATTTTAATGTTACGAAATATTTTTAAAACACAACTTTAACAACCAATTAAAATGTTATACCTTTGCCTGCATCTTCCCATTTTTTATAGTAGACTTTTTTGTTTAGAAAACATTTCGTAATTTTCAGTAAAGCTAACATTTGTCAGTAAATGCTACACAACTAACATAAAATGTTGCTTAGATTTGTTTTAGGGCTAATTGATGATAGGTTTAATCGATTAGATCAGTCGCCATTGTGGAGCACAACAAGCGTTTGGTAAAGCAATGGATGATCGTAGTCTATGTAACGAAAATACCACCCACCGATGGTAGAGAGGGATGTTGTGATGACGCCATTCGAACAACAATGGAAGTCATCACCATTAGCGGTACTTCCGTTTTATGGAGGTGGATTGTCACTTGTGCCAAATATTTGTGTTCCAATATATTGAAATATAATATATTTTGAAATATTTGTGATAAAACTATTCAAATAGTTTTAAATGACATAAAAAAGTAATAAAAATTTAACTGTAGCATCCTGATGAAATATGCAGAGTAAAATTAAGAGCCAATAAAGCATAAATTTTGAAATGGAAGTTTGATTTATTTATTAAGTAAATATTGATTTAATTCGGTTCGTGTCGTATTTAAATTGTATTATTATTAACTCTCAATGAAATTAAACAAGTACCCTTTTTAATACTTGTACACTTGTTGTATGCCTAAGAATCACTTTAAGTGCTAGTATGATAATTTTGAGCTTTTAGTATCTTTAAATTATCATCGTTGCTATGATTGTTTCTTAATACAAACTGGGTGAAAAAGTTAACCAGTTAGGGCTAAAATTCTATCCGTATGTATACCGGGTGTCTCAGGTAAGATGACCCTAACTGATTAGACATCAAAAGTTGGTCTTACAGTCTTTAAATAAAACTATATACCACTAAATTGACCATAAGGGATATTTTTTTAAATAGTTTTAACTTTGATACACGGTGTTCTAAAAACTGAGAGTTATAGGTTCGATTAGGGGACAAGGGTTTGCATTTAAAATGTTTAGTCTTGCTTATGTAACCGTTTTCCAAAATTGTAAATTTTCAAAATTTTTATTATGAAATGAACGTGGTTTTGCATCATATCATTTAAAGGCTAGCTTATTTCAAATGAATATTTTGAACCTGACGTTATTTATAACGAATAATAAAAGAATTACAGGATACTTTCTAAGTTTTAATTTTGACTACAATGTGGCTGCCATTTTGAAATTAATGAAGGCAACTGAGTTCTTTTTGTATCAAAGTATTTGTATTGAATAGACCATTCAAATGATTAAAATATGACATATGTTTATGTTTGAAATTCCCAACATTCGAATCTGTGACCCCCAGTTTTTAGATGATTCTGTATTTATACAACATTAAAACTATTTTTAAATCATTCCTTTGGGTCAATTTAGTGGACAATAGTTTCATTTCAAGGTTGTAGACAAACTGTTCATCTGTAAAAATTTTGAGACACCTTTCGTGTGCTACCCATGATTTTCATAGCTTACAAAAGGCACATTTTGACTTGATTGTATACTTATTCAGGGTAGCAAAAAGGCTGGTAGGTAACATTGGATTAATTCTGACTTATGTCAGAGACCGATTTAATCGAGAAAATGCAGATTTTTCAAGTGTAAATTAATGTATTATACTCTGTCAACAACTCTACCATTAACTATTAATTTGGTTTATTATATAACATTTTAATTTTACATTACTCTTATAAGCCCAATATGTTAAAGTTTTTAATATAGCAAAATAAAGACGTAAAATATTTAAGATTTTTATGTGTATGTTTAATATTATAAAGATATAATTATCAAAGAAACAAAAAAAAAAAATTCACTTTAATTATAATCCTTCATAAAATTCACAATCCTATTATCTACCTGAGTGCAGCGCCATTGAGTTAATTAACGGACCTGATAATCCGTCTATGAAATATTACAAAACGAAATATCAGTAATGAATTTATTGCTTGCAATTTATTTCTGAGAATAAAAAGTACATTTTGATCATTATGATAAACTTCATCAAATGTTCCTGTAAAATTACTTTCCATCAGTTTGAATTCAAATCTTAACCTCATTTATCGTCAAACTAACTTTGATTGGTAATAAATTTACCACCAATATTAATTATTTTTTAAGTAAAACTTATTTGGTTTCCGTTCCACCAAAGTTTATCAACTTCATAAGTCTGAGACTACGTTTTAAGAACGAATGAGCCCACCAAATGGAAAAGTTAAGAGGTAAGTAACATTTTACTCGAAAAGGTAAATCTTTTTGTGTTTATTAATTTTAACTAGGGATCGCCTACTGGTCAAAATTCAACCAAACATTAAGTTGATATTAGTTTTAAAATGTAATGTAAATTAGTTTTTAAATGTCTTGTAAATGAAACATCTGCTCTTCCTGATTTGCTATAATTTGTTATTAAAACAGCTGCCTAATGATTCAATCAATTATTTTACTCCCATTAGATTGAAACTTTGGAAGACTGCAGGGGTTAGCCCGGGTGGCCTATGCAAATTATTGTAGCATTCAGCTGATCTACATTACCACCATTCTAACGACATTTCTCCAACGATTCGTACACAAGCTGCAAAAAAAGAGGAAAAGTAAAATGCTTGATTATTAATATCCTTTATATATATTTTCATTAGAATTGTTTATGGCATTAAAAATTATTAGCAGTTGTAATAACTTTGTTTTTTAAATTTACTACTTGAGATTCAAAGCAAAACAACACATAGAAACTTTTCTAAATTACTTTTAATTACTGTAAATTAAACAACATTTAGTTTTCTTCCTTTTTAAATAAAAGGGAACATTTAATACTTTCACTGACTCTTTCACTGCACTGACCTCAAATGCATTAATTAATGACCTTTATACATACGACCAGTCACTAATTACTTACATATAATTATAAATCCTAATATTGAGATTTTTTCGGGCCGTTATTGAAGTATTCAAAGTTTAATCAATCTATACATTTTTACGAAATGGAATTTAGGCTAATTAATACAGATTCCAATTGTAGTGTACAATATAATGAAGTAAAACAAAGAACAATAAACATTAATAGACTGAACGGATTTAATGAAGCACAATAAACGGAATGGACTGTGAAATATTAAATCAATGCTTGAAGTGTAGTGGTTGAGATAAATCATGTTTTCAGAGAAATATAGCATAAAGTGTGACTTTTTCATAATTTATTATTTTTATTTATGATGTAATATTTTATTATTATATTCGAATATTTATTATTGTAATTAGTGTTTATTGCGTGTATTATTTATTGTTCACATTTATTTCACAAAAAACCTAAATCGCTGATAAATGATTAAAAGGTTAAATAGATTCTATCATCACTTATATTATATGTATATATTTTTTTATAATAATTTAATTCTTGTAAGGGTTGAGAGGTAAGTTGCATATGATTATTAGTGAAATTGAAATTATCATTCTGATTCTACTCTTAAGACTTATACTTCTTTAGCCGCCCAGAAGACCATAAATGCGGCATGAGACCGGTCATATAGCCTATTCTTCATAATTAATTCTATTCCCGGAACGTAAAACTAGGTCATAGAAGATGAAATTAAGAAAAGAGGCTCGGTTTTGGAAGGAAATTCATAAACAAAGTAATTGATTAGGTATATTTTTATATTTGATTCAAATGTTTTGGGACTAACAATTCCTCTGAAAAATGTAGACCAGCAAGAAACTTAAGAACAATGTAATTGGGTAAAATATTTTTAAGTTGTGATGAACTGAATTATTTGATGTTGGTTCTCTAGTGTAAGAGCTATGAGAATGTGAGGGCATCAGATTGTTATATTTAACATATGTGACGGTTTCAAACATAAAAAAATTAAGGGAAGATTAAAAGATATGTTTATAAAATTGCCTGGCAAGACTCGGTATGCTTTATACCGAAAATGCATCTTGTTGTTATTTTCAGGATCAGTTAAAGTGTGTTGACATTGTATTATGAATCAAAGTAACAGCTCATATTTAAATTATGGCAAATAAAAAAGAACATCCACAAACCTACTTAGTATAAAACACCTCATTAAAAACCAACAAAGCACATTTATGTTGTTAAGATATTAATAATGTAGCTTATTATTACAGAAAAAATCGAATATTTTTTAAAATGTAGAAAAATGTGTAAAGGATATTATGATGGATATCATAATCCTAAGAAGATAAAACAAAGTAACAGGGTAGTTAAGTGATGCTAGCCTCAGCTCACAATACTAAGGTTCGATTCCCATGAAGCAATATTTTTAGTGTTCTTATACACAAACGTTGGGTAAATATTTACCACAAATAAAATAAATATCAAAAGGACTACGCAGGGATTGACTCAATTTAAACTCGTTTTGAAGTATTGTAACCGTCATTTTTAAACGTTCGATATAGAAAGTACTGTAATTAACGGAATTTTGATACCCTTTACAAGTCTTCTAATTCTTAGTTTTATAGATAAAACAGAAATAAAGGTAAAATTTTATAGGTTCGAAATGCTTGCATACATAGTTGTATGAAAATATAAATAATTTTAAGACTTACAATTTTTTTTCTTTTTTATTGCTAAGACTAGATCAACGATTTTTCAATATAAAAAAAATTTATTTGTAAATACGTAACAAAATTTATGTGCCCTTAATTATTTCGTGCTGTTATCTTACAGTAGCTTACGAAAATTATATTTCCGTCCTTTTTTTATCCCAAAAAGTATGCATTTTGCATTTTGTGTCTTTGGCAATATGATTAATGATTAATGTAAAGTTTAAAAAGTAAAAAAGTATAGATACATGTATAAGGTTTAATTATATATTTTAAGTATATACATGTATAAGGTTTAATTACTTAGAATTTTTTTTTTCAAATGATACTAAGCCGATAAGAGAATTTTTACACTCTATATCAATTTATTAGGTGCCATAACCTCAAAAGTTTGTTTGTCTTTAAAAAAAATCGTCCTAATCCAAACCATTAATTAAGGACAATATGAACAAAAACCGTCATTCAAACTAAATTATAAATGTTTCTAATTTCATTCACTGACCTATTATAACGAAAGTGCAAAAATTGTTTCTGCAAACGTCATTGTAAGATAGTTATTGGATAAGTTTTTACATACTATTGTATGTCAATTTTTACTAATTATCTATTCAAAGAATATGGTCTAGTGTGACTCATTTACAAAATGTAAAGTCCGACGACGATTACTCTCAATAGAAGTCACAGATCAGTCTCAAATTTCAATAGAATATTATTTATGCAATTTTTAAGGCTAAGTTCGTTGTTGAAACCATTTGGATGGATATTAATAAAACAAAACTAAAATGTAACTTTTTAATTTCCCCATAAGAAATGCATTGGAGGCATTTTTAGTAGTCGGTTGTTTGTTTACATTTTGGCAACGTCTTTGCGAGTCTCAACAATCAAGACTGAGATGTTTTGATTGTTCTATTGACCGGCTCAATTCCAGTCCAGTCTAAAGTCGAAATTATTGGATCCACTATGGAGAACGGGAGCGGCTTGAAAAATTCGCATAAACAATATGGTTATGTGGTTATGTCAATTGTTAAATTGGCGGCTGTAATAAGTAATAAAAACCAACTACAATGTACAGAACTAATTAATAGGCCTATGTCTTATCTTTAAAAGTGCATTCATAAAGTAAAATTTGAACAGTAAGTAAATTACTTTACTTCTTGACATTAACAAATTTTGGTAGTCAAAACCTTTTAGGACCAGTTTCAGTTTTTTATTCATTATGCATGTGGTGTATTACATCAATATTACATTTCATTACATTTCACCAATTCAATACATTTTGGATTTTAGTGAGTAGGCCTACTCTAAAAATAGTTAAACTTTAAAAAGTGGTATAAATGATGAATTACAGAAGAATACCAAAGATTCATACCATTCCTGTAACTTTCATAAGGGAGAGTTTTTTTTTTATATTTTTATTACAAGTGATTGTAGTTGTTTTAAAAACATTATAAAGTGGGGTCATATTTTTTTAACGTGACAGTCCCTAATGTAAAAGTTTTTTTTTTACATTAGGTAAAAAGTTTTTTTACATTAGGTAAAAAGTTTTCAAAAGTTTAGGTCTAAAGTTTTCCCTAATGTAAAAATTTTTTCTTCGAATAGACTCTTACGGGAGGTACGAACGTACTCCTAGTATATATACTAATGTATTTTATAGTGTTCCCAGGATGATTCGGATGTTCAACTACTGACGACAGAAGTTTAGTTGTATAGATTCAAATCAACACTGCGTGCCTTATCAGAATGTTCATCCATATGGGATGGGATGTTATTATCAAGCGTTCTTTGTTTGTCTTCAATTTCGCGTTATTGGGTTGACTTTTGGCTTATTCGTTCCTTTACCGATTTATCCACTGGTAAAGATTTTGATTTTGTAATATCAATAGTCATAATATTTAGCGTTTGTTACTCAACTAAAAATATAATTAAATTAATAGTTATTATAAGTACACAAGTTTTTTGTGTCAGTTTTTCCTCTCATAAGTTTGCTAAATCATTAATAAAACTACTCATGGTTTTTATTTAAGACAACCTTGAACCGTTGCGGAAATACACAACGGAAGAAAACTTCGAGAAACCAATATGCTGATCCACTGTTTTAAGAGTTTTTACAGACAACTTTTCCTTTCTCTAAGAGGGACTAATTTTATTATATATTTAATTAACAGGAATGAAAATGTTATATATTCAAACTATATATCTATAGCAGTAATATTGTAATAAAAAGTTTAACATAGAAGAGAATATGAGGTAGATAGTTTAGTTTTTTAAGCACAAAATATTGACTAATTAATTATCAGTTATTCAATTTAGTGTTGTGTTGCATCATGCGAGAAAGTCATGATTAAAGAAAAAAAAGATTCTGAAACGAATCTCGGTTTCCAGGAATTACCTTTGAACCCATAAATTACGATCATTGTTGCATGATTCGTCGATGACGAAGAGCCATTATGGTATTAAATGCAACTTCATCAGCTATGAACTGACTCGTTTGCATTGCTTAAGTGAATTAGCGAGCTCCATGAGCGTCCATTTGGTTAAATTAACGGGTAATGTACGTCGCACCCACTGTAAGCGTCAGTACCAGATTAAATGTGTGGTTCCTAAATTTATAGTAGTTGCTAATGAATGTGATGTAGTTATGTGAATGACTTAGGGATTAATTGATTGCAAATTAAATAAAATTGATATACATGATTTCATAAATATTATTCCCAAGTATAAGACAAAATAAAACAATGGATTGTATATTCAGAATTTAATGGATAAATCCTTCCGTCTCAAAAGAGTGCGTTCTATTTACGAGATTTCCTCTAACAATACCATTTTACTGAGTATGAAGGTGTGCTGAGTTGGGGAGTGTTAGCAAATATTAGATAATTCCCAGCTACTGAAATTACATAGTTAATGTTAATGAAATATTTGTATATAGAAGGGATATTGATATAATTTCGTTTATTTCTAATAAAATATATAGCATGTAGAAATGTAGAATATTTTTATTTTAGAAATAAAATATTCTATATTTTATTCCCCCAGTACCAATTAATTGTGAAAAATGAATCCACGTTTTAAGACAAATATTGTTCTATAGGTGGTTGGAATTCCTAATAATGGGCTCCCTTGGTAAAAGTAGTCTGGTTCCATCAGAACTAGATCACAGTGACTCCAAAAATTGATGTTATGATCATTGGTTTTAATTTAACCGTGTCAACAAGGCCAGGTAATTAATTATAGATATAAATATTTGCAAAAAATCTAAAAGTTTAGTAAGCAAGGGATTAAAAATAGAATTAAATTGATATTAATCTTATTAAGGAACTTAATTAAGAGCTTATATGCAATGTAAAGTTACGAACTTCTAGAGTTTACATAATTTAATTTAACCTTTTCAGGCAAATTGAAAATTAATACGGCAAAACTTAAGTTAGTATATATTGTTAGAGTTTATATATAAGTATCTCTTAGATAAATAAAAAACTCCAAATTAGACAAAAAAAGTTTGTATTATTGGTTTTTGGGGGACTTCAAAAGATGTGGTATTTGATTAAGAACTATAGAAAAATATAGGGTTATAAAATAAAGTGGATTGAATTAGTTACAATAGGGAGTAATTAAATTCACATTAAACAATAAACAGCTCATATGCTGAGTGGAGTGCATAAGTAGAGAGTGTAAGTAAATATTCACAATACAAGGATATTTATTCTGTTGAATTAAACTGACGAGGGGTTATTTATGCAATAATGGGTTTTCAAAATAGTATTTTAAATGTAAAGAAAAATCATGTATTTTCACCTCCTACTACTGTCGGAGAAGTAGTTAAAAACTTTAATTTTAAAGTATCGGGCAGGTAAGTGTTCCCGTGAAGGTTAGTGACTGATGCGTCCCGTAACATAACTTGGCATCCTCAATGGTATTCTACTTTACTGGCGCAAATGAAATTCTTCAAGGACTGTCGTCAAATGTAATCACTAGTAATGGCGATATTTTTTTAGTGAATTATCATTTCATATCAGTGTTATTGCTAAAACCTTAATCTCACTTACCATTTAAATATTTTGAATACTCTTTACGAGACGTAATTGGGCTTAAAAAACGTTATATAGGCCTACAGTTAATAGCTTATTTTTTGTTGACTCATTTAATGTTTTGATTTTTACTAAGTTATGTAAAAAGTTGGTTTACATAAATCTTTGGAATTTTTAATGTAAATATTTTCATATTAGTATGAAATGGGAAGATTAAATATTATGGGCTAAATAAATAAATAACCTATATGCAATAGGTTAGAGAATAACCTCATAAATATGGGTAGTCTTTGACAAGCAAAAACTGCATAGTGAAAACAAAAAACAGACTTAACAAAAAATGTGTAGACTACTAGGAGTGATTTTGACTTTTTTATTACTTCCATCTTACAATATTTTGATTTGGCTGTTGAAACATATTTTAAAGGTAATAATGGAGAAATCTTGTGTATCCAGAGAGTCTTTATGAAGTACGTAAACCAAACCATTACGTTATAAACCAAACTAAAAACATTTATTCACAAGAAAACAATGTAAATTATAGTTGGTTGATCCATCAAAAATACTTCCAACTCTTCCTTTAGATGGACATTCAAGACCACTTAACACATTATAAAATTATAAACAAAAATTTCTTAATGAAATTACATCATGACATATTCAAATAGAAGAAAAAAACTAGAAAAAAGAAAACGTCAATTATCATAATGGTCACTTTACGCCAAAAAGTCATGTTTAGTAACATTTATCGATGACTGCGATAAGATACCCTTGCTATAAGATAATACTCTAGAGATAAGATAATATCCTTGATGTATTATGAACTTAATTTAAAGAGTAAAGCAGAATTCCTTATTATTTTTCCCCATTATGTTATTTTACATCCCTGCCAAGCAAATCAAGTATGGTAATGAGAACAACGCCCGAGCATGTACTGTAAAATAAGCCTTGTCGTCTGTTTGAAAATGCTCCAAACATCTACGAATTCTTGGATTAATTAAAATTCCGCACAGAATATCTGTCAGCAATATTTTCAAAGAAATTTCGATAAATTTGTCATGAAACCTTTTACCGGTAAACATTTCTCTCGTTTCAATTCCATGGCAATGTTAAGCCCACATTTATTTCTTATAATTGGATGAATGACTCGATAAAAAGAGAATCCTCAAAATTAGTGTCTCCGCCTCACATAATTGTTAAATCCGATTTCAATGGTAAACGTTTACACTCGAAAAAATCTGACGTTAGATCCGACTTTCGAAGTAAGCGCCAGTTGACTCAAACTTTCCGAGTGGATTTGTAGAATAAGTTGTAGATGTATTTTCGATGGTAAAATATTCCTAAAAGTTAAGCATTTTTATTGAATTTTATATAATGGATGCATTGGAGACTGTTATAGCGATGCTTAAGTTGCTTGTTTCAAATAACGTCTATGTGAAAAGCATAGGATATTTGAAGAATATTTCCTTCTGCTGTAATACTACTGTAAATAACTATTCTATAAGTGCGTTATTCCACAAACGCAATTAAAAATAAAATATAATAAAAATATTCTAAACAAATAAGTTAACTACAACATTTACAGCTTATGCGGTTAATATCTGTAATTTTATGGATGGGTTGTATTTTTAATTATGGCAAAATAGCTTAAAATTAGGTTTGCTGATCTTTTGTTCGTTCATGCCCATATTCGTTATGCCCGTATTCGGCAGAGGAAGCATTTTATAAGTTCCGTACAACAACTTATAGGAGGGAGATTTATTTCCTCGCCATTGTATTCTCCTAAACATGAAAAGACATGACGAAGGTAAAAGAACAAAGCAGGCCCTCAATGTGTCGAAACCGTGGTATTTTAAAATCTGAATAAAAATCATAAATGTTTTCACACGTTCAAAAAAACTTTTAGGTTCGAAAAACTTTTGCTCATAACTTAGATATTTTTCAAGATAAAAAGTAGGTACTCTTAAACAAAAACGTGTCTATGTTTACGTGTATAATTTATGCTTTGTGAGATTTGACATAATTTTATGATATAACAAAAAATTATCGTGCAAAAGCATTTTCGTACAGTAGACACTTTGAAAATGTATTTAATATTTTAAAACTTACCTTATCTTATTTAAGTGCATTTGTGATAGGAACAAATTTCTTTTCGTAAATTGATGAGTACCTACGAGTTTAAAGTCATACGTATCACAAAGTGTTGTTCCAAACCACTGGTGCATGTGTAGCACCACTGTCGCAGTGTCGAAACAAGGGACTAATTTGGTTTATCAATTTGTTCTCGTTAGCTTTACATATCGATGCTTTCACAGAAGCTTTCAAACGCATATATTAAAATAAACTCCAAGCCACCAAGCTTTTCAAACACTTATTACCTCAACAAGGTGGGGTAACCTCAAAAATTAATGATTTACAAATATTTTTTAAAAATTCTGATATTGGCGTAGTGTGTTTAAACGAACATTGGTTGGATGTAGATTCAATCTATTTTTTAAATAGTTTAGTAAATTTTAACGTTGATAGTTTTTCCTGTAGAACTTAAAGCATTCATGGAGGTACCTGTATATTACTTAGAAATAGCATTAATTATATTGATAGAACAGATTTGTGTCTTTATTTCCAGGAAAATGTTTTTGAGGGTTCATGTGTTGAGTTACCAGATTTTAATTTAGTTGTATTCTCTTTGTATCGTGTACCTGGTGTAAGTAATTTTAAATGTTTTATGACTAGTTTAGAATCCCTTTTTAAATTAATCCGTAAAAAGTTAAAGAATAAAACTGTGATAATTGCTGCTGATTTTAATATAGACATCTTGGAGACTTGTAAGTGTCAGTCACAAAAAATGTCTTTTTTAAAATTTAATTAGGCTTTATGGTTTCTTTGAAAAATTTCAGGAGCCTACTCGAGAAACATTGACACCTAAGACATGAATTGACAATATACTTGTAAATAAAAAAAGATGTTGGTCATGACCCGTTATCATTAAATTTAGACTTAGGTTTCTCTGACCATAGGGCATTGTTTACTACTTTAGTCGACAATAGTAAAGTACATAAAGTTAAAACAATTGTTACAAAAAAAGAATATTTTCTCAGAAAAATACTACACAATTTCTTAAAGAACTGAGTAAGGTTTCCTGGAATTTATCTGAAGCTAACAATTGCCAGTCAAACTTTAATATTTTCTTTGGGAGTTTTAAATTAATTTTTGAATCATTTTTTCCTTTCAAGCTTTGTACAAATAAAGTAAATAAAAAAGTTCTAAGAACTGGGTTTCACTAGGAATTAGAATTTCAAGTGCCAGAAAGAAAGAATTAAATAAGTTAGCCAAACATTGTAATGACCCAGCTTTTATTTCATACTTAAAAAACTACAAAAGAATTTTTAAATCAGTTTTGCAAGAGAGCGAAGAAGATGGCAAACAGTGCTTTGATTGAAAAGTCTGAGAATAGAAGTAGAGCAGTATGGTCAGTTGTCAGGTCAGAACTTGGAGTTAAAAATGTAGTAAGATCATTTCCAGATTCACTTTTCGGATCAAGTTTTATCAGATGGGCATAAAATTGCAGAATTATTTAATAAAATGTTTGCAGAAACTCACAAAAATATAAATGTGTTTTTTAACATATGTGATACAATAATGTACTTGAATAATGTGAACACTCAAAATATCTCTGAGTTTGAAATTAAACCTGTCACAGTTGAATGTGTCAAAAAAATCATAAAATCTCCCAAAAATAAAAAATCATCTGGATGGAATGAAGTACCATTAGATCTGTTTCGTAAAACAGGCCATAGAGTTGCAGAACCTCTTTGTTTCATAATAAATCAGTCAATCAAAAGCGGAATTTTTCCATACCAATTAAAGTGTGCTGAAATAAAACCTCTGTTTAAAAAGGGAAGTAAAAACTCCCTGGAAAATTACCGCCCGGTGTCAAAATTACCCTCATTCTCAAAACTTTTTGAAAAGGCTGTCAGTTCACAACTTCTAAAATTTTTTGAAACAAATCAACTTTTTTCAGAGGAACAATATGGTTTCAGTGAAGGAGGGAGTACCACCCAGGCCTTGGCAAAATTTGTGGATGATGTTGCGTCGAGCTTGGATGGGTCGTGGAGCACAGCTGGAGTGTTCTGCGACCTATCGAAAGCGTTTGACTGTGTTGACCATAATCTTTTATTAGAAAAGATGAAACATTACCATTTCTCCAATTCTTCTTTGCTTTGGTTTAATTCTTACCTTTCTAACAGATGCCATAGAACAATAAATACAAAAGATAACTTAAAGTTTTCATCCCCATGAAAAAAATTAACATGAGGTGTTCCCCAAGGTTCAATTCTTGGACCATTACTTTTTTGATACATGTTAATGACTTGCCCAACAATATTAATTTTAAACTCACTCTCTATGCAGATGACACCACTACAATAATCAAGGCTCAAAACTTTTTTCAATTGCAAGATTCAATTAAGCTATCACTTTCAGAACTTTCCCTATGGTTTAAAGCAAATGGTCTGAAATTAAATGGGGAAAAACACATCTTGTCCATTTTAAAACATATCACAAAAAAAGAACAATTATGAATTTGACATTAGTTTAGATGGGAATAAGATTGAAGTAGCTGATTCCACCAAGTTTTTGGGCTTGACAGTTCAAAGAAATTTGAAATGGTCTGATTACTTGCAAATACTTGCTAAGAAATTAAATACAACTTGTTTTCAGATTTCTGTCTTACAGTCCGTTATTGATTTAAAAACAAAATTAGTTGTTTATCATGCACTTTTTGTATCTCTAATGCAATACGGTATTGAGTTGTGGGGTAGCAGTACTCAAGCAGAAATGATTTTCAAAATTTAGAAGAAATATATTCGAATAATGGCATTTTCTAGTTCAAGGACATCTTGCCGTAATATTTTTAAAGAATTAAAGATTTTGACTTTGCCTTCAATCTATATTTTCAAATTCCTGGTTTTTATGAAACAGAATTTCGCTGAAATTTTAGAAGAACGACATAATCATAATTACAATACCCGTAACAGAGATATTTTGCAGCTGCCAATCCATAGGTTAAGTTCGACCGAAATGTTACCAATGTATTTAGGAAAAAAAAGTACAATAAACTCCATACCAATATTAAACCTATAGAAAGCATAAGTGTATTTAAAAATAAGTTAGAAGAAATGCTAGTCAATAAAGCATATTATAGTATTAAAGAGTATATGCTTGAAAATATCTAGTTAGGCCTAATTAAACTGGTCTTGAATGTATTGTATTGTGATTCATGGTGCTAACTTAAGAAACATTGTAACCTAGTTTTAAGTTGATTCTGACAATGTCACCTGTTTCACCAGCTTTGCTGGATGTATGAAATGTTACTCAATTGTGACAATAAATTCTTGCTTCTTGACCTATCAATTTGACAACATTTACATGGATAAATTTAAAAATAATTACTTATTTGATGAATTTGTAAAATGTTACATTTTTAGCAAAGAACAGTAATCAACACTATAACGCTGGCCAATGGCATTCAAGATCAATTTTCATTTAATAAGAATTATCGCCTTTGTTCAGGAAAAACCTCAGGAAGTGAGGTTACACATAGATTCCAATAAAAGTTATTTTTCATTAGTTTACTATGCATAAATATCTATATATTAATAGGCAAGCATGTTTCGTTTCCTCCTTTTTTCTCAGCTTGTGTGCATCGTAGGAGAAATTCGGGCATACCGTTAGAAAGGTAGAGTCCTGTAGATGAGCAGAATCCCATAATAATTCACATCAGTCATCAGGGCTCCGCCTTACCGGCTTTCAAAGTTTCAATGTTAATCTTATGGGAGAAGAATAATTGATTGATTTCATTAGACAGCTGTTTTAACAAATGATATTAAATCAGGAAGAACAGACGTTTCAGTTATGAAGCATTTTAAAAATATTGGCTCAAGATCATTTCGAGTTTTGGTCGAATTTCGACCAGTAGGCGGCCCCTAGTTTATTTTAAAAGGGAAGTAATTGGATCACTAAAACTAATCAATAACGCTAGAAGAAATCTAGGCTAATCTGTTTATCTTAGTTCATTAGGGGTGTCAGGAGTTGCCTGCACAGTATCATCGCTTAGGGTGAAAATCTAAAATTTCGACGTTTTTATTGAAGTTTTATGTAGGAAATAAACAGTGGTTAACATTACTGTTGCTAAAATGTTTCCTTTATACACAAAAAATCTAAGTTTATTCTAAGTTTTATCTAAGTGATTGAGATAAGATAGTATTGCATTAAAGAAGTGCCAGAATGTTACTTAAATCACAAACAATTTTTATTTTACATAATTTAATGTACATTTGTGGATTTAAAATTAAATTGTATATATTTAAACACTTTTGAATTACTGTACTTAATAACTTATACTTGTATCTCAACGTTAATAAAAATCTTTCCTAATTATCGGTGGAATTTAAAGAAGCCATAATAAAGAAGGCCTAAAAAAATCAATTTCTTTTGGTATATTTGTCACATGAGAACCACTATATTGTAAGAAAACTATAACTGATTTGATTATGTAAGTAGAGTTAAATTATTCTCCAAAATAAAAAAAATAAAAGTAATAAAAGTACTTTTATGAAATTAAAGTAACCACTTACCATCCAACAAATGCGATGTACATAAATGAAATGAAATCAAATCAACGACAAATATTTCTAAATTTGAATTGGCTTTCCTCTTTTCATTTGTAAATGCAATTTGATGACAACACGTGTATCACACTTAAGGAAACAGACGTTAACAAGTATTAAGTTTCAGTAAAAGCTAAACAAGAGGATCACGTGACTAGAATGACGTCATGGGCACGTGACTGGGGCGGGTCTCACGTGACCTGTCTGTCTTACGTGACTGTTGCGTAAAAAGTTCGACATGAAACGGTTCTCGGCGGAGAGAGATTGAGAAAACCGACAGGTTTATGTTGCTAATAAAGGTTCTTAGATGATTATGAATAGGCCCAAAGCTTTGTTTAATGAAATAGACCCCCAAGGGAAATATTTATTAAGTATAATCTTTTCATATTGTAATGAAATACTATAATTTATCAACGATCGTTGCAGGAAGCACCAATAGTAAAATTACAAGTATGACCATAAATAGGTTAATGTGTAAACCAATTGCAAATCAGTTGCATAATGAGTTCCTTATGATACAGGAATGCCTTTATCGTACAGGTTTTAGACCAATGAGATCCCGGAATTTGAGGATAACAATAAAAGTGTATAATAGAAATCTTACAATTAACACATTAGCTGATTGTTCCATTGCAATTCATGCTTTAGTTTCATTGTGTTTCATATATTGTGAGTGAGAACAAGTGTAAGATCAAGAGATATTGTGTATGGCTACATTTTGGGTGGGTGAACGCATAAAATATAAGTATAGCTCATGTAACAGATTAAATGAGTTTTTATAGTACGGGAGCGGCAGCTCAGTGGTGGAGCTCTGGCCTCACTAGCCAGCGGTCCCCGGTTCGATCCAGGGCGATGGCATTACACGCACAAACATGACTCTAGCTCACCTACGTGACTTCTAGGTCTAGGTTACATCTAGCTAGCCTATGTGACTTAATACCGTGACTGTACATTGCTGTCTTTAAATCACCGCACAGGCCTCATGGTGACGGGCAGCGGAGGTAAAAAAAGCAAAGTATGCGAATCAGCAATATTTACAATGAAATATTCTGCGATTTGCGTTCAAATAATTGGAAATAACAACTAAAGAAACCATTGATTTATATTCAAGGCCAAATTTTATACTAACCAAGCTCAAGCGTCAATTATGTTTTTACCCAATTGTTTACGTGCCAATATTAAAATTATATGGGTTTCGTTTCGGTTTTGGATATAAAATACTCAACGAACAATTAAAATTGAACTATTTAAACTCAATTATCTGGCACTACCCACCTGCAGTTTTAAGGCGTAGAAAAACTCTAACAGACGACAAAAACAAAAAAACAAGAAACTTGAAGCCGCAAAACTCGACGTTTCGGAAAACCGCACAACGTTTCCTATGATCTTGGGTGAACTTGAAAATTAATTAAATCAAAGTTGTTCCGTATCCTAGGCGAGCACCGGACTACCACTGCAGAAGAATCGTCGCCATGCTGGGGGGGGGGGGGGGGGGGGGGGTGTAAAAGTTTTCATTTAAGAGGATATCTAGATATCTTCACTCCTGTCGAACGCCTTAAATCTGGAGGTGCTTAGTGCACAATAATTTAGTTAAACTATTAAACACCCCACGAAAAAGCGTTTTTTAGAACATAAGAATTGAACTACCTGTAAGTTAAGTTATCGAATAGTTAAATAAATCTTATTAGATTCCTTAGTTATTAATTTGGAATGAGTGTGTTAGAGTCTCCAAGGGGAGAACCAACATATCGCGGTCCGGACCTCATCGGACGGGTTTCCGCTCAACCGAGCACAACATCCGGTAATCCACAATCCCCCGAGTCTTGCCCTCATGTGACGTCACTTCTCCTACTCCGTTACTGAGTTATTGATGAGTAGCTCTGAAAACATTCCGTGTCCCCTTGCTACACGTCTTGCAGGTTACACATACGTATTTAAAGAAAGGCTACAGAAGTTTTTTTTTTAATACGAGTTAACTTTTAACAATAGTAAAGGAAAATCTAAATTTTTTTTAAATACAATTTTTTCTTCTTTTATGTTTTTATTGAGAGTTTGTAATCAATTTAAGGCATACTTGTTTAAGTTTTTAATTTTTCACTTTGAAAATTACCGATACAAACGTTTTTGGATGACATTTCAAATTAACTTTAGAGTCAAACTATTCATTATTACAAAAAGAAAAAAAAAATAATAATAATAAATAAAATAAAAAAGGCATCAGATACCTAACACATACTTTATCCTAACAATATAAAAGAGGTATTTAAAGCGTCCAAACATTTATGTCTTGATGGCCCAGTCGGAGAGGTACCAACTGAGCAGCAGGAGTTTGACTGTACTCGCGTCTATGACTTTTAACAACTTACTGAATTTACTACTAAATGAAAAATGAAATTTTCTCTATAACCACTCTTCGTAGAGCAATAATTTAAAATACTGGATTATTTAGTTTTTGAGCTCGATTAGTGATAAGTAAAATATATTTTTTCTAAAAAAATGATTTTTAAACACTTTTGGTTCTATAAATTTGAATGCAAATTTTCTCAGAAATGCGGGTGGTGTTATTTTATTCGGCAATTAAATCTTGATAAACCATAAAAATTTAATCAAAATTGTTGGAGACATTTTTGAAAATTTGGATTTTTCCTGATTTTTAGGGGTTTTGGGGGTAAACTAACCTTTAGAATCAACAATTAAAATAATGGAAAATTGCCTGGAACTATCTTGCATTTGGACCTATTTACTTAATTTAATTAAAATCGGACCATTTGGGTAGTCTCCAGCTCTGTTTACATCCACACACAGACACACATACATACACACAGACACTTGTCACTCTGAAAACCATTTTTTTTGGACTCGGCGGGCACCATAAAAAATAAATCCACCAACAACTCAAATTTGAAATATTTTACGAAAACAATACTTTCTCCATATACCATGTTATTGGGGGAGAAAATAAAAATAAATACTTAAATCGAAATAACAAATGGTTTACAAAATTAAATTCAATTTATAATAACTAATGGAAAATAACTATAATGTTAAAAATAATAACTGACAGTTTAAGAAGTGTTTATTAACTACTTGCATAATTTTATAACAATTTTATGACTATTTACGAATAATTGAAATTTTATGTGTTTTTGTTTAGCTATTACAATAACTAAGATCCCAAAACGAACAATTCACTAATAATATTTTTATTTAAAAAGAGAACGACTTTTAATAAGTGACATTCTTTGCGACGAGAAGGGCAGCTCCTGTCTCGTAAAGTAATGGGCCGCAATGATTGATGCCCCGAGTAATGCAAGGCGATGTTCACCTGCACATTTTCCGCTCAAATGAAATACCTCACAGGTATTACAGAGCGTCAACATCAACATTCGACCTGTTTTCATTTCAAGATTATAAATACTACAAAATACAAAAAACACTATTATCGTTTTCAATTTTTACGATATGTTATGTTAATATAACAACAGGAAATCTACGAAAGTTCTATTGAAAATTCTAATTTATATAAAATTATTAGAATAAACCTAAAATAGAAGGAGTCTCCAAGAAATAACATAACTAGTTCAGATAGTATTAAAAAAAGTATTTATTTATACTGTTCATGACATTACAAGTATTTAGTGTTTAAACATACATCAAGGCAGAAAATAAACACTATTTTAAAATTGACAACTTTATGAGTAACAAGTTATGCACAGTATTGTTAAAATTTATAAGTAATGTGTAATGTTTACCATTAAACATTTTTCTACGAGATTTATAATTTCAAGCATTGTAAAAAAAAATAATAACGTTTAGAGTCAGTGTATTGTTTTACGGCAGCAAATGTGCAAAACTCCTCCATTAAATTAAACCTGACTAAGAAAATAACTATGCTCTGCATTCGTTTTTCAATGGAGAGTATAAATGAAAAGTAACAATATAATTTCCTTATGTGAGACTAATTTTTAGTTACCTAACTATTCCCTAATTATAATTCTGGTTTGGTGCAAAACTTAATTTGATTTAATTCAAATTATTTAAAAATTATTTTTATTTTCATAAATTATGTCTATTTCACAATTAAACACCGAAACAAAACCAAGCACTAGTATAGACCCTTAAAATTTGATACTTCTATTTGGTATTTCCTCCTGAAAAAAATGATTGAAAATTAATTTTTCTTTCTTATAATGTTATTAATTAATTTTCATTTTAACAAGAAGCAACTAAGTCAAGTTTATTCAACATCACTGTGGTGATTGTTACCAGATTCCTAGTATTGCATATGTGGTATGGAGGGAATGTCTGTGTTTAAAACCAACAACATGAATGCTAATGTAACTACCCGAGCTGCATTCTCCAATTATCACTCATCCGAGGTTTCAATCACCCTAGATTAATGAAGGTTATGGTTTCCAGTTCAATTACGGCCCCTTATTAATAATTCATCAATATGCAAAGGTTGCACTAATTAAACAAGTAATGCTCTCACTCGGTCATCTTCGATTCATTAAAAAGTTGACTTTTTTTAGAAAATGAAATTTATTTCGACAAAAAAACAAAACAAACAATAGAGACCTTCGCAAATTATTACTGCCTCTATCTTATACAGAACGTTGTTGCCCTATTTAATTTTGCCGTATAGACAAACGCTCTAAAGGTCTGAGTTTTCATTGTCAAACTTTTTAAAGTTCCATTGAAGTAAGTTATATATTAATAGTAGGCTATTCACCGTAGTCCTGGCAAAATGTAAAAGGAAAGCTTGTATTATAAAACTGTGTATTATAATTCTTGATATTCATTTGCATTACCATTAGGATACTGTAGTCGTGATTAGACTCTTGATGTTCACAGGTATTTTACGTAAAGCTGATATCAAATCCAATATAGGATGTACTCTGATGTTGATGATCGTAGGATAGTCTACATGAGAGGTATCCATTTTTCCTTCGTTAAGAACAGCAGAAACCACACTACTGTTAACGAGAAGTATTATTTTTAAGCTGTGTATTCATGGTCTTTAAGAAATACGTAAGTTTTTCTAGAGCATTCATCTCCTTCTGGTCTTCGCTGCATTTCCTTAAGTTTTTTTTTTTTTTTTTTTTTTTTTTTTTTTTTAATGGGACTTATTGAGGTTAAGTTACTCCAATGTCAATAAAAGAGAAAAAACTATAATGTTCATAGCAAATTTGATTAAGTTATGTCAATAAATAAGCAATATTCAGAGTTTCGTTGATTACCCTTAAGAATAACATGGGAAATACATTTTTGGATTTTCTCTGTAACCAGTTATACTAAGCTAAAAGTTAAAAATACTAAATTGTTTGTTTTTTCTAGCTTTTTCATATGGTTTCATTTATTGAATTTGAAAAATTGAGGTAAAAAATGCCAAAAACCCCTTTGGTAAAATACATTTTTTACATGTAATATTTCGTTATCATAGTATGATGCAATTATGGATATTACTTAAAAAAAAGGTTTTCCCCTAAATTTTAATTTCGTTGAGTAAAAACATTTTGTATATTGTGTGGGCCGGGCAGGTCGCTGCTTAATTGCCCTGTCCGTGGCTCTTCTCGGCTGAGTGCGTCATCCGTTAACCGCCAAAATGGCCTCCGTACCTCACTCCGTTTGGCCTATATAAAAATATACGCACCGAAATGGTCCTACATTGTTGGGTCTACTGTAACAGTGTATATAAAAAAAAGTATAATTGACATTTAAAAATTTAAGACGTTTCACAGCATGAACTTTGGGATAGGGCCTATTTCCAAATGTAATACAAACAATAGCACAACTACTTTGTAGATGGTCAAAGTGAACAAAAATATCTGCAAAATATATCTTAGCAATTAAGTAAGGACATGGCACTCATTTAATCAATGGACTGAGTTTTTATTACAAACTTTTGTTTTATTCCTTTTACTGAATGTTTCTGTTGTTACAGTAAATTGTTACTCAGTTGTTTTCAGGGGATGTTCTTACAGCAGCCATTACTTTAGCATAAAGGTAAAGGTAAAGGTAGGCCTATACCTCAATATCCTTGAATTGACTGTTCAATCCCAGACAGGGTCCATTGTACGTACAGTCCCAGTTGCCATTTGTCATTGGAACATTAATTAATTACCTCTCCTACAATAGGCTGACGTTAGATTGCAATACAATCTGGACTCGTACATTCCATATCACACAGTTAAAAGTTCCAATGTTGTAAAAACACACAAAAATTTAACAAATAATAATAAAATATATGTTTTTTTTATTGTGGTTTTTACCCATTTTATCAGGAAAATTCTTTATTGTCGTTTGAAAATTAAATAACGTACATAATTAATAATTGAATAAGATCTCATGGCAATTTTAAAATATTATAGTTTATAAATTTTTAAAACAGCCTCTTATAATTAGCTTAAAGCAGTTTGAGATTGTACATAATATGTAGTTTATAACGTAATTTATGATGTAACATAAGCTCTTCATAAGCATCGAGATGGAGTGCCTTAGATTGAATTACCTAACCCAAATTACTGAATATCGCTCCTTCATATAACATTATCCGGCACACAATGAATCGGATGGTACTTGCAGTTGTTTTCCGGCCCGAAACATTGTAATCAATTGCAAAATAGCTTATATTCATATTTTTCTTAATTATAAACCTTATACCATTAAAAATATATATACTTTTTGTATTTTTATTACTATTTTCTATTTACATTCACGAACTTCTAGTTCTAATTCTTCGTACATTAACTGTGACGAATAATGATGAATAATTTCCAATGTTATTGTATGAGTAAATTTATTTATAAAGTATATTTTCTGTATTATCCTTTAAGCTAAAAGAAGGATAACCCACAAGGCGGCTACAGATAAGAAAAGTATGCCTAAGATCAATGTTCGGCATTTTTTGTGCCTTTTCTGTTTTAACAACACTGAGAAGTTTTGATTGGAAATATTTACTTAGTATCTGAAAGATAAATCCATTTTTTTCTCACAAGCCGAAATTATTCGAAAGTAAACCTGAGTACATAGGCCTAAAGCTAATTTCACAATTGCCTCCGTACCTCACTCAAATAGATAATTTTAAAAGATTTAAACTTGAACATAAAGAATACCTTTTAGAACAGCGATTTTATCAGCTGCCTTATTACCTCACCTGATATAACCTCCTTCAGCCCAACCTAATCTAACCTCTAACCTTACCTAAATTTTAATCTAAAGTTTAACCTTTTACCATTCCGCCATGACAACTACTGAATAAGTGGAGCTCTAGTAATTAAGGCTGCGGTCTACCCCAGCCAAAACAACAACAATGCCGAATGCCGCCTCGCGGCCGTAGCGCTAGGCAAGTTTGATGGCTGCAGAGGTTTACGGGGATCGTGTTTCAGAATTAACCGATTAAGATAGAGATTGGCTGTTAACCTTTTCTAAAAGAAAAAAAGGATCTAGTCGGTTATCTTTTTAGAATTTTTAAATAAAATTTCTAATTTTAGTAATAACTGTCTAAAATCATCTGTTTTTTTTTTTTTTTTAGTTTTGTAAATGCAGAGGTTTACGAGGATCGTGTTTCAGAATTAACCGATTAAGATAGAGATTGGCTGTTAACTTTTTCTAAAAGTAGGAAAAAGGATCTAGTCGGCTATCTTTTTAGAATTTTTAAATAAAATTTCTTATTTCAGCTATAACTGTCTAAAATCATCTGTTTTTTTTCTTGATTTTTAACTGAAGTTTTCTATTGGTTTTAATGAATTAACTACAAAAGTGTAACAGGGGGAAATTAGTACCGTTATTCTTCTTTAATATGACACCCTATTTATAGCTCTAGGCTTCATTTAGCAGAAGATAAAACGATTCTAAAAAACCCTTGCATTTGTGTGCGCGCCAGGGGTAGACTGGAGCCCGAGACCACCCCGGTCTACCCCTTTCGCGCACCCATATGCAAGGGTTTTTTAGAATCGTGTTATCTTCTGCTAAATGAAGCCTAGAGCTATAAATATGGTGTCATATTAAAGAAGAATAACGGTACTAATTTCCCTCTGTTACACTTTTGCAGTTAGTTCATTAAAACCAATAGAAAACTTCAGTTAAAAATCAAGAAAAAACAGACGATTTTAGACAGTTATTACTAAAGTTAGAAATTGTATTTAAAAATTCTAAAAAGATAGACGACTCGATCCTTTTTTCTACTTTTAGAAAATATTGACAGCCAATTTCTATCTTAATCCGTTAATTCAGAAACACGATCCCCGTAAACCTCTGCAGCCATCAAACTTGCCTAGCGCTACGGCCGCGAGGCGGCATTCGGCATTGTTGTTGTTTTGGCTGGGGTAGACCGCAGCCTTAAAGAAGAAAACTGACAGGTCTCATACCAAGAGCTGGTCAATCGAGACGACGTGGGATGTATGTATGTATGTAAATAAAAATCGTATAGTTTTGAAATATTAAGATATTTACTTCCGGAGCTTTTATGTAGAAATAAAGTTATTTATTTATTATCACTTTTATGTATGTTTCATGTAAGTTGTCTTGTGTCTTATAAATGACCATTAATGTTATATCAAATTAGTGATAATTTAAACTATCATTAAAGCTATTTCATTGAATCAAAGAAAATTTTTGTAATAACCAAATACATCAATTTAAAGCAATTAGTGCATGTTATGGTAAAATATCTTTATCTGTATGGTAGAAGAATAAATAGTAACATAAAAATAATCTTTACAGAAACATTTCATGTTTTCCTCGTTCCATAACGTACAATCCTTCAAGCTAATTTATGATTCTCGACAATGACTGATGGGCTGATATGACTCTTACTTTTGTGTTATAAGTTACTATGAATAATGAGGTTTCGTATTCTCGTTTTTCACACCACAAAAACATTTTTATGATTAATTTGTTATATTCCCATATAAGTTTTAAAATGAAAATCGATTTTATATATAATTTACATGACCGTTAGAGTATCCATGAGAAAACCGAAATCTGCCTGTGAAAGTTAATTTCATCCACCTCTGAACACCACAACTAAAAACTAAAAATAACAGTGGTACGTGTTGTATTAAAAAATGATTTATAATGAGGATAAAGTTTTTTTTATTATTTATTATTGATATACTTCTGATTCTATAATTGTTAAAGTTTAGGAACATTTATTGGCTCAGAGATTAGACAAATAAATGTAACTTTTGACATCCGAATTTAGCTAGCCGTAGCTACTCATTCACAGCAGCATTCTAATAAGCTATTGTTAAAATAATAGTCACTAATATCTTTCACAAAATGAAATTTTATCTTAGAAGATATTAAACAACGGGTGATATACATTTTTGGGGATTTATTTTTGGTAGCAGCTGATATTTTTCACAGTTGATAATATTGTTGATAATGACGTATATGATATTAGATATCATACAATATCTGACAACACCTCTTATCTGGTTGTAGCTTGTAGCAGGTAGCTGATGATGTTTGGCAGCAGCTAATAGCTGATAGCTGGCGATACTATAGTGAGATGCGCGCGCACCCCCACCACCACCCACTGCCAGCAGCACAACAGTTGTGTGCGAGCTCTGGTCATGGTTAGTAGTCAACCTCTCAGACGCTACCGGTTCTCTATTTTACTGGATTGTTTGTAATTGTGATGTACATATTGTCGAAGTAATTTGTTTGATAATTATATAAACTACCTGCTGTACCTCGAGTGGGTTACTCCTCCATTTTTTTAAGGTAAAATATTAATTGTAGCTCTTCTAAAGCCGTGTCTTGAGGTATTATTTAAACAAGTCTTTATTGCGAGGTTAGAAAACTTTTAGAATAATCTGTGTTTTTCTAAAATAAATTTAATTGATTTTTAAGTTGTATGATGGATTCCAACTAATGTTGAAGAATTAAAATGTTAACCTGTTTATTTCTATATAAAATGCAAATATTTGTTTTCATTCAGCTCAGTTCACAAAACCATCTATTTTTAATTGTTAGTATATAATTCTAAACGAGCACAGTGAAAGCGATTGGTCCAACAGGCAATAATCAGTAGAGCCAGCTAATGCCCATCGGGCTAAATAATGGCTATTTGCCTTCGAGGCCAATTACCATCAATTATACCTTATCGTTGAACATGGATGGCAGGAGTAATAAGGCCGGGCCGTTTGTCATTTTTTGAGAGAAATTAACGAGCCAGCGAAGAAAAACATACATTATACTTTTATAAAACTGTGAGAGAATAATATGATTTAAAAAAAGGATGGGTGGACGTTATTGATCATTAAAAATCAAACTTTAACTAGAAATCGTAATTACATAACCATGCGATAAGAGCAATCGCATTCAACATAATATACGCAAGTTTTCAACATTCAAGCGCAACACTTTAATGGCATGTAGAATAGTGTCATGTTTAGAAAATGATTATAATAAATAAACTCATGGCAATAATTATCATATTTTGCAATCACCGAATTTAATATTACCTATTCAAGACAATAAAATGAAGTTACAGATAGAATAAAATTCAACCAAAAATAATTACTTCAGTATGAATAAGGTCATAGCAAAAAAGGTCATGGAAAAATATTCTAGTAACATATTTTAAGAGAGAATTATTTTAATAGAATTGGGAAATACCTGCTTATTATTTTTTTATAAACATAAACGAACAAAATGAAACAGTAATGGTAATTTTTACTTTGTTAATGACTGTTTGATGTTCCATTAAAATTTTTTCCGTTCTGTTTTTAAAGTAACTACTGTCTTTCCAACATTAAATTATCTGTACACCAATCGTTTAGACACACCAATAACATCTTAGAACGGCCTGATAGAGAACGGGCAAAAACCTAGTCTTGTTACTGTCTAACGTCAACCTATTGTTTGACGGCATGATTAATTAAAAGCCCAATGACAAATGACAACTAAGTCTGGAATCGAACAGGTTGAGGATTAAACAGCAAAACTCAGCTTTAGCAGATTTGTGTGATGACTAGTTTACCATGAAACTGAAAGCTACTAAGTTAAAGAAATTAACTTTAGTCCATGTATATAAATTTACTGAAATGTATATTTAATGTATCTTCCACAATATTTTTGAAACCCCTTTCTTAAGGCCTTATATTTACAGGGATAGGCAGTGAATGGGCACAATTTTGACAAATCGCCAATAATGGATTTACAAAAAATTGATTGTAGTTCTGATTTTATATGAATGTAAATTAATATTTTGCCATGAAAACCTGCCATTTTTTATTAGGTCTTATTAAAGTGTAGTTTTGTTTTTCGTGTTTTTGTTAACATAAATGGAAACATCACAAGACAGTCCATGCACTAAATTTGACATCTTATTTAGGGCTAAGTTATCTAAAAAATGTGACCCAAAACCAAAGAAAGTAGAGAGGAACAAATAAAAATAAACATAGTTTTGTTGGAGATCGTGTTGAAAATCATGGCTGACAGTGAGAAAAATGTAAAAACCGAAGGACGCAAACATTCTGATACTTTTAGGTCTTCGATCTTTGGAATTATTTTTTATTTGCTTTTTTAGATCTTATTTTGTTTCTGCATTTGACACGCCACCCGAACCCAAAAAAGAAGCCAGGAGATGCTAAGTTTGTTGATCGGATGGCGAAGGGATAGCTATTTACTGCCATTTAAAAAATTAAAAACTAAAATTGTACCTTAATAACACATAATAAGAAAGATTTTTATGGTAAAACATTGATTTCCATTCATTTAATTAAAAATAATGATAAAACAACCATCCTCTTTTAAAGATACATTATTGGTGACATTTTAAAATAGTGCCGTTTAATTTCCTCACTCTGTATTACAAACAAATACCGGGTTAAACGAGCCTTGCTTTTTGGTTTCAATTCACTTTTCTCATAGTAGTACCATGGTAATCAGGCCTTAAAGTTTACACGCCAACTATAACTTTTCACAAGTGACAACTGTTTTAAAACAGTGCTTGAAAGCAGAATTCTTTTATCTTGGTTTACCTTTCGTTGTTAATCCGTTGCCTTTATGGAAAACCGTAAGATCAATGGTAAAAAATTACATTTGTTTTTTCAAAGGATTTTAAAATGGTAAAATTTGTACTTTTTAATTTTTCATGAAGAACTTCAAATGAACTAATAACTGTCCTAGATGAATAAATGTTCAAGATTGAATGTTCTGAATAAATTAATGTACTAAACGAATTAAATAAAAAGTTTACATTAAAAAAGTACCTTAAAACTTACTTAATTTTACTACAGAGTAAAAAGAGTTTTCAAAGTAGTGGCTTCTATTTTAAGTACTTGTTTCCACCAGACACGTTACACTCAGCATGATGAATTTGAACATAATAGTATAAGGAGTTATTTGAGCAAACACACATCATCAATAGTATAAGGAATTATTTGAGCAAACACACATCATCAATAGTATAAGGAATTATTTGAGCAAACACACATCATCAATAGTATAAGGAATTATTTGAGCAAACACACATCATCAATAGTATGAGGAGTTATTTGAGCAAACACACATCATCAATAGTATAAGGAATTATTTGAGCAAACACACATCATCAATAGTATAAGGAATTATTTGAGCAAACACACATCATCAATAGTATAAGGAATTATTTGAGCAAACACACATCATCAATAGTATAAGGAATTATTTGAGCAAACACACATCATCAATAGTATAAGGAATTATTTGAGCAAACACACATCATCAATAGTATAAGGAATTATTTGAGCAAACACACATCATCAATAGTATAAGGAATTATTTGAGCAAACACACATCATCAATAGTATAAGGAATTATTTGAGCAAACACACATCATCAATAGTATGAGGAGTTATTTGAGCAAACACACATCATCAATAGTATAAGGAATTATTTGAGCAAACACACATCATCAATAGTATAAGGAATTATTTGAGCAAACACACATCATCAATAGTATAAGGAATTATTTGAGCAAACACACATCATCAATAGTATAAGGAATTATTTGAGCAAACACACATCATCAATAGTATAAGGAATTATTTGAGCAAACACACATCATCAATAGTATAAGGAATTATTTGAGCAAACACACATCATCAATAGTATGAGGAGTTATTTGAGCAAACACACATCATCAATAGTATAAGGAATTATTTGAGCAAACACACATCATCAATAGTATAAGGAATTATTTGAGCAAACACACATCATCAATAGTATAAGGAATTATTTGAGCAAACACACATCATCAATAGTATAAGGAATTATTTGAGCAAACACACATCATCAATAGTATAAGGAATTATTTGAGCAAACACACATCATCAATAGTATAAGGAATTATTTGAGCAAACACACATCATCAATAGTATAAGGAATTATTTGAGCAAACACACATCATCAATAGTATAAGGAATTATTTGAGCAAACACACATCATCAATAGTATAAGGAATTATTTGAGCAAACACACATCATCAATAGTATAAGGAATTATTTGAGCAAACACACATCATCAATAGTATAAGGAATTATTTGAGCAAACACACATCATCAATAGTATGAGGAGTTATTTGAGCAAACACCCATCATCAATAGTATAAGGAGTTATTTGAGCAAACACACATCATCAATAGTATAAGGAGTTATTTGAGCAAACACACATCATCAATAGTATAAGGAGGTATTTGAGCAAATACACGTCATCAATAGTATAAGGAGGTATTTGAGCAAACACACGTCATTAATAGTATAAGGAGGTATTTGAGCAAACAAACGTCATCTATAGTATAAGGATGTATTTGAGCAAACACTCGTCATCAATAGTATAAGGAGGTATATGAGCAAATATAATGGTATTAATACATAAATATAAAACAAAGACAAAAAACTATGGGCAACAAAGAATACTAAAAAAATAAATTGATATTATTATTGTCTTGAAATGCACCGGTCATAACCTTATGAATAATTAATTACTTAGTTTGATATAACTCATACTAGTTATTTTTACAATAATTGATTATTGTGAAATTTGATCATGCAATGAATTTACATTCAGGTTTAATGATGTAAGTAAGGTTTACTCTGTTCTCCATTGTCAGTTTTGTTGAGAAATCTCAAAATGTAAATTAGATATTATAATGAGATGAACTTTCGGTTGTCAAAGAAGTTGTCAACATGTCACTGTGAGATCTAAATGCTTTGTCGAATCGATTAAAATATCTTTAGAATTCTTATCCTGAGCTAAATATTATTCAAACCTGAAAATTTCTATTAATCCCTTCGTCCCTGATATTAGTACATAATGAAATACATTTTCACTTGATATATTTGGCTGGTATTATTACGAAATAGAAGGTTGATATAAAAATACATCGAAGCTTTTTGGGATATTATCTTACAAAATGTATTAATTAGGGACAAATTAGTAAAATATTTAAATACTGGTTTTGTTCAAGAGTTGAATGCTAGTTATGATCAATCGGATATCCTTCAGAATTTTCTTCGTGAAAGGAATTTAAGGACTTTGGGACAAAGGTTACAACTGAATTTCACCATTTTTGTTTAACTTCAATGAAAAGATTAATTAATTTAACGTTTTAACTTTAAATATAAAAATAGTTTTTATAACTTTTTAATTTGATATGAAATTAGTAACATACAACTAACGTTTGATGTATTTTTTAACGATTGATGTAATTTTAACGTTTGATGTTACATTCTTTTAGCATTTTATTCGGAATACAATTCACTTTAAGATAATGCAGTACCCTATTGGGATTGCATGGATGTTACTAAATGGAAAAAAAACATTCACCCAACCAAAATATATTACAATTGAGATTCAGTCTGTAAAAAACTGTGTTATGTTGTATCCGTTATGGCTGGTATTGCGTGTGTTCAGGAAAAACACATTACTGAGGAAGACACGCTAACCCCACTAGAGCAGAAGACTTTCCTGTGCATCAAAGACAATTCGAAAAAGGCGCTCAACATACTATTATCAGACGCAAAGAAAGTTTAATCAATATGCAATACAATTATGACATCAATAGCAAATGTATTGTGACTTGATCAAGAATACTGTAATCAGGAATATTTCGGCTAAAGTTGTAAAAAAGTGTTTTCTGAAGGGATACCCTCACCTCTTCGACTGGTCAAAAGTCTTAATGTCAAATGACCCCGGTGCAAAGCGGGGTTAGAATTTAAGGTAAAGGCAGATTGATTTGTGTACATCAAGTTGAAAATGGAAACTATTTACATGAAAATAACCAGGTGTAATATGTATGGTGCATTAAGTATACACCAATATAAACCTATTGCAATTTATAAAAATTTTCACTTTCTTTATGATGATAACAATTAATTAGTCGTAAAACCTAGAACGGTTCAAAATGTTGAAATTTATTACATCATTTCATTTTGTTAAGGATTATAAAAAAAATCCACTTCTCTAATTGGTTTGGAACCCATAAGCCAATATCATATTTTAAATAGTCTTTAAAAACGCTATAGCGTCCTTCTTTTTGCAGTTTAAAAAATAATACAAAAAATAATTGATAGTGGTTATACATTTTGATAAAATATTATCTTACAATAATATAGAAGTTGGGTAATTAGTGGCGTAATAACAATGATTTTCTTTTTTATATAAAACTATTGATTGTTCTTCTTTATTAATTAAGAGGTTTGATTTATTTTTTATGTCTAAGGAATTTTTCTTGATGTTTCTCTATCATCAAGTTATCCAGTATTCCAATCATAAAATTTCACTAGCTGTAAGTAGGGTGTGACACTACTGTACTTAAATGTTTCGACGCTCAACAACTGTATTCAGTAGAATCTCAAACAATCAAACAACCAAACAATCAAGCCATATCTAATAGATTATTAATGAATAATTATTTTTATTACTAAATAACCTACTGAATACCTGAGGAGTACTCAAGTAATAATGAGTAACTGGGCTTATAAAATTATTTTAAGACATTTGGTGAGACATTTCCTTAATATTTGTACACTGAAAAATCCAAGATAAAGTTTTACTGTTAAAGCCATTGAAATTACCTTCATTATGAAAATAACAATCAATATACAAGTTGCAGTAAAAATGTATGGTGAACTAAATAGTAAAGACCGTTCAATTAAATAGTCATTATTATCCATTCTTTTTAAGTATATCATCGCCAGCAGTTACTTGAATACTTGCTATCTTGAAGTTTCCAAAGATATAATAAAAAAATATATCTTTGGTATGCGGTATGTGGTTCTGTTGTAACCTGGCCGGGTGGGTAATTAATAACGAGGGCGAACAGTTTATGATAAGTTTATTGACATTTTAACCCAAAATACAGTCTACACAATTACTGCGAAACCCGGCCGATGGCCACGAGCGGTTCGACCAATCAAATCTCCCATTATAAATTCACAATAATACGCAAAATAAGAATTTAGTGCCTACAAGGAAACACCTCGCCTAGTCAGAGTCTAAGCCGTAGCCTACCTGGGTAGCACCACAGTAGCAGTAGCAGCTGCAGCATACCGTCGCGGCTCTGGGTGACAGTCGGGGCCAGTGTCTTGACGAGGAGTGATCGAGCAAGCGACGTTGCGGTTGTTTGCGAATCTTTTACTGATAATTTGGATCAGGGGTGGGGAGCCAATGAGGATCACCAGCCCTAATATAGACCCGTGACGCGTGTTCTTTTAAATTAAAACAGAGTTGGCACAAGCCTGAATGACAAAAAGTTATTTTGGAAATTTAGACGCTTTGGACACAACACTCGCCCCTTTTTTCTAAAAGTGAGACCACCCTTCGAGTGGTCTAACTTTTCCCACGGGAACTGTCAACCCCTTTTGCAATGTTTGGTCCAGGTGTTTCCTTCACAGCTAAGTTACTGATACAATCTGATTTTTTTTTTTTTTTTAATTGAACAAAATCTGAATTAGAATACAATCAAAACACAAACGTTAAAATAATAAAATAAATATTAGAACTTAAGACTACCACACTATAATGACAGTGCAAGATAGACCAGGAATTCCATTATCAGGAAGCTCTTCCGGTGGTGATGATAACGCTGGCACAGCGCCGCGTCACCGAGCCTACAGCTGTTTGCGGTCAACGTCAAGGCCGCGTCCACGTTGCCATGTTTACTAACAACAGTCCGTGCTCCCCTGACACATATACTACGTCACTAGGACTCAACAATCGCTTTCCCTGGTCACTATTATTAAACAACAATAATTTGCAATAATTTAAGCAAAACAAAGCAGACTACTAATTAATTATTACCATTACAAACCAAACTAGTCAAACATAATATTTATATATTTTAAGATATCTACACATTGTTTTTCCTTTAATTCCTCATATAAAACAATAACTTTATCATAACACCATTTTCACGAATTAAACACTAAACCAACATACTAAATTTACAAGAAATCCAAATTAATGACTACCATATCTCACCCAATGATTCCTTGTTTAATATACAATAAAATGCACTTTTCCCCCTTCATTAAAATAACACTCCCCTTTATTATGGTTTTGCACCTAGCACCCCCATAATAGTGTAATAGACCGCAAAACATGACACGCTATTGACACAAAATTGTACTGAAATGAAATTAATGAAATGAAATTTACTTTATTCCCCATACCATTACATTTACATAAATGACTAAATGCAAATACAACCAAATCACTGCAAATTTCATTTATTTTTAAATTTATAACTACAAAAAAAATACTAAATAACAATTAACTTATAAATAAAAAACAATTTGAAATGCACTTTAAAAATTTACTGAAAGTACAGTACGCGCTCGGACGCCGCTGCTAAATGAAGACCTGAGGGAAATAATAGTAATCAACCAAGTACGTAGATCTATCAATATTAAGAAACAAATTTGGTTACCTAACAAGCTAGAGGCTGGTTCCGTAAGGTGGGCCTGAGCACTTCACCAAACAATCAGTCTGTACAGTACCATCGGACACACGATCATTTACTTAAAAAAGAAAGAAAAACGACACTAATCCACTACTATAAAACTACAATATACATGACCAACCGCGGACTGGCGTTTTAATTGCCGGGGTCAGCAACTGGGGCTGTCCCGTCCTTTTGCGGGGGCGGAGGTTCTCTCATGGTATTCCAAGGCACCAGCTGACGTTCCTGTGTTATTCTGGCGTCTGAAACCCTTCGCTGGTCCAAGGCCTTGAAAAATCTACCCCTGCCCCTGCCCTGGGCTAGGCCCAAGGGCGGTAAGCTGGCCTCCTTCCACTAAATTGTGGAGCACCCCGTGCTCTGCAAAGTTAACAAGTCATGTTGGGCCCGTAGACCAGAACTACGCCTCTCCCTGTTTGGGAATTTATCCACACCTCCTCTCAACTTACCCCCTCACCGGTGATCGGCCCCAGCACCGGGTCACTCACCACCAACTACCCTGGTTCCCTATTTTCTAGCCCGTCCATGGCACTGTCACCCGATCGACTGCCACAGTGAAAGCCACGTCCCCCCTCTAAGATCTGCCTCGAGCTCGTTGGCTCTGCATTCCGGCTAAATCAATAAATTGATGTGATTCATTAGTTGGAGATCAATTTAAACTACAATATAACTTAAGCGTCAGACTACTTGTTTGAACTCATCTAAATCGGTCTAATAACATTGGGTTACACCGAACCCTTTTAGCAGCAACGCCCCGTCTATTTAATCCTTCTTCAAATTACTTAACCCTATATATTACACCCTGACAAATAAACAACGCCCCTGTTGAATAACAATTACACAAAAATAGTACACCATAAAACATGCTACACAGCCATATATGCAGTATTCATTCCTTGACTCGGCTAGAATAAACATAATACTTCGAAGTCTTAAAAGCTATAACCCCCACTTAGTCTAGAGACCATTTAGCCGCTATTGGCAGGGTGCGGTTACCCGACAAATGCACAGACTGACTACTTTATCATTTTTGGATAAATTTAAATTTGGGTCAGCCTGGCCCCCCTTAAGGCAGTATACGCATCTTAGGACACGCGGCTATACGTTGAAAAAAAATTTGAATTTCGTTTCTTGGAGGCAATTTTCTTTGTCCACCGCTGAATTTTAATTAGGCCGGAAAGACGCGTGACTAGATACCTGCCGCTCCGTAACCTGGCACTAAGCTATCAACACATATTTCATATATTTTTCCAAAGCAAGTGAATGCATGCGTCACCCACTGATGGCATATGCATTCACCGCCACGTGCTGAGCACAGCACTTATTCAGCTAGATCTTATAGCTAACACTGTCACACTACAATCAGTAACACTCTATTTGAATAAACTTTTTATCTCATGACAATGCTGAGATTCGCCTCACTTTTTTTTCTTTTAATTCACTACTTTACCTTTACACTTCACTTTCACTTATATCTCGGACACCTCCACATGATGCTGCAACTCCACATAACGGGTTGACTCCAACGATGTGGGACGACTCGGCTCTGCTGCTCCAAGGGTGACTTCGGCATGGCTAGTCCGACGATACAAGGTAGGCGTTGGGGTAGGTACAGCGCAGTCCACCGTTGACATTAGCGCCCCCGATGGTGTGACTTCTGGGCTGTCTGGGCGGTTCCGTAGCAACCACAGGAACTAGACAAGACTGTAGAGAGGCTTCTAAAGCACAAACATACTCCGATGACTAGCAGAAACGTCATGGTGAACTTGACTCACAGGTCCATTTTTCTAGTGTCTGTCAGCATCTTGAAGTTTGCCTTGTGTTGCTCAACACTCTCAATAACGGATTGGAGATGAGATTATGATGTTATCGGTACCTTGGTGTATTGTAGAATGTCTCTCAGTGATGTTAGCTCCGGTGCAGATTCTGTTTCATTGGCATATGACTTTATTATGGATTTTTCTTCAATACCCAGAAGCGGATTAAACCTTTGCGTTATCAGAGTAAGTGACTCATTGGTGCTGTATACCCGCAGTTTTTGTTGATGGCATTCTGTGAACTCTGCCGTCAATGGTCCATGATGCACTATCCTGGAACAGACTACTGGTACCGAGGCTCCTCTTTCCGCCAGCAGCTGCGCAGCACAGTCGGACTCCATCCTCATCAGTAGTGGAAACACAGGTTGGCACCATGAGAACTGCCCTCCATGCAGCTCCCCTTCAGTTGGCTCTCCTCCAAGGTGGCGAATCTTTGTCGATCCAGCGAGATGGCCAGGTAGGGCTTTAGGTCAAAGAAACTAACATAGGCATTGAGGTGTGAATCAAAGACTGGGAGATTAAACTTATACGAAATAACTCTAAAGATCTATGGGACATCAATGGTACTATGATAACATTTTTAATTCCATCTTTATAAGCCACGGCAAGCTCTTACAGAGCTTATAATGAAAATGAATACTTTCCAAATCCAGTTTGGTTATCAAAAATAAATTTTCAGGCAGCCTTTTGCTTACTTTTACCAATAAATCAGCTAATTTGAAAGGAATTATAAGTACTGTGGAAATATAACCCTGAGCTAAACCATCTATGCCTTTTTGAATTTGTAATGACTCGGTGTGTAAATTCTGTGTAACAAACTCAACGCTACGAACTACGGAGTATATTCCATTGTGCACATTTAGAATATAGTTCAATTGAGTAATTTGCAAATCTACGGATTTCTCATACGCTGAGAACTGTCTCAATTTTGACTCTAAAAGTATGGCTAAAGCCCCTACACCAGACTATGTTTTTCTTGTCCCATCCTGTAGTGTTTTAAAATAATTAATTGTTCCGCAGACGCATGGATCACCTTGTATTGGTACTCGGCCAATTCCCAATCTTATCATTCAAGTGCTGGAAGTCGTCCAAAACTAATGTCCCAAACTCGTATACCTACCACATTCTCGCTTCTACTGAATCAAAAATAGCTCGGCGCTCCCACACTGTACCATTATTATTGCTCCTGTCATCTAGTCTTAGTTTCCATCAGTCATGGCACAAATACGCCAAATTTTCTCTTTTAACTTGTTTACTAAATTTTACTAAATCTATTACATCTTAACGTGCGCCGCTTGCAATAGAAAATACTGCGTCTGCCAAATCCGAAACTATTTCCTCTAAGACCAACAAACCGTCTCGGCGCATACGCATAATCGGTTAGCTAAATTACGATTATAACTCAGCAAACTTTAACTATTCTCAAATTTAAAAAACATTCCCCAACTTAATTGAATAATCTATGTGTTTTTAAAATGTTCTTCACGATATATTTTGCTACTAGTGTTGGTCAGAGTTCTTATCGCCTCGCGGTCGACATTTCCGGTCAGATAAGCGCTCTCCTGGTGCAATAGCTTCTAGCCGATTCAACAACTTGTTTCTTAACAATTCATTACATTTTTTTTTACTCTAATAAAATTTATTTTCCCATAACCAATATTTTACATACATAACCCACTGTCCTACTATATACATTGTAATTTCCCAACGCAGCGATTCAAGATCAACCTTACGCCCAGCTAGGAAGTGCATCTTACTTGTTATCGACATTTATCACTCAATTAATTACAAAACTGTCATCCATTAAAAATTTACATATTATCACCACGCGGACTCGCAGGTGACAAATGTTGGTACAAGACAACCCGTCTCCTTCAAGGGACTTAAATTTTAGCTATCACCCGAATCAGTAATCATTTCCGATCGTGACTCATCCACCCATCCTGCTTCCTTACCGCGCTGATGTGCTTCGCTCGCACATGCTTCGCCACTTCCGGCGTTATCTGTACGCATCCCGCCAACTCGTGGTCGAACAAAGAGCACGCATTCGTCCAAGAATCGGCCACCAAATTTGTGTTATCGGATGGCATATCCGGTTCATCGTACACCACATCCTCTGCATCGCAACCCTCAAGTCGATTGCCAATCAATTCCTTGAATTTATTATATTCCAAAAATTAAATTATCTCAATTGCTTTGATCATTTCAAATCCGAAGCCGCATCACCAGCCGGAATTTTTATGTGTAATATCATTCGTGCATCCCAATAGACTTACACCGCCATAGAATACTGATTTATGCTAATAAATACAGATCACATAATGTTCCTCTCCCATCCATTTGGATGCTAAATTACTATATAAATTACTAAATTACTGTACACTACTTCAAATTACTATCAATTAAATTATACACGTCAATTTTCCCCTTCACCTGAAACATTGGTTCCTACTCTCCTTACAACTCAGTATTAATTCCTCTTTAATTTCACCCCAAAAATCGCTACTTTAAGTTTCTAGCATCTGTTACATATTCGTCTTAAAAAAATCACAAACATTTATCCCAGCTACACTATCATTTTCGGACTCGGACAACTCAGTGATCACGAAGTTGCATGCGTCTGACGTCACTAACAGAGTCCCTGCGCCTCACACCTGTACCCCAGGCAACGTACGCCACTAATTTTCGTCATTTCTCCGAAAAACAATTAAGCCACGTGCTCACCGGCACCAATATGATTAATTTCCTCAACAGTTCTACAAGCGGACTATAAGCAAAAAAAATCATCAACATTATTAACACAATAAAACTCTGGCCTCACAACGCCACAAATATTACCACGAACAACACCCGGCTCTCCACTAGCCGTAAAATCAACACAACCCGGCTTTTCCCTAGCCGTAAAATCAACACAACCCGGCTTTACCCCAGCCGTAAAATCAATACAACCCGGCTTTTCCCTAGCCGTAAAATCCATAAATCCCGGTCCTACACCGACCGTACCACAATAAACACCCGGCATTTCCCCAGCCGTAAAATCCATAAATCCCGGTCCTACACCGACCGTACCACAATAAACACCCGGCATTTCCCCAGCCGTAAAATCCATAAATCCCGGTCCTACACCGACCGTACCACAATAAACACCCGGCTTTACACTAGCCGTAACACAACTTCCGGACACGCCCGGGCAACGATGTCTTCAACTACAGAACGTTCTGCCTAACCGAGTCTTTCTATGCTCGACCTTTACAAACTCGCTAGCCCTAGGTTCTAAGATTGAATCGTCACCCAATCTTATCCCCCTCGTCCACCCCTCGGAATTGGCCATTTCCGAAGGCCTCGGTTTCAAATCGTCCCTCAGTGGACAGACATCATAAACGGAAGTTACAGAAAACTCAACACCGGCTTCCACAGCCTACAACGAGTCCAACCCCCAGGACTACCTCAACAACAACGACAAAAAAAACCGCTTAAGTCCGCACATAGAACAACAAATTATCCTTAGTACCCCGAATAACTACATTAATACTGGCTTGTCCGAAAATGTGTAGCTGTTCCTCCGTGATTCCCACGACTTTTATCCCTGATTTCCTTATAAGTACACCTTACAGACCTGCTAAAACTAACAATTCCTCAATATTTTTCTCCTTATAACCCACTAAAATTTGACACGACCTTTCTTTAATTATGACAAAAGTATATGAATTTCTTAGTAACATTTATGGAAACGGTGGTTACTAACAAGTAGAAAAGAAAATAACCAAACAGAATTCAGACCAGCTAAAAGCTTGTCTCACTGACAAAGCACTATATGCAATAAATTAATTTTTCCCTTTTTTTATTTTTATCTTCCTCTCTTTTAATATGAATTTTGGTCTAACATTTATAAATTCTTATCACCAACAACGAATCTATAAATTTTTACTTATTCTGACGCAGTTCAAATGATGTACACTATACTTTGATACAAATAAAGATATTGACTATGAAAAATAGTCTATTACTTCTGGTGCACTTCCTTGCTGACGACGCCATCAGGTCCAACAGTCGGATCTAATTCATTTTCGGACCCTGAGAGCTTACCGACTGCCTTAGTAAATTAACCCTGTATGTACGTCTCTCGCACACCTGTACATACCGACCGCGGACACGCCCATAGTACGAGCTTCCTTCAATGTCGACATTTTCTTAACGGCAGCCTCAAGATCGGCTTGAGTCACAGCCATCCTTTAATTGCAAGTGTACTACGAAAAGTCTTGAGTATTGATTTTCCGTCCCCGGAGTACATAATTATAATAATAATAATAAATTTTATTCCGCTGACAAATTTACATTGTATGGGGGTTTACAAAAAGTCTTTCTATCTGTTTCCCAATTTAAAACTCACAATTCCGGATTCTTCAACAAGATAATTCATTGTTAATTCATTTAACACTAAACTTTTTCAAGTCTTTCTTAATTGCTCTTTTTTTCCTCTCTTCTTTTTTAATCTTTTAATCTTTTTAAAATCCACAGTTATAGCCAACCGTAATACAGTTCGTGTTAATTTCAAGTGCTAGCCCCCGTGTACAGCCCCGTAATATTAAAATAACTCTTGGCTATACATGCCGCTACTCGAGTCCCTCTGTGATACAAAAGTGACAAAATTTCCACAACTATAAATACACATCCGATTATAATGCCAATTAAAAACTCTTCGAGCCAGGAGAAAACCCTCATATTACTCCATGTAACCGATGACAATTCTAGTAACCCTGACCCGTTTTATTCCCAGCTCCTCCGTATAATTAGTTCTACCATTAATGCTCCCTTCAATTTTCCGGGTCACCAGCAATCTCAATAAACTTTGATTTCCTTCTAATAAAAAATTCGGGTCAACGTTTGCACTCAAACTTTCAGTGTGCGGGACTGGGTTGTTTGGGACGTTCTCGTAATATGCTGTCAAAACAGCACTCCGAGTGCCAGCCAACTGGCGTGAAAAACGATGTGTCAAATTTAGATCCCGGACCTGCCGCTTGTTAATTTAATTCTGCGCAGTACCGAAAAAACAAAACGCGTGGGCTGTGACATCCAAGGTGGCTCACGTTGTTTATGCGATTAATTACTCAGTTTAAACAGCTTAATTGAATAACACAATAAATCAAAATACAAAAATGTATATAACTACCATAAAAATAAAATTTCTAAGTCATCCAAATACATCTAGGGCCTAATTCTCACACAAAAGAATACTCCTGTACCTTTCCCTAACATGAATTGATCTAATTTGCAAGTAAAGTACAAGTACACGCTCTTACTAACAATGGCAACACAATTTACAGATCTACAGCTTCCCCTTCAAACACTTCATTACCCAGAAACTGCAATTTAACTGAAAGGTTGGTTATAAGTTTTTCACAAAGAAAATGCGTCTTTCCATGATCCGCTTTGTAAACTGAAATAAGAATAACAATTTCGTTTCTAAAAAAAATAAATAAATATATTCCCTAAGCATCCGTAATAAAATTCAGTCCTAAACAATTTGAATTCCCTATCCTCTAACAACTTTTCCATTTCACTCATAATAAAATTCTGATCCAAATAATTTTAATTCCCTATCCTCTAAGAACTTTTCCATTCCACAGTACTTACTGTAGCTAGTGCAGTAATTACAAAAATTATTTCTCTCATTACTATTTTTTTACCCAAACAATTAATTATATTTGCTACACTTGGATTGATAAGAAAAGGAAAGAATTAAAATAATTCAATATCAAAAACTTCTGACACAAAGTGTGCCAGATCCCACTTCCAGACACCAAATGTTGCAACCTGGCCGGGTGGGTAATTAATAACGAGGGCGAACAGTTTATGATAAGTTTATTGACATTTTAACCCAAAATACAGTCTACACAATTACTGCGAAACCCGGCCGATGGCCACGAGCGGTTCGACCAATCAAATCTCCCATTATAAATTCACAATAATACGCAAAATAAGAATTTAGTGCCTACAAGGAAACACCTCGCCTAGTCAGAGTCTAAGCCGTAGCCTACCTGGGTAGCACCACAGTAGCAGTAGCAGCTGCAGCATACCGTCGCGGCTCTGGGTGACAGTCGGGGCCAGTGTCTTGACGAGGAGTGATCGAGCAAGCGACGTTGCGGTTGTTCGCGAATCTTTTACTGATAATTTGGATCAGGGGTGGGGAGCCAATGAGGATCACCAGCCCTAATATAGACCCGTGACGCGTGTTCTTTTAAATTAAAACAGAGTTGGCACAAGCCTGAATGACAAAAAGTTATTTTGGAAATTTAGACGCTTTGGACACAACAGTTCCTTATAAAAAAGTATGAATGCCAGAGCAACGGTTGAACGAACGTCGCTTATGAAATAGTCTTTAATTTTAAATTCCACATGGTGATTCAATAAAATAAAATAAAAACCTTTAAAAATTTTTATTGGGCTGATAGCTTTAACTACATTCATACCCCACAGTGTCACTAAGCTAATTTAACATTTTATATTTTGAATTTCATTGGTATATTAAAAACACCAGGCATTATTTGTTTGGACCATACGGTCTATACGGTCGATGAATAAATCTAAAAAAAAAACTTCTAAATATCGATGAGACCGTAGTAGTGACACCTTTTGATAGGTAACTCCTATTTTGATGGAATTCGGTATGAAGAGGTACAACCAGATATATTTTCATGAGTTAACGAACCAGCATAATCGGGTAATGGGAACGGCGTTTTATGGGGGTTTAAAGGGTTCGAAATGTTTTTTTTTCTTTTATCAACCTTACATCTTAAAATGTTACAATTTTAACTTAATCAATTTAAAAGATCTTAATAAGAAACAATTTGGTATTTTGAATTTTTTACTTAACTTAAATGGTTATGCAGAAAATAATATAAAATTATTTCCCATGTTATTCTTATGGGGAATCAATAAAAACCCTCTATCTTGCTTATTTATTGCCATAGATTGATAAAATTGTATATGAAGAATTACTAGGTCGGGGTTATCTTATATTTGCCTACATAACCTTATGGCGGCAAACCTACGTTCTCACCCCCATGGTTTTTATGGGGAAAATGAAAAAATGTCAGAATGTGATAAAATTTTGTATCCACGTTAACTAGGTAGGGTTTAACTTTCATTTTGCTTAATAAACCAATATGGCAGCACATCTACATACTAAATTCCATAGTGTTTATGGGAAAATAATAAAATACCTAAATGATAAATGGAAATTCGCTGAGTAAGCAGGTTGGCTGCGACGGGGGTATTTTTAGTCGACTGATGGATATGTTTATATTTTAATGGCAATATCAAACAATATATGTTTTTCGACGGTTATATATGGTATTTACAGTACGCCGTCTATGTATTCATGGCGTCACCTGTCTGTTGCAGTGTTGATGAGGCAGTGTAGAGAGCGACCATGATCAACGAGCAGGTGGTGGAGGAGGTCCTACAAGGCCAGCTGCAGGCGTCCAAGTGGGCCATCCCTCGGCAGACCAAGATATACATCTGCTCTACCAAACTAGGTGAGCGATACCCCTGTAGCACGATACCAACCCAACCAAGTATGCTATTAACCTCTTTTGAAAGAATTTGTCTGAGTGGTACATTAATACACATGGAGGTATAGTTGTGATTTAGAAATTAAGAAGTAATTGTATGTATTGTGAGGCTGGGTATCTTTCCCCAGTTATGTATAGTTTGTAATATTATTTAAAGTCAATACCTCTAATCTACTGACATCTCTTTTTGCAGTTTTTTACTTCCATGAGGTTTTTCCATAAGGTTTATCTTATTTTAACGTAGATCACGAACTCGTTGTGAGCATGAACGTATATTTTAAAGGTATATACAAAATTATTTTATGCTTCTGTATATAAAATACTGTATATTAGTATTTTATGCTTCTGTCAATACAACCGTAAAATTGTTTATATCTTCTTAATTAAAAAATTTGATTTCAAATATGGGGCGAAATATTGTTTTATTTCTAATTTGTCACAGAAAATAAATTTTTGTTAAGTGAAGGTGAAATTAGATAAGAATTATCCGTGCGAATTGGCAAAATAGTTTAAGACGAAGTAGTTGAATAAGGTGGATAAAGCTCGGCGTGCAGATGTATACATTCAAACCTCACAAGATAATTCTGTTATTCATAAACTAATGTTTTGAAATTAAAATGGTAATAACCCATCCAAATGGAAAAGCCCCAAAAGCCATTAAAGCCCTTTGTTTTCTCATTTCATTAACATTTATAATAAAATTAAAAGATTTTTTAAGAGCTGTAAGGAGTAAACACAATACAACACAGAAAGCATCTATCTATTCACACCAAATTGCTAATTATGTTAAAACATGAGGAATGCACTTTTTAATGAATTATATTAAAATAACAACAAAAATTAAAGGCTTCCAAACTGAATATTTCGATTTCAAGCTACTGGCACAGTAGTAAAATTTTAAACGCACAAATTTATTTTGGTAAAGTTATAACTTAATGAAGACAGTTTAAATGAATGATGTTGGAGTCCAGTTCCCTTTCAGTTTAAAACAACCTTTTTTTGTTTTGTGAAAAAGGTAATAGTGATACTGGGGCTTCTGAAAAGGACTAACCCAAATAAATACTGTATTGAAATGGACTATTGGTATTCCTAGATTTCATTGACATAGGTAATGATATTCGAACTCGTTAAGAAATAAGATTTATTAACAAATAATGCACTTTTGTCACTAAATCAATTTTAATTTCAAGGTAACACCTTTTGTTATAATAAGGCATCATGCTGGAGTAATATGATAAAATACAGTATATATTCTTCTATAAAATATACATTGTACCCAAAAGAGTTAGTTATATTACAAATAAGATAAAATCCATAATGCCCAAATCTCTGCTAAGGAAATTGTTATATTTCACTGCTTCTTTTAAAAAACTACCTGCCTCCTAAATATCCAGCATTTGAATCAATCAATTATAAGTTTTAGAAAGTTTATTTAGGTTTTAGTTTTATTTTGAGAAAAAGTACAACGATAGACACATTAAAATATTACAAAATGTACTTGGTTCTCATAACGAATCAGCAAAATTTAATTCATCTGACTGAAGCAGTTAGAGTTCGTTCTAGACGATCACAAAGTTTTTCTTAATAAGAGAACACGAGAACAAAATGAAGTAAGATAAGCAGCGTCACTGGAGTCGAGCAGTTTTTAGTATCAAAGTTTGTTGACGGCCTTATCAGAGTGACGTTATCATGTGATGAGTATCTTTGGTTTTACGACAGTTTTTATGAAGTTTAGTATTTAATGAAATAGAACAAACAGCTTCTTCTTTTAAATTGGATTTTTAAGGTAAGGCACCTTAACTTGTATATGAAAGAATTATAACGAATTCAAATTATACTTATTGTACAAGTATACCAATCTAGTAAGGGAATTTATTGAAAATTTGACATAGTCAGTCATATATAGCCACTATTGTACAGGTAGTTTTATTGATTTCCACAAGTAAAATAGATGAAGTATTTTTTAACTTAATCAGACGAGCCTGAGGCTAGGAGGCTTAAATATAGCTAATGAAAACTAACGTATTAACTTAAAAATGTTCAGTCTAAGGCTTAACACAAAGTTAGGTAGAACACGAGATTGACATATTATCGTCAGTAATTCTTAATAGTTAACTTAAAATTTAATTAAGGAATTAACCTGGTACTGCCACAACATTAAGCCAATAATAAAATAAAATTATTTTATTTATATTCATATTATATTCAAAAGACGAGCATTATAACCATTTAAGACTTATAACCATTTATTATTTTAATAGTACATTGGTTGTAAATTTGTACTTAAATGTTGATATTTAAAACCAATTGTGCTCGTTTTCATTTATAAACATTAACTAAACTGCACTAATCCTCTTACGTTCACTGGTGAACTAAAAATACGATGGTGATTGACCAGGATAGTCAGTTTGAGTCATATATAAAACCATCATCAGTGGTTTTACTGATGATGGTTGTTAAGAGTCTTAACCATCATTAGTTAAAAGTCTTAACCATCATCAATTAAGAATCTTAACCATTATCACTTAAGAGTATTAATCATCATCAGTTAGGAGTCTTAACCTTCCACAGTTAAGACTTTTACCATCATCAGTCCCTTAACGACTTGCATCTTATAAAAAACTGATCAGCAGGGATATCAATTCACGTTATAAAAACTAATGAAATTTAAAACACAGGTAATAATGTGATTTAAATTTTGAGAACGGATTTTATTATTTATAATAGAGCCTTGTTGCATTAAAATAGCTTAAGGATTATTTTTACAGTATTTTTTAATGATTTATATAAATCGTCTTTTTTTATTCTTCATGGAATGTTTTATGCTTTCAAGTTGAATAGTTCAGTTGTACCTTGTAATTAATAACACGGAGAAGGCCAAATTACAAGAGGAAATCAGGCGGAAGTATATCCCAAGGCAACCAGCACTGCTGTCGTGTCTATCTAGCTTTGTAGTTGACAATTTAAATTTTAAGTCTTCAAGCTGTATTTATTTCTATTCTTGAAAGACATAATTTCTTGGGTGAGGTGATTATTATCTGAAGTTGCTGTTTGAGGTTTTTTGGGCGTCACTCACCTTAATGAATTGTGGAGACAGTAGTCCTTGTCAATAGATAAAAACACAAAAACACACGAAAAACACGAAAAAACACACAAAATTACATAAGACTGTCCGTTCCCCGAATCCGACGTTTCGCCGCACCTAGGTGCTGCGTTTTCAAGGTCCCTAGTTGCACGCGATCGCGGATGCGTTGCGAACGACTAACCACGACTGACGACTTCTGGGGTGCTGGGGGAGGGGGAGGGGGATCTCCATTTTCTTGCTTATCAGATAAGATTATCTTCCGACCCTATGCGTTCCGAGCAAGTTGACTTATTTCATTCATAATTGGGCCCATGTAAACAGAGCTATCTTCAATGGACGGCCTTGACAGTGGTTCATCTTCTGATTGAATAAACATCGCTTCAATTAAATTTCTTTTTATCCAATTTTTCTCTTTATATAGAACACAACTGTCATTCCAATTTATAGTGTGGCCAGTCTCATTTACATGTTAAGATATTTTTTAACCGTAGGTCTCACGTGAATCTACTTTTTTCATGTGTTCTTGGACACGTGTAAGGGCTGGCCTAGATGTTTGACCAATATAATTACGGTTGCAAATGTACTTATTTATTACGGTTGCAATGTATTTATTTCATGTTATCTCTCTAGGAAACTTTATTTTTTATTTTTGTATAAAATCCCGTATATTTTAGTCCTAAGTCATCAAATATTTGTAAATTATAGATCACAGGTTATATCATCTCACTTATAGAGAATTTTAAATGGACTGGTGGATTTTAGGCTATATAAGTTTGTAATTAAGATTCCCTTTAATAATGTAAATGTATCGCCATCAATTTTAAGGTGATAAACTCATTTAAATCTACGATCGATGAAGACTTTTTTCTAAATTTCAAGTTAGAAATTTGAATTTGGAGAACAATATGAATTGACTTCATTCGAATATCACTTTTTGTAGAAAAATTGGTATTCAATATTATTTTTGGGCTTGATTTAGTCTAATTAGTACTTATTGATTATAACAATTTTTTAAACTACGAGCAGTAAAGAATTTTTCTTACCGGTATAAATAAGTCGGTACAAATCTCTTTCACTTGAAAGTGGAAAATAAAAAAGTCTAGGGACGACTGAACATACATCCAGGCCTGAGAGTCGTGCAAGAAAGCACAAAGGAGCGTATCGTTTGCCTCTTCTTCCTTGCATATAAATCTTGCAGAGAATGTTTGTAAGATGGCTGTGATATGAAATTTGTTTCGCCAATAAACAAGACTGCCGCCATATTTCTCCAAGATACGTGACTGGTGCTTCAATATTGTAACTTTTTGCTTTAGACTGACTCCACAAATATTAACTTTCGGTTATGATAGCTCTTACATTTTAAACATCATAACTATTGAGTGAAAAAGAGGACTAACTTATACCGGATGTCGCTGCCAAAAGTATACCACTTTTAAAACTTACGGAATTAATATTTAACACGATAACAACTTGTGCGATTATTGGTAAACAGGTTGCGTTCTATTCATTTAGGCTAACTTCAATCTACATGGTGTACCAAAAGTAAATTTTCCAGACTGGAAGTCACAAATTTTAAATACAAACCCCCACTATTTAAGTTTGATTTATCCTGCATGTAATTTTTAGACAATTGCACTGAACCAATAATCCTATATGTTTGGGAGATAATTGCTTATGAGATTTAGTTTTCTCGCATAATAATAACATTAGACAAACTTTCATATGCATAATATGAAAATATTCCTTTAAACAGACTTGCCTCCGTATAAAACTGTCTTAGACTCTCTTTTAATCATTGTACATAACTTTAAATAATGAACTATTGTTTTTTTGATAATTTATTTTATTATTGCATAGAGTTTACAGTATAAGAGAGATCATTCAAAATGTGTAGAAAAGTAAAACCAATTACGTGATAATAGTATTTTATCATGGTATATTATTTGAAATGAAGTTCTACGAAATTTCACGTTCGTAGAGTCTTGTTGAACGTATCACTTTTAGCGATGAGAAATCTTTTATATGTTTTTCGTAATAAAAAAACTAAAGCTTCAAACGCATTTATTTTCTAAACTGTTAAGATTAGAGGTAAAAATTAAATTGCAAGGTTGTCTTAAAATTATGCGTAGAATCCAAAAATGCCGTAAAAAGTGCATTCTTATTTAAAAGGTTCTCTCGTATTTAAAAGGCCTTCTCCTCTTGTGTTAATTCTGGTACATAGAAAATCCTGTCCATAGAAATTAGTCAGATAGAGATAACAGGTTTACATAGTAGTATAAGTGGTGCAATAATTTTTTGTGAAAAATTAATTTTGTAAATTTTAAAATGCGTGTACGGATAGTACTAACTATATAAAAAAAAATAAAGCGATTGTTATTTGTTATTATTAACTTTATAATATTGAATTTTATTTCAAACCCAAAATCTATTTTGTAAATACTAAAAGATTAATACATAGGTAAAATAAAAATAGGTATTCCCATCCCTCAAATACCTGTTTGTTTTGAGTGTTCAAGAACTTCATCTTGGTTTGCAAATGGAATCTTGAACTTTGGGAATGTGTAATGAAGTCTTTGAGGCCAACAATAAACCGTCGTAGAATCAGGGAATCCTCGTCATGAATGCATTTCAATTCCTTCAAGCGGTTTGGAAGTATTTATTACTAAATGTACTCGTATCAAGTTTATTTTGAAAAGTACAAATTATTATCACCTAAATCTTATGAGACAGATTTAATTTGTTTATTAGACAACAGTTTTTACCCATATGGTGAATGGATACTGCAAACACTACCTGTAATTATTCTGTTAAACTTTGGTAGTTAAAATTTAGAGTTTGTAAGCCTCTTTTAAATGTATTAGCCATATACATCACTTGGTGGTGTAATGCTGTTTAGTAGAGATTCTCGTATGATGGAAAACTCTCTATTAATAATTAAAACTATATCCATCGTAGTTATTATTATGTTATATTTCATAAATATATGCTGCATATGTGAGCCCATGTATACCGTGTGATTGACGATGTTATGACCAAAAAAATAGTACGAAATATACTGTTTTCATTATTTTAGTTGTTCTTTATTGATTATTTCTTGATTATATCATGTACAAATAAACTGTAAAATGATCAAATAAATGTTATGGACTCTATTTTCCTTGATGTAATAGATCTTTTAGTTTTACCCTTGAAATATTCATTTATTACTTTTTTTAAATACTAATGAAACATAACTTGCTAATCTTAAAATGTGTTTCCATGTACTTTTAATAGGTTGATAAAGGCCCCTCCAAGAACGTTATACAGTGCTTCAACTGCTCCCATTTTACGCATTTATTCTAAGTCCGACAAAGGTGGGAGGATTTTTAATATAATACAGGGTGAGTCTCTACTGACTACATTAATTTTAACTGTTGATTCTACTTATCAAAAGGAACAAAAAAATGTATATAACCCCATATCGGACTCAAACCGTTTAGCTGCAATGGCGTATTTTGTGATTTTTTAAAATTACACGACTTGTATCTATTAGTTTGGTCGTAAAACCCAAAATAATGTATTTAGGACATAGGGAGTGATACCATTTGAAACGGCGTTAAATTCCCTATAAATTAAACATAGTACCTAAATAATAAAACCTTATACAAAGTTTTTGAAATAGCTTAAAAGTTAAAAAACATTTTTTCAGACTTTTTTGTCTAAACTTTAAGGTTTAATTAACCCAGTAAAATTGTTTGTATTTTTATGTTTAGTTACTAAAAAAACTTCCTTATTTATTCATCTTTAAAATGATGTATAAATATTAAGGGGTCATACGTGGAAAAAAGTAAGAAATTCCTAAAAATGTTGTCAAGGTACAGTATTAGGAATTCATCGTACTGGTTCTCACTAATACAAATTACATTAGGTATCTGTAATTTTTTTTCCAGATTAATCTTTTGACAAAATCAGCTGATTGGAAACCAAAATAGTTATAATCAGCTGTGTTATTATTATTATTATTATTATTATTTTAGAAAATAAATACAACATTTTTTCAGGATTTGTTTTTATTACATGTTTTATTGATACAGCAAACAGGAAAAAATTAATTGTAAATATTATTATTTCAAAGGGGTTGTTTTAATTAAATTGATTAGAAACTGGACTAAATCTTTAGTTAGGGTTAGACGAAATACGTACATGATGTACTGATCTGAGCCGGTCTCATCATTTAAGAAGATTTTCAAAATGTCCACTGTTTACTTTGATACACATGCGAAGTCTATTTTCTGAATTTCCTCATTGTCGCCTTCAAGTTCAGTTCATTCCGTAAGAGTTCAGAGGCTGTCAAAATACTATTTCTTAACTCATCTACATTTCGAACTGGTGTACGATAAACATTTTGCTTCAGGTGACAACAAACACAGTAGTCGAGGGTGTGAGGTCTGGAGACCGGTGGATTGGAACAGGAGGGACAATTGCTTGGCCACCACGGTCTCCAGACCTCACACCCCTCGACTACTATGTTTGTTGTCATCTGAAGCAAAATGTTTAGTAACTGAACATAAAAATACAAACAATTTTACTGGGTTAATTAAGCCTTGAAGTTTAGACAAAAAAGTCTGAAAAAATGTTTTTTAACTTTTAAGCTATTTCAAAAACGTTGTATAAGGTGTTATTATTTAGGTACTATGTTTAATTTGTAGGGAATTTAACGCCGTTTCAAATGGTATCACTCCCTATGTCCTAAATACATTATTTTGGGTTTTACGACCAAACTAATGAAACAAGTCGTGTAATTTTAAAAAATCACAAAATACGCCATTGCAGCTAAACGGTTTAAGTCCGATATGGGGTTATATACATTTTTTTTTGTTCCTTTTGATAAGTAGAATCAACAGTTAAAATTAATGTAGTCAGTAGAGACTCACCCTGTATAAAATCGGGCTATTTGATGCAATTTTTATATTTTGTATACCATGTATAAATCTTGTATTCATACTGCGCTATAATTGTTAAAATTGATCAACTTTAGACCATCAAACTTAATATGGAGGGACTCAAAAATATTTAAAAGCAAAAGGCGAATCAAATAGCTTGAGTCTTTATTTTTCATCGGAAATCTCTTACATCTTTATTGGACTTAAAATTAACGCACAAAAAGGGAGCAGGTAAGCGATGCGTGAAGACTTTTTGATCCGCGAGACCCCCGATACTGACAGCCTCCAGCGGCAGCCGCTGAAACTGCTGGGCGCCCAGGGTATGAAAGTAGGCAATGAAAGCATGTATTAATTAAAAGGCCAGCTTTCCGTGGCCAAATCTCCTCCCTCGACATCATCTTGAGCCTTGGGTCTCACATGTGCTGAAGTGCAGCAGCATTTCTTTAGCCACAATATTTTACAACGAATAGGCCTAGTTGATATTGTTTCTTGCCTTCAGTATGGTTGTGACCAATGCGAAACGTATTCAGGTAGTTTCCGCAACAGCCACTTGACTGCGCAGGCAAAATAATCAAACCATCCCTTTAGTCCCCTCTTAAGCATATGTGCTCCAACCTCCTTCCCTCCAGCCGTGATGCGAAAGAACTTTTCGCCCATGTATACACTTCAAGAAATCTCAATATTGCTATTTTCGTACGGATTAAAACTTAAATCTTAATATATTTTCATAGTAGACTGGAACCGCAAAATGTCAGGGATGTGAAACGTTTGTTCGTCGCCTCTGGCAAGGAGTGATGAGTGTTATATCTCAGGCTCAAGTGGAGTCACTTCTCCTCTACCTTATCTTCTTATCTCTTGATACATTTCCCTAACTTTAAATGTAAAAAAATATTCGGAGCCTACTTAAATCAACATTAAATTTTGATCTTTCTTCAAATTAGTTTGTGATTCACTTCAAACCTAATCAGGACAATTATCTCAATATCAAAAACCAAATATATATTTTAAGAAAATGCTAGGAAATGTCAAACATGTTACGAATCATATCACAATTACTTCAAAACAAGGTTATTAACTTGCAAGATATTTTCAAATAGACATGTTTTAAGCTTTTTGAATTCTGTACAAGATAGTTTGCTTGGCATTTCATATTTTCGAGAAATCTCAAGCTTTGGATTGATTGGAAAGGTGATAGCGAATTATTTTCTTAACCTGTTATTCGCGAAACAAGTTTTCCTACACCTCAAAATGTTTACACTTGATCTTGTTTCAACAAGAGTATGTTATCGCTTTTTTCTTAAGATGGGGATGACATAGATATAATATATAAAACATTACTTAAAATACGGTATTTAAAAATTTTTATGTAGCTTATTTTATTAACCAAGAGTTTTAGCAATATAGAAATTTTTTACATATACATAGCTATTTTATCAGTGCTAGTTGTAGTGGCCTAATGTAACATCAGAGAAACATTTTATGAACATTTTTAATAAGATTGTTTGATATACATAATTTATGTTTCAAATATTACTTCACAGTTTAACTTTTTATATAACACGTCTTAAAATTACTAAAATTGATTTACATACATATTAGTAAACATATGTTAATGTTCAAATATAAATAGTTCCCGCTATTACTTAGCGATTACTGGGGATTGAAATAGCTTGTTTAAAATATGAAATAAATCTCATTAAAGAAAGAAACTCCAACTAAGTCAGATTGGATCCAGTTAAGAGAAGAGGAGAAACAGTTTTACTTGCTAAGTTTGTTGACAGTCCAATCAGACGTAGAGAATCGCAGCGCCAAGCTCTTGGACTTGGATCGCTGGTTCTCTCTCCGGATCAAGTTAAGATGGATCGCCAAAATGTCACAACTTGTCAGATCTCCCGAACTGAAATAAACCAAGAAAAAATGTGCAGCAAACTCAAACGAACTTTCTCGCTCTTATTGTCTACACACTGTGTATTTCACGCGATTTTAGACTACTCAAATGCATCATCGTTTCCTTTGACTTTCATCCTTCATGAACACAATTCTGATATACACAGAGTATTGTTTTTGTAAAATGGTTTGAACTGTAGTAGAGGAAATATTTCTCTAGCATTACCTCTATGTCTATTGCATTATGTCTTTATCTTTAAAATGATTTTCTAAACAATGTGGCCATCCACTGATCAGGTATTTTAAGGTCAAATTCGGAATATAAAAACATTTGACTAAACAACTTAAATAACTAACTTTTTTGATAGTATGGTTTGTAAATATATAACATTGTGAAAAATAGTAGTTTTCATCACTAGGAGCAAAAGTGGCTCTTTTTTGTGCGAACCAAAAAGATACTTTTGCTCCAAGTGGTGAACAATTTTTTTCAGACATAATGCATAATTAGACATTTAATCGTTTAAAATATTAACTATAAAGTTGTACTTTTGAGGCTATATTTACTAAGTAAGTACAGTCTTTAAAGGCTTACAAGTATACAAACTAAGTATACAGTCTTTACATTTCTGTTATTTACAAACAAAGTTTTTTATAACGTTTGAATTTTACTATTCTGCATAGAAAACTAATGAAAAACACTTAGCAAACAGCTGACTTTTCAGTCGAAGGACTAGAAAAATATTCCAGCAGATTTTTTAGTCCTATGACAAAAACCCCGTTTTTAGTACTATTGAGAGAACAAAAAACAGGCTGATTTTGTCATTATTTTATTTTATTTGTCAAAATTATTTTCTCATCAGGGAGTACTTAAGTTACAAAAAAGAACCGTGTTCACCATTTTACACCAACATTGCTGGATCTTAGTACTGGGTCATTTTTTAACTCCAGTTATTGAACGTCAGTATAACTCCAGGTGAAAGGTAGTTAGCTATGTTAACATTGCCAACGGCCATTTAGGGGTGGACGTTTGGAAAATGTCTGAAAATCCTCTTTTGTAATAGTTTTCAATCGTTGACTTTTCACTGATGAGAAAAAACGAATGGAAATTCAAAATTATTTTATACCTACCGGTTCTCATATCGTCCCACGGTCCTTGGAGATGAATGCAAATTATCCTGCTTTGCCCAGAGAGACATGGAGAGGCTCACGGGAAATTAATGAGCAGGATTAAAATCTAAGGTCGCTGTCATATTTTCACTGGAAATGAAATTGCTAGCATTTTTAGAAAGGTAATTTTTTATCTTGTGAGTGACACTGATTTATTATGCGCCTTACATGTAAATCATTTTAAGCGTTTTCAAAAATGGAATTATTAAGTCTTAAATATATTTGGAGAAAGACTAAAACCAAAATTACTACATTAGTAGTTTTAAACGATTATTAAAAACAAAGTTATCAAAAAGAAATTTCTTCATGTCATAAATAGAAATAGAAATTCGTATTAAATGCTCTCATCGCACCTTTCACATGTATTTTCTTCAGTAAGGAATGTTCGAACTTGTTCTGCGATAGAATAGGGACATAAATCTCAAATAGTTGTTCTAGTTTAACAACAGCACTTTGAAACAAGTTAGTGTGTTGGGAATGTGGATGGCTTTTACATTCCACATCAACAAACATCATCCTTACTAAGAGTTATAAATATATGTGTTGATTGAATAAAAAAAAAACTTGAATTTACTCTACAAAATATTTTTACATTTTACTTTATTGCTTTTCTTAAGAATCAGTTCAGAAGATTTTTTATGCTTTCTCAAAGAAGACTATTTTTGTTGAGTTACTTCTTAAACAACCATATTCAATCATATATTTGAAACCATATGATTCAGGTCAGATCAAACTTCTATAGAAACAAAGTTGACTTTAAAAAAATTAAGTTTTTTTTTATTTTATGTGTAATTTGATTATTTATAAAGATGATTACGTTTTTTTATGTGAAGCACCATAACTTTGACTATAAAGTGAATCGCCTATACTACATAATTTAAATTCTACTTGGAATTTAAATTACACGATGTACAATTTTGTATGATTTTCTGGTTAATTTCGAATTTGAAAAAGCAACTACATGTGGCTGAGTTGAGAAAATATTCTGTTGTTTGAAAAGTGAGTATTTTAGTGTTATTTAACAGTAGTTTATCATCAAATTTGACCACTCAGGATTACGCCAGATTATATTTACTTTATCACCTGAAATAATGTTTTTGCCATATTTTACAATAATTTGGAATTATTGAGCTACAAGCAGATAATTTTATCCTCGGTTTCCCCGTTTCGCAGAGACTCGCGGCGGTGTGGGAGGTTGACAGTTCTCTCTCAGTGATGGATAGGTTGTACATTGCTCTGACATTCTACTGACTCGACCTTCGATGCTCTCAAGTTGACGTGATGTGTTATGTATAAGCTTTGTAGGTAATTCACCATAGCATTCGCTGACAGTTTTACTTGGTACACGTTTTAATTAAATTTTACTTTTAAAATTGGTTTCTATGTGAATTAATTTTTTAACTTAAGATCTAATTTTGAAAACCTTTGAGCTCTTTCTATTATTTTGCAAAAAAAAAAAAAAAAATGAAAATGATTATTGTTGTGAGAAATAATTTTATTGAATATTTTCTTAGAATTGTTAACATTATCTATATATTAATACGCAAGCATGTTTTATTTCCTCCTTTTTCCTCAGCTCGTGTACATCGTAAGATAAATCCTTGCATACCATTAGAAAGGTATAGTCCTGCATATGTGCAGAATCACATTCTAATTCACATCGGACTCCAGGGCTACGCCCCTTAAGCTTTCAAAGTTCCAATGTTAATCTTATGGAAAAAAGAGAATTGATTGAATCATTAGACAGCTGTTGTAAAAACAACTGCTAGAAAATTAGGAAGAACAGATGTTTTAGGTCTAAAATGTTTTTAAGCTTCTTGGGTCCAGATCAACTGAAATTTTGATCGAATTTCGATCAGGAGGCGAGCTCTAGTTCTTATTATAACATGAAGTTGTGTAGTACATCCCTACTAACATTACAAATAAGAATGTCCCTTTACGCTTTCACGCGGAAACTACTCAACCGATCACCATGAAACTTTGTACACATATCATTAGAGATATCGGAAGTAACAAAGATACTTTTTTTTACAAAATATATTAAAATTATTTTGTTTTATTATTTATTTATTGTTAAGGAACAAATTTAATAAAAATTTGAATATTGGGTATTTCAGCGATTTATTCTACATGTAAATAGTATTATATATGTAAATGTAAATATTTTACATGTAAATAGTAAATGTATTTTAGTGAGCGTAGCGTGCGCGTTAACCTGACGGCGATTATTTTAGTAGATTAATTTTATGGGAGCCCCCCCCCCCAGTCTGAGATTTATCATATTTTCACTGTCGACATAACACAGAAAATTAATCCTGTTGAAATTGTTGACAGATTCACCGCTCCATCTTCGTAGGAACAAAAATAAGCTGGGTAATAATTGCTGGTTTATTAGTAAAAATAAATGGTATTAGCAGTAAAAATCTTAAAAGTAATGAAAATTGAGTTACTTTATGACGTCACAAAGAGTAATATTTTCACATTTTCAAAATTTTTAGGTATGAAGAACTATATAACTTTTCAACTAAACACTTATCAATTATAAAGAAAATCGGTTGAAAACGGCGTCCAAAACCGGGGAACAAAATACCATCATAAATTCCATTTCACCATTCTGCATAAATGTCGTATGGTTAACATTGTCGACTGCGCTACTAGCCCAAAGGTGAAGATGACTCTTAAACGGACGTTTTTTATATTGATACACTAATTGTAAACATCTTCTAAAACTACTTAAGTTGGTAATTAGTTATTTAAAGACTAACAGTTCAATAAAACGAAGTTACTGATTGTAATTTCAGTAGAATTGATTAAAAGGAAGTCACTTAATATGTAGTTATGCTTAAAAACTTTTTTGTTTCATTTTTTTTATTCAATTAATTTGCTTTAGTAAACGACCTTATGTGCGAAAAGAATTCAAATAGAATGTGTACAAATATAAACTAGAATAAAAAATGGATACTAAGAAGAATAAATAAAAAAAAAACAACTCTGCGCTCCATAATATTTGTATGGAATAATATTTGTAGTAAAAATCCATCAAAAGTCCTTTTCAATGTTAAAAAGTTGATATAAACACGGATCATCTCCAAATAACGGTCCATAGGCTAATTCTACTGATACATTGTTTCAACAATGACTCGGCCAAAGTTAAACCTTTGAAACTGTGGATTTTCAACAAACGCAGCACCGTTAATCATCAAGCGGTGAAATCAATACAGCGCCGGCTTTGCCTACATCTCTCTTGCAGGCGCGCAAAATTATTTCTCATCACTATTTGACCTTTGCTGTAATTAATTATATCGGTTCATCATGTTTAAAAGGTGTGATTATATTTTTTAGTAGTAAATAAATTTCTGTTATTGATAATTTTAAAAAAAGGTTGCAACATATTAAATTAGTCTCTAGTCCATTTGATTTTGTAACGATCATGTGAAGGATAAACATTCTTATGAACATTCACTGTATTTTATTTTTAATATTTTTATAATGAAGTATATATTGAGAATACCCTTTTGGGCCATTTTCAGAATTAAGTAATTATCCAGATTAAGGCAGTTTAAAACAGCTGGAGGTATATGTTTAAACTGTGTACGTGCAACTGGTATAATAATTCTCTGATAATTCTGATAACATCACTATTGGCATATAATTCATTAATTGCGAGTAAGTTGGATAAACGAGTTGGTGTAACAAGCAAACTTTCCCATCAGGCTACAAATAATTCTGTTTCAGATTATAACTTCATTGGGTGGTATAACTTTGCAGTGTAACGCTAGTTTCATCAGGTTGAACTAACAAAAACCACGTAGAACTAAAAAGAATCACTCTTTATTCAGTGGCACAACAAAGAGTCTACGGTTTTAACACGTTACTTTGTGGATAATTCACATAATCCGTCATAATATCGCATTCGTGATGGAAATTAGAGCCAATCGTATCACTTTTAAGCTTTTGTCTGGTTCCTCGATGACATCATATGGGTTGCACAGTATCTCGGGTGCTTTATCAATTAATTAGAGGTTTGCTTCAAAGGCATACTTTAATTTATATATTTGCTACATCAATGGAAAAAATTAATTTTAATATTAAAGTTATTATTGTATCCCGTACCGAGAATTGTATACAGGGTGGTACACGAGAAACGGACGGTTTTCAATGAAATATTACTTAGAAAATGTCAAAATTAGTGCATGTTTATGTACTTAAAATCAAAGCTAATTATTTGTCATTTTGGTTAATAAATATTGTCTACCATTTGTAAAAAATAATGTAATAGTAATGAATGATAAAAAATGAAAAATAATGAAAATTAATGAAAAATCATGATGGCTACCGTTTGGAATAAAGGACTTAAGTATTTTCTCAACGCCTTCATCACAAGACTTCCTGCAGGGATGGCAGCAATTTCTTGAATGATTACATTCTTCAACTCAACCAAGTTTCATGGTTTATGGTTATACAGCTCATTAAGTACCCCCGTAGAAAAAGACTCACACTGATAAGTTGGAAGAATTCGGAGGCCAAGGAACATTAAAAAAAGAAGGATATATGTCCAGGAAACATGGAATCTTTTTTCTATGTTCGAGAGCTGAATTGAAGGGGTAATGAAGAGGTAATGCTCACAAACGAAGAAATTTTAACGAGTTGAAGAATGATACCATTGACAAATTGCTCACATCCCTGCAGGGATGTGAGTCCATGGTTATTGAGGTGTTGGAAAATGAGTCGATTCCTGCATTCGAAATGAAAGACATCACCTTGAAGACAATATTTAACACGAAACTGAAATGGCTTGTAATGAGGTTTGTAAACTAAAATGACAAATAAAGCTTTTTACCTGTATTAACATGCAGAGTTAAAATTAGCTGCGTCCTATTTCATTAAAAACCATTCTCCTCCCGTGTTTTCCCCTGTTTATTTTAATTATCACAATGAATTTTCAGACGCATCCAATTTATCAACTTCATAATGACCTTAATACTTTCATTATATTATTAGAATCTTCATAATGTCATAAAGAAAATTCATGACATTGAAATAAATTATAAAAACATTTAAGCTAATAATTAAGTAATTAAAGTTAATTTATGGGTAAAAATTAATACACTCAAACAAAATTGTGTTTTCCCTTACAACGTATTTTATACATACTTCAGTATTTTATAGATAAAAATGCATCTGTTTTCCAAGGAAAATCCATATCTATAAAAATGGGAGTATGTTCCCTGTGGACTCCGAAACCGCTCGACAGATTATAATAAAACTTTCATATATTATTAAGCATTACTCAAGGATGGTGCAGTTTGGTGCAAATATGTCCAAAGGGCTCTGACCCAGAGGGCATACAATAGTTTGGGAAAAAACTATTTTATCTATTTTTATTGGTTGGTAAGAAACAAATTCAATAAAAAATTCTAATTATAGGTATTATAGCGATTTCTTATATATAAAGTGAGCGTGCCAGTGAGTGAGCGCAGCGAACGAGCTTAATTACCTATAAAATAAATTTAATTACGGGCAAGCCATGACGAGAAACAGCTAGTAAATGATTTTTTTTTTTAAATAAGTAGCTCATGATTTTAAACAATGATTAATATTCATCACATAGAAACATTCTTTAATTGATAATTGTCATAAATACCATCACATTATTATTTTAAGACACATAATTTTTTAAACATATACAAAATTGTATATTGTAGTATTGTATACACGAGCATCTAACACTTTGAAATTAATTAAGACTTTAACAAATCTGGAATCTGTACCTCAGGGTAATAAAATCATAATATTTCGGTTTTAATTAATTGCTTTTTTACATTGTACAAAAAAATATAACGTAAAAAAGCACCGATTTAAAAATAATACAGAAGTACGAGTATTACTGATTTCTACTATGAAAAGAAATAACCAAATAACCACAAATGTGAAACAAGTTAACCAATTTTCCAAGTGAAAGTAAAAATATTGGAGCCCCAGTTTTATAGAGTATCAGAAAAGTTATGCGGATAAGTTCTAGGCTTATAGCGATGTTTTGAAAACAACTCCACAATATCTCGTGTGGCTCTTATGTTGATTGGAACGTTTCATTCTATTACTTGTTATTTAAAAGTGTTATTGGTTTTAAATATCTACCCTTATGCTACATAAAAAAGTTATTTCCACATTATTGTTAATCAACAATTTTGTTAAGGGCCTCAGATGGTTTAAGTTAATATGAATGTTAAATTTATATCTCTTATACATGAGCAGATCTTATAAATATAAGTTAAATGCGAATGGAACGGAAGTAAGTTTAGTAAGTAGTGAGTTAATCAGTATGACACCAAAACAAACAATCTCACTATTTACTTTTACGGAATACGCTATTGTGGTAGTGGGCACGGCAAGCCCTACCTATACCAGGGACCATGTTGAAGCCAAAAAAACACCATCTTCAAATTCATATACAGGGTTCCCAAGAGCTCTCAACCGACCTTTTCAGATACCCTGGCCTAAAGGCAAGCCAAAATAAAATATTGAAAATTTCCAAAACTTCTCATATTTTTCAAATTGCGGCTCTTTAAGGTCTTTGACCTTAAATTGCATGAAAACTACATAACTCAGAAAAGTTTTTCTCCAAGACTTCCTACAGGACACGTGCCTAAGGCCCCCGATACGTCGTCCATACATCGTCTGTCAGATCCATCTGAACAGTCCCCGTCGTCCTACTGATCGTTGCGTGCATGGGGTTGCCTTCAGGCCAACGGATAATGAAATTGGACTGACGACTGATGAGAATCCCATCAGTCGTCGTAAGGCCAGCTTCCGTCATCAAGCCAATCGTTTCATGTATGTGGTCGTATAATCGTATAGAAACTACATTGCCCTATGTCATATCATAGAACTTTATGTCTATGCATTCTGAGTAGTGAGCTACAAATCGGTCCCGAATTTATTGGGAGCTATTGCATTTTTTTATTCGGCAATATTATTTTAATGCGAAGTTTGATCCCCTCCCATTTTTGACTCGGGTCATCCTTTAAGGTATCGTTTCCTGCTGTCAAGACCTTTAATCTAATGTAAATTTCAGCCTAGCATATATTTGAAATTTTCATCGTACTCCCTGTATACCGACCACGTGGAGGGATACTAAACCTATACATACTTAAATGGAAAAATATATTCAAATGGTAAGGTGATTAAAGTTTACACGTTGCATTAGTTAGTAAACGATTAAGCCGTTTTCTTACATCGTTATTTTCATGATAACAGTAACGATATTTTTTTCATAAGTTTCATGTCGTCGTATTTCTGATACAGTTGTGTATAGGCATAATAAAATGTAACTCAACAATTGACTTTCAATATTTACAGTTACATTTTTTAATAAAGCCTTGAAACTAATTTTATTAATTGTCCGTTTATCTTTTTTTATCCTTATCCTAATAGTTAATCCTTAAAATAATGTTTATCGTCCACTAACGTTTTATCAGGGTTCAGAAGATATAAAAGGAATGCAGAGTAGACATCAAATCAATTAAATTTTTTTTTATCTGTGTAACGTGTCGTGTTCTTAACCCTTGCAATGTCAATAAAATATATTTGATTTGGGTTGTAATTTCTTCGTTCACAAACAAAAAGACTGACAACAATTTATATACCCAGTGTGTTACAAAATACAATTACATGCAACATACCAAAATATAAGTGTTTAGTAGTAGGCAGAAGTAATGCAAGAACAGTTAGTTTTTGTACAAGTTAAATCTTACCTTTATGGAAGGTGTGCGCAGCAACAATCATGATTAAAACTTGTCTTGAAAGGGGTCCAAAAAATTAAAAAAAAACGTTATAAAATGTGTTTATAAGTATCATATTATGTGTTTTGATATGAAGGTCTAAGGATAATGATATGAATTATTCTAGTTAAACCCTACCATTTCAAATTTGCCCTTGTAAACACATTTCTTATAATGTAAATTCAACATCAAACTTTGCTATATTTGATGCATCTTAACAGACTCCAGTGACTATCTTGTGATTCTACAAGTCATTTGGTAGCAACGAACAGAATCGGAGTGTTTGAACAGGCTGGCCACGCATACAAACTGGCCTAATGAGAGTCACATGTCACTACCTAATAGTAACAGACGCATTCGTTGTCGCTGTTTCAACCCAAATTACTTGGTGATAATAAATATAGAGTTGACTAATTATTTCCCGCTTCAATTTCAATCGGATTGTTTTAAACATTCTTTAATCTTTTGTAATATGTTATTTGGGAATGTTTTTTAGTAGTGTCAAATTGTTGGTGCTGGCTCAGTTCAAGGTCACCTGAGGGGTGACGTCATCGAGGTCAATGACCTCACCGATGACGTCATCGATGACGTCATCGATTGCGTCATCGATGACGTCATCACTAATGACGTCATTTCTATGACGTCACACCCATGACGTCACAGAAATGACGTGCTGATGACGTCATCACCCCTTACGTCATCAAAATGACGTCACCGACGCCACTGAGGTCAAGGTCACGCCGAAACTTAAAATTTTTTGGCACTTTTGCCGTTTCTCGCACTACGCTCCGAGTTTCAGTCCGAGTCCCCGTGACCTTGACCACTTGGAGCGAATTTTCGACGAGAAACGGCAAAAGTGCCAAGTTAAACTCGAGTTTCTGACATGACCCTGCCTAAATGGGCAATCGGTTATCCCTCAGGTGACCTTGAACCAGCACAACACCAACAATTTGATATTACTGTGACCTTGAAAACCTAACAACGGAGCGCCGACACCGATGCGCACCCCACGACAGCCACCGAGTGACTGACTGTCAGGCTCTGTGTACTCTAGGTATATGGGGAAGTGGAGGGGGAAATCTCAAGGTCATCCAAATGAAGTTTTAAAAAAGTTGAAGAGTAGAAAGACTACTCTTGTGCTTCCTGGGCCACTTCATCAATTTCCAACGGATCTGTAAACCAATCCGATCTGTAGCGGCAGGAGTCCAGAAAACAGGTGCACCACCCATCAGGTTGTCCGTAGCACTTCCGACAATTGGTAAGATTGGAGAAGTGAAATTTAATACACCGCTGCGGACAACAAGTATAAAAGTATTTGGATTTGTAGATTTTGAAAGTTTGTAGTACCGGTGGTGGCAGCTGTTGGTTCTTGCATCTACACCTGCAACATCCGAAGCATTCACATTGCCGGCAGGCCAGCCCATCCACTTGCCACTTTGGTAAGAGGAAACACTTATCCTCACAGCAATAGGTTGTCCCCGTCTCTTCCTCCCAACGCTTCTTTGCACAATATGTGACGCCTTGTATCTCCAAACACCTATGCTCGCAACATGAGATGCGCTTACTTCCCATAGTTGATGTTGCTTTGACGAGGGAGCACGATGAAGTGATGCTGTGGTCAGTGGAAATGGGGTTTATATAAACTAAGGTGAGTGGAGGGGGAAAGGTCAAGGTCATCCAAATGGAGTTTAAAAAAAAAGAAAAGAGTAGAAAGACTACTCTTGTGTATCTATAGCGATTTCATTGATAGTGAGTGCTTCTGTATGCCAAGTTGATCTGTACTGACAGGCTCCTAAATAATGTTTGCAAAAACCTGCAAAATGATTGTTGCACAATTTGCAGCCAGTTAGCTGTTTTAGTGTGAATTCAATGCAACGTTCAGGGCAACAAGTGTACTTATGCCCTCTCATCTGGTACACATGGAATGTCTTCAACTCTGGTTTAGGCTTCTTCCAAGACTTGCACTTACACATGCATTGACCAAAAGCTTCACATTTTCTACACGCCAGGCCATCCGCAACATCAATGTCATTTGGCCATGAAAAACATTTCTGTTCGCAACAGTAGTTAAGTTGACTCTCCATGTTGCTGCGGTGAAGGTGCGCGATGAAATGATGCTGCAGTCATTGAGAGTGCAACTTAAATAAACTCAGTGGAGGGGGAAAGGTCAAGGCCGTCCAAACGGAGTTTTAAAAAAGATAACTAGTCGTCCTCCTCCTCGTCCGTTGTACTTAGAGAGCTGTCAGACGAAGAGCCCCGTGCAGGTGCTCCCCAGATGAAAAACAAATCAATTTTAAAACGAAGACCAGGATCTTGCATCATCAATTCCTTTAATTTGTCACATACTAAGTCCACCTTGTGTAAGGTGTCAACAACAAGCTTCCAATTTGTTGGCTCAATATAACTTGTAGTAGAGTCTGCCTCGCTGATAACCACATCCTCCGGCCGTATTGGAGTGTAAAGATGTGTAAAGTTCTTCGGCTGTAGCTGAGGTTCAGGCTGGCTGGAAGTGGAAGGTTGAGTGTGGACCCCTGTCGCATCGAAATCCATAGTCATTCTACATTCAATGTTGGGGTTTTCGTTTAATACATACACCAATTTCTCATGCAACATATCCACTTCTGCCGAGTCTTGCAGATGAACATTCCAGGAAAATGGCCATTCTTCATCCGTAGTGGAGTCAACTCGAGAAAGAGTGCTGTCCGCCATGATAGCTAAGCAAGGAATGATGTGAGCTACAGACTGTGGTAACAGTATTGAAAAGTAGAGGGGGTAAACCAAAAGTATGTGGAGGGGGTGTTTTCAAGGTCATTTAATTTGGGTTTTAAAAAAAAAGGAAATAGTGGAGGGGGAATTCTCAAGGTCATCCAATTTGGGTTTTAAAAAAAAGGAATGAAGGTTACTCCTCTTCAGCCTCGTTGTCCCCCACATCCTCATTAGCCTCATCTTCATCGACGTCAGACTCGCCGTAAGGGTAGATCGGGGACATGGGCGAATATTGTGGAGATTGTTGACCGTTGTTATCGTCCCCTTGCATTCTGACTTGGGACCAATCATAATTTAAATTCATTTGTATTATGATTCCAGGGTTGTCCCGCAGTATTTCCTTCATCCGTTCGCAAATTGTTTCCAAATAGTGTACACTATCGATCGACAGTGTCCAACCCGTACTTGTACCGACATCAGTAGTGGAGTCAGCTTGGCTGATGGTGTTGTTGTCTGCCATGGTTGCTTGTCGGACAAGGAATGACGGTTGATGTGATGCTCATGCAGGAACATGGTGAAGTGGTGGGGGGTGTGGTGGAGTAGTGGGGGTATTTTCAAGGTCATCCAAACGAAGTTTTAAAAAAAAGGAAAACCTACAAAGTAACATTGAAACTTTCCAATTGATGGTGGCGAGCGTTTTCTTCTGCAACCTTGCCGACACATGTGACTATGCCATACAGTATGAAAAGTACAACCATAATAAGGCCGAACAATAAAAGATAGCCGTTGACTATCATGATATTTTCTGAGTGTATCTGCTTTCTTCGTATCGCCCTCTCCTGCATCCTCTTCTCCAACTCGTGGACGAAGTCACAGCAAACGTGAGGACATGTTTTATCCGTTGGTAGGTTTGCCATTGTTGATGTTGTCGGTTTGGCTGTTGAAGATGGAATGAGGTTTCCAATTGTGATGTGCCATGTACATCAATAGTCAAGTGGTGGGGGTAGCAAAGCAGTGGAGGGGGAAGTTTCAAGGTCATCCAAATTGTGTTTTAAAAAAACCTATCTTGTTACTGAGCTCATATGTCAGTAACAAGATAGGTGTTTTTGCTCTTTTACTTCTTTAATATAATGAAAAAATATACATATTCTATTATTGTAAGAACAAGGAAGACAACTGCTAGTCAGCTGAAGTAGTCCAAGTTGTCTGGCTCGGTCTTCATCGACGCCGGTGAGGAAGCCGTGGAGGAGTGTCCAGGCTCTTCTTTTGACTGCCGGGTGTTCCGTATGTTGCAAGCGTAAACTTGCACGTTTATACGGTAGCCTCGTGCCACCATGAGCTGCAACTCCTTGTACAAGTCGTTTAGCTCCTGCTGAGTCTTGATGCTCACCTCCTCGTAACTTGCGCAACTGACGTTCAGAGACATCCTGATGTTGCTAGGTCGGCTGCTGGAGTAGAAATGAAGCCGAGGCACAGCGTTTAGAGGTACATGAAAAAGTGGTGGGGGTAATGGTGGTGGGGGTATGGAAGATCCAATTAAACACTTCTAAACTTTTTCCATTGATACAGTGGGATGGAACAAATAGCACAGGTGTCCTTGTAGTTTTCAAATCTAAACATCGGTGCTAGAAATCCGAACTGTTTTCTACCACCTTCCTGTACGAACCGTCGAAGGTCTCTGACGGCAGCATTGCCACAAGGCCTACAAAACTTTTCCCCGTCTTGGAACCTATACCAGGAGTATCCCGAATACCCTCTATTATCTTTCTTGTACTCTTCGATATCCTGTTTTACTGTTATAGGGATATTATCTCGTAAAGCCGTCTGGAATAAAGATGCGTCAGTTATAACTCGTTGTAAGCAAAGCTCGTACAAGGTGCTCATCGTTTGCTAGTTGGCAACAGACTGACCGTTTTTCGCATCCAAGCAGGTTTGAATCCTAGTGCGGTAGTGGGGGTAATTACGGTAGTGGGGGTAGTTGTGAAATGCAAAGGTCAAAGGTCAAGGTCACCCGCGAAGTTTAAAAAAAAATGCAACATATCAATACGTGAAGTTTGTCACATATTGATATGTTGCATTTTTTTGTTTTTTTATTTTTTTTTGTCTTTTATGATTCGTTTATTTATAAAACATTACAACAACAACATATGTACAACATTAAAACTTAAATCTAACACTGCTGCTTGTCAGCGATGTGGATGGTCAACTCTGTAGAATTGCTACCCGTGCAGCCGTGGGACACCAGGTATAGACACCCGGGTTGAATAGAGCGAAGATCCTCGTTTTGTAGAAGATGGACGAATCTCTTGGGCAGGTACACCTGGAACTTTGGTTCATCCCCAGGAGTAAACGGTGCCTCGCTGAGACTGCAGCAGATGGCCTCCCCAACTGTAGTCTCCATCTTCTTCATAGCATGGATTATGTAGTGCTTCTCGTCTTTTAGTTCCGAGCACTTCTTTACAGGTAATATTGTTGACTTGGAGTGAGCATTAAACTGCTCGACCAAAGTCTGAAGGAACTGGTGAGATGCCATGGTCAGGTTACAGATCGTCTTCTTGCTCGGAGATGTTGTCGTCTCGGAATCTCGAGTAATACTCATGCCAGGTCCCTGTCTGCTCCCCACTTATATACTCTCCGTTACCCCCACCACTCCCCACTTCCCCACTTTGAAGGTAAGAGGCGAGTTTATAGGCATTTTTCAAAGCGCAATGTCTATCTTTATCATGTTCTGGGCTTTTTGTACAAATACATATGGTTTCCAGCATGTATTGATAATTTTTATCCAATTCCACATCATTAACCGGAACATGAGTAAATCCTTCGATCCATCTTTTCTTTTCCAGCCCCTTTGTGTAAATATTGGTAAACTTGTCTGAAAAGTGATGCATAATGTGATACAAGTCCGTGTAACTTGTAAAACCATCATACCAATCGATATGATGGAAGTGTTTTGAAATCCATCTGTTGGTAGTAGCGGCTTTACTAGTTAAAGACGAATAAGAACATGGTGGTTTAAATAAAAACGAATAAGGAACACTTGTATTCATGTCCAAAAACACAAGTTCTTTTATAATGAATCTATCATCATTACCACGAAACGCTTGAAACTCAATAATACCAGGCTTGGACTTTACTTGTTCTTCTTCTCCCTTGTCCATTTTGAAGGTCACACGTCTGCTCATTACGAAGTCAGGAGGTCAACTGATTTCCACACCACGGTAGGTACTACTTTTATACCAGGCCGTACAGTTGTTGGCGCGTTGGTGTATATTTAACGTGGGCACCGTCCCCAATAGGCCTAACCCCACAAAATGTTGGTTATTGTTTTAAAAACTAACCATTGTCATTTAAGTTTCCATCTTTATATTTTCCTTGTTTTCATTTTCATCACTAACACTTGATTCTTCTCCTCCATCTTCCTCTTCTTCCTGTTTTACTGATTTCTTATGTAGTTGAGCGTACTTTTCCAATTGTCTCCACATCTGTACTTCATGAGGAACTCTATTAAATATAGAAGTATCCACAGGTCCATATAATATAGGTGCGTCCGGTTGTTTGTCCAAAGTGTCTTCCAGATAATCTTTAATAATTGAACTTGAAAACACCAGTTGTCTCAAATATCTTGTTATTGGTTCAGTAGCACAAGTTAAAATGAAAAACTCCTCTCGATTAAGTTGAATTTTGTTATCATGTCTTGTTGTGTCTCTAAACCGCAGCTGATGATCACCACGTTGTTTAATAATATCGATTTCCACGTTTGAATCCAAAAGTCCTACTCTTGTCTTTCTTCCAAACATGTTACTACTTAAATAGCATTCTAGCAGATGCAAGTGTTTCATAAACGATTCCCAAGCACTGTCCGTAAACAAAATCATTTTGGGTCCGTGAGTTAAAATTACAGTAGGGGAATAATCTGTCGATTTCATAACACCGATTAAAACACTTTTGTCCAAACTGGAAGAGATTGGGTAAAATATTCGCAAAAATACCTCACTCAATATGTTTGGAGAAATATTATCTTCAATATCCCTTTTTCTCTTTTGTATAGTCTTTCTTCTTTTACCTTTTTCTTCAACATTATTACTGGCGTGAAGTTGTCCGCAAACGTTTTGTTCACCTCCTTCCTGGTGACCTTGAGGATCTAAAAACTCAGATATCTCCTTCTCAATATCTATCACATTTTCAGGTGTACCACTAGGAGAAGCCATATTGAATACGATGCTACCCATACAACAGTAGGCAACAAACTGATGAGGAGCGGTCTGTACGCTCTGCTTTTATACTCGCGGAATGAAACAAAACCGGTTCTTACAATACATTTTTAACAATTCCAGTTAAAGGTGTGTATGTTACGATTTTATCATGTAGAATTAAACAGTATGCAGTTGTATTAGCCGGTATAGCATCGTTGAATTCCATTTCTATTTTTATATCCACACTTGATGACTTTACTGATTCATTTTGTTTAGAACAATCGATTACAACTATTGGGTAGGCATCGAAATATTTGTCAGGTGATAATAAAGGTGTATTTGTTTTACCGTAATATGAACTTTGGAATCTTGCGTACATATCGTACAATATACTGTATTTCTTCTTAGTAAATGACACATTTAAATTGTCGTATGGAAAGAATTGTGAATTTAAATAAACTTTAATATTTTTCAAGTCACAATGATCAAATTGTCCTGCATGTTTAGTAATGGCGTCTCTTCTACCTGTTTGTAAACCAAATATAATATACCTGGCTCGTTCTACATAATTTGATGTTTTAACAGTCCAAGTGTGTCGATCCGTAGTAGGTAAACTGGGGTGCTCATGAAATTCCCAACTTCTAAATGGAATAACAATATCACGATCGGCTTTTAATTTTCTTAAAAGTAGCATTCTATGCTCGTCAGCCAATTTAACATGTGGAACTCTCCATACAATTTTGTCTAATTTTAATTTCCATTCTAAAGTTGCATCTGTAGTAGCATCTGCAGCTTTAATAATGTCTTTACGTTAGAAGATCTCAACAAAACTAATTCTTGTTTAACGTTTAATATTATTTTCCTATAATCTTCAGCAAAACCAAGCAACAAACGTAATGGAATATGAAAATCAAAATATCCATTTGGATTTGGAGTGATTGTGTCAATTGTAGGTAATACCCATCCGGCAGGTTTAAGTAAATTGGTTTCATTGGGTGTTATAGATGATAATCCTTTTAAAGTTGTCGTAATACCTACTTTTTTAGTGGAATCAACTGTTACACCTGATATTTCATATCTAATTTCATCAAATAGGAAAGCCATAGGATTATTTATAAATGGAACTGTTGTACCAACAGTAGTACCGTCCTTCAATATACAAGTAACTTTCACATGGTAGTGTGTAAATGTCTTGATTTTGTATGGGAATACGAATTTCATCGTTATTGTTTAATTTTGATGAAGTGTAAGGGTTGTGGGTGTGATATTCTTTTTCCCATAGGGTTTCGTCGAATGTTGGACCCTGCGCTATATCCAGTATATCCATAATCGGTTAATTTTAATCCAATTCTCTCTAAGAAATGAATGTTCTCGCGTGTTAACTCCTCCACAGCTGAAGAGCTACTAATACGGTTTCCCGTAGGTTGTTCGCTTTTAAATGTTAAACCCATGATTTTGTATTAAAGTGTCGATTTTAAATGTAATCTAATCGTAATAGGCTCTTCTCTGAAGTCTACCAAGTTACCGTCTTGATCCAATACGCTCAACACGATGTCTGAAATGAAAGTGGTGTTCAACGGTAGATATACCAGGTTTTGTGGCTTTTCAACAATTTTAAATCCAGGTGGTACACTTGGGTAAAATGTATGTATGATATGGGTGTTAGCCCCATCCCTATAAGCTCCTTGTATAATGTTACAAGTTATGTCTATACTATTGACTTTTAATATTGTTACTGTTTTCTTACCGGAATGTGTTACATCTGGTTCTAAAACAGGCTCATCGTTGGAAAATCCTAATAAATCACCAATTGAGTTTGGTTGAGTAAAATCTATATAATATTTGGAAGTAATTTCAGCTTCCATCGTATTATTATTACCTTTTAATGTTATATTGTCTTTTCCCATTTTAGTTTGCAAAAATTCATTTATATGATCAATTTCATAAGAACCTGTGGGTAACCTGCACTCTTGTAAGTCTGTAAATTTCCCACTGGCATCTTTTCCCTTATAATAATGCAATACGTTATTTTTACCTTCCGTAACATTGGGAATAGAGTTGTAAGTTGTAAAATCCAATAGTGCCGCCTCCCAAAACCTTCCTTTTTGCAAGCGTAACGCTGGAAAAAGGATACTTCGTAAAGTGGACGATTTTCCTGTTAATGATACCGTATAGGAAGACATCTCAATAGTGACTGATACTTTTAGCTAGAAATTCCAAACATAAATGGCCGCATATTGAAGTATTATCAGGTTGTTCTCTTTTATAGTTATAATATATGTTTTTAGCAGATTTAAAGTAATTTTGAAGTTCTTTTGGTGGTGGCAAATTACCGAAACTATCAAAATAATATACATTGTTATTTAGTTTCTTATAACAAACCCAATGGGTGCCAGGCCCTTCAGTATTATCCAAATTTACAATTCCAGTCTCGTTTTGCCACATTTTCTTTGGTAAACTGTCTTTCATAAACACACCGCGGAAAAATGGTATTTTTAAACAGGAAATATATTTAAATAATTCAATATTGGTTAATGCTTTATGTGGTATGACCAATTGATTTTTTTCATTTAATATGCACGATAAGGTCTTAGGTAAAGACCTGCCCCGTTTTTTACCATTGACCACACGGTGGGCTTCTTCCTGCCTTTTCTGCTAGATCGTCGTCTTCTTATATTTCCTCCATGTTTTCTTGTGGTTGACTTCCTTTTTACCCTTCTTCTCCTCCTTTTTCCACCTCCTACTGCTGTTTTAGCCTTCATACCTGCTGTTACTGCTAAAGCTGCTGCTTTTTCTGCTATGCTAGCGTCACTTGATTTTACTCGTTGCCAAGCTATGTCTGCAAGCTTTCTGTCTGCTATAGACCTATTTTTTGAATCGGCAAACGTGGAATACGCGATATCGTGTTCTTTACAAGCCTGATCTAACTTATTTATGCCAGGATCACCTCTTTCCAGTCGTTTTTTCAATTTAGTTCCTGGTCCGCAATACTGATAACCTCCTGGTATATGAAATTCGTATGGTAAAGCGTCTATTGCTCTATTTACGATAGATCCTACTGGAATACGATTTAAAGCTTTACTTAACAGAGAAACCGCTGTGGACGTGATCCCACCTCCTTTCCTTGCAGTGTCTCGATATGGACTGATGTACTTGAACGTCATTATTGTCCTTTTATAATCGCAATGTGCAACTCATGTGTTAACTCTATGACAAGTTGGACATAAATGAAATCGTTTATTGTGATCTTATATTAAATATCAATATCACCCCAATCTGATGATCTAAACTTTTGCGTATTAGGGTTAATAAAGTATTTTTTAAAAATTTCCCGTTTAATCCAACCACCTCTCGCGGCTTTGTCCCAAATTTTATGACCTGGTCCTCCTTGAAGAATTTCCGGTGTGAAATGATTGTGAAAATCAAATAACGCATTACCTAAAACTTTTACAAGGAAATTAACAGTGACGGCATTATCTACATGTTCAGGGTCTTTAAGGTCTGTTATACGTTTATTATTACAAGTATACACTTTACTATCCTTAAATGATGTTGTGATGGTCTGTCCTACATTTGCAGCATCATTCGGGTGTCTTCCTGCTCTCAAGTTTGTAATATTGTTATTATTACATGTAAAAACTGCAAAGTGTAAATTTGGATCTAGATGTACGGTTTGTGATAAAGCAGCTGCATCATGATCCTCATGACCCCATGACACGTTTGATAACTTTTTATCCATGCAATCCCAAGCATTATTTTTGTATGTTAATAAATTAAATTTTTCATTACCTTGAACAAATTCATCCCCTTGCTTTGATACTACTTGATTTTGTTTTACAAAAGAGGTTGTTTCTTTTTTAAGGCTTCCATCATTTGACCCACTGTTGCACCATCTGATGGCGCCGAACCATCTTTAACATTTGCTAAACAATTACCAAAACAATCTATAACCCCTACATCACGTATGATACAATGATCTTTTATATATTTGAGGTTTACAGCATCATTTTCATTTTTTGGATAACCTATATCGTTAATAACAAATTTATAAAAAGAAAATCCATCTTTTGTCTTTTCAGGTATCAAGGAATGTAAATAGCGTCTATTTACGCTGTCTTTTGCATCTTTAGGGTCATCTACGTTGGATATACGTTTATTGTTAGCACTATACGTTTTCCCATTGAATTTTAACGTATTTTTTAATTCAGATGACAAATAACCTTTGTTTATTGCATCACCGTTTTGATTTGGTTTACCAACGTTGATGATTCTATGATCTTCTGCGTCATATGTGTTATTTTGTAGTCTTAATGTTGGCGATATCTTTTCCTTTAATATTTTTAAATTTATTGCATCGTTTTCATCCGTAGGATCTTTTATGTTTTTTAGCCTTTTATTACTCATATCATAATCTCCATCAGGTGTTTGTGGTAAACCAGCACTTCTTTTTAAACTATTCGCATAATATAACCCATCCGAGGAGTAACGTCCGAACTTGTCGACACTCATGGTGCAACTGAATAGTATTCTAGGGAGTAACGCATTTTTATGAGATTACCCCACGGTTTCGGAGTTCATCCACTAAAGCCACCCATTCGTTTTCCAATCCAGTATGACCCGCTTCTTTAGCTTCATGTATTAGTTTCATTCTATCCACCAATTTATTGATATTATTGTAATAAATCACATTTGTGTTATATAATTTCTTCATTAAACCTGTACCTGTAACAGACTTACTTCTTTTTCTTCGTTCCTGAGCACTTACATCCAAAGTGGATGCCATAAATCTTCGTTTTACAGGTTTTCTTTGTGTTAACGGCATTGTTTGTCTTCTAGTTGGTATTAACTTGGATACAAATTCTTTATATTTTAAAGACTTAGATCTAAAAGGAGGCTGGTCAGGTAAATACTTTCTCCTATATGCATTTGTCTGTTCCAAAATATTTTTATATGCTTCCATGTCTTTTTCTTTCACTAACGATACTGAAGGCTTATTTTCAAATAATAATTCAAATAATCCTTTTGTGCCCTTATACCTTTGATCACCAATAACAATATTATCATGTTCGTCAACGTTTAACGGGCTATTACCTATCATTAAACCATCTTCTGTTAATCTCGCTCCATAACTATGGTAATTCTTATTAGGAATTGTTCCAGCTAACATTTTTACCATATATTTCCTTCCTAAAGGTCCTTTGTTATGAATGTTTTCACCCAACAAGCTTATGTTTGACGGTCCTTCTCTTGCCTCTTCTCTTTTTTCCTCTTCACTAGCAGTTGGTGCTTCTTCTTCAGGTCCCCTTTCACTATATCCTGGTGATTCTAGCTCTCCTTCAGATTCTGCTCCGGTAAAGCCACTATATGTAGAGGATTCCGGGTCTTCATCACTAAAACCTTCATATTTTACACTTTCTCTTTCAAACTTTGTGATAGGTGCAATTGCATCCCCTTCCAATACAGGTTTAGCGAATTTTTTGTTTAATTGTTTCAAAGGTTCAGTAATAGGTTTAAAAGTAGATTCAAGGAATTTCTCCCTCTCGCTAATACCTAGTTTTAATGCTCTGTTTTTAGCCCGAATAGAATCACTAAGTGATTTTATTTCTTTTACTAATTTTTCTTGGTTAACCATGTTTGTAGCAAGACGTGTTGTACAACAATGAATGTTTTATACCATGTTCAATGTATTAATATAAATTTATCAAATCCTATCCTGTATCGACCATTGTTTAGCGGTTGTTCCTTCATAATTGTTAGGAACCCATACTTTTCAGCCCAAGCCTTTCCACATAACTCTTTAAATCGTTCAAATGTCATATCCGCATTTACATGATCAAAATATATATGTTTTAGGTTGGTTTCGTCCTGTTTAAATACAATTAACATGTTTGCATTGTCTCTAATGAGTTGTTTTGGTATTTTGCTGTAAGTTTGGCCAATATAAATGCTATCTATGTTGTTATGTCGACCCATAGCGAAGTAATTCCTTATTGTGTTTTGGTTTTCACAAGATACATCGTCAAATATGAACACGGAGAATGGTTTAGCTTCTTGTGGTTGCATGACACTCTCGCTTGCATTAAACTTTAAATATTAATATCCTCAGGCACATTATTCAGTATCTTTTCCAATAATTGATACTTTGGTTGTTGTAGTGATTTTGAAAATACATATAGATTGTTAAAACGTAATCCTTTAGGGTTTGTAATCAAATTGAATACCACATTAGTTTTTCCACAGTTGGAAGGTCCGGTAACCAGACAGCGCACGGTGTTTGGTAACAGATTGCCATGTTTCCCACTATTAAATTCTGAATTATCCACTGTGAGTTCATCTATATTATTAATAGTAAAACTCTCCTTTTGTGGTATTATCTCCATCCTTTGTAATGGTTCAACCTAAAATGATTCTCTATCGTTATATCAAATCCTTTTTAGGTATCCAAGAATCTTCTGTCTTATTAAATCCTAACCATCGTACTTTAACCTTATCTTTTTTCCGTTGCAACACCTTTTCAACTAAATATACATCGCCTACTGTTGATTTTAACATTTCATGTCCATAAAACCCTCCTTCAAGCAATTGTCCTTTATTATCTTTTAAAATATATGTCTCGGGTACTGTAGGTTGTACTTTGAATACAGTAAAAACCTCATTGGTCCAATTTGGCAGATATCTTTTACTGAATACACCTTTATATTTACTTATTCGCACTTTATCACCCACATTAAATGTTTTAGGCTTTAGTTTTTCAACTTTTGGTTTGGTATTCATTTTTATACGTTTTAATACAAGGTTTTCATTTTTACTAGTTACTTGGTTTGGTTTCATTCCGATAGTCCTATGAAATTTGTTATTATAATCGTTTATAAGTTTTGGTAACATATCAATCCATATGTGCGATCCTCTGTTGGAAAACATTTTATACATTGCACTTTTTAAAGTTCTGTTGAATCTTTCAATTATTGAGGCTTTTACCTCTGAATTGGTTGAGTAATGGTTTATATTGTGTTTTTTCATTAAATTTGCAAATTCCTTATTAAAATATTCTTTTCCATCATCCGTTTGTAAATGTTTAATGGTATGTTTGTCTCTTTGTATAGCTGTTTCCATTGCTTTTGTAACACTTTTGCCACTTTTATCTTTTAGTGGTAAAGCATCTGCCATTTTTGAAAAACAGTTAATAACAGTCAATATGTATTTATATCCTTTATTTTGTTTGCTATAAGGAATCATTTCGATTAAATCCGCTTGATATAAATCATTAATTCCTTTTATCACCGTATTTCTTCGTGGAAACTTTCTTCTTGCAGGTTTATGAAGTTCGTTGACAATTTGTTGCTTCAAGTCCTTCATATTGCAAGTTTCAATGTTTGTTGTGCCACATGTATAATCACAATGAATGTTGTTTTAAATATTCACATCATTTATATGGGTCAAGGTCATCCAAATTTGTGTAAAAAAATGGGGAACACGGCGTTGGACTTGCCGTGTTCCCCATTTTTTTACGGAAGGAGAAAGGAATAAGGTCGAAGTTATAGAAGGACAAAGAATAGGTTACTAGTTGAGAGGGTTTAAAGAGTAATGGCCGAAAGGAAGAGTGTGGATTTTGTCGGGCATAATATGTCTTTTATCATCCCGGGCTGACAGTGCTTTTTTAATTTCGGTGACACTGTAGACTTGATGCTTGAAGCTTCGGATATTGTTGAATGTTGCTGATATCGTAGTATCTTCAAACAAACAAGTCTTGTAGTGGTCAAATGTCACGTGTTTTTTCAAATAAGATGTCTTCACTCCTTTTGCTTTCTTGACTGTCGGTGTGTTGTTCTCGTGGTACATCTTAAATGAATACAATTTCGCCATCAGCGCCACTTTCTTCTAAAGGCATTCCATTTGCTTCATCTTTGAATTTTCCAATTACTTTTTTATTTCTTTCATTAAAATTTGGATGGTTCTTCGGATAGTCAGAAAAGTCGAAATCCTCTTTGTATGGAAAAGTCCTTAGGTCTTCATACATGTCCAAAGTTTTTATCCAGTAGATAAACGCGTCCGTATCCATGTATGCGACTCCAATGTTTTCCCTTCCGTAGTGTTTAACCATTTTGTTATAATGGAAATCATACATCAGGGTTTTACTGATGTCCAAAATCGACATACCTATGTATAACGGACGGTCCATGACTATTGTTGTTTTCTTCATACTGACAGCGACTAGATTTTCGTTTATAATCATGGATGTTCCAAAATTTGGTTTTTGCACTAATTTTTCCAATTTCCTAGGATCACTTACTAATTTTACATTTTTGTGTTTTCTTTTGTTCTCCAAGGTTTTTCCAAAGATGGCGTTGTTCATTAATTTATAGAAGTCCTTTTCAAATGCTGTTGTCGCTGCAGCTCTTCTTGTAGTGTTGGAATCAATATATGGTTTCAACCAACAAGACTGGGTGAATTCAATTGCTCTATGAATTCTCACTATACGTAGACCCAATTCAAGAGCCTGTTGAACTACCCAGTAGTGAGCCACATAGCGATCCTTATTCTCCAAGGTCATCATCAATTTTGGCCATCTTCCTGTCGGTGAAACTTCAGTCTTGGCTAGGAGAGGCAAGTCGTAGTGATGGTCATGAAGGTGCTCCGGATATTCAAAATCACAGTCCAGAATATAGCCTTTTGGACCATTTTTCGGAATCTGTGAGATGTCTCCGATGGTGGCCGGGTCGATCCATTTGAAGTCAGCGTAGGGAAGCGGATTTGACATTGCCCAACCATAAAGGTTGTTTGCGTCAAAGTAGCCAAGGTAGACCGATGGTTGTTGCTCGTCGAAGCCGGGGATGTACTTGTTGTTGGCTTTGACATGACGTGTTACAGCTTGTGTCAAACCGCCCCGTACACCAGATTCCATCATGAGCACCATATCAATATCCGTTAGAAGTTCCAGTCGACAGTTGGTTGACTTTAGCATAGCTTGCCATGCTAATCCTGGAGATGTGTACGAGTGTAGAGGGTCCAGTCCATAGGCGGAGAAGCAGGTGTTTCGAAATTCTTCCATCACATCGCACAGCAGAGTTACGTCCAATTTTATATAAAAGTCAGAATATTCCCCTAAGGTTTGAATGTTTAGTTGGTTCCAAACATTACAAGCATGATTGTAGTCTTCAACGGAGATTTCACTTTCGTTTAATTTGCTGTTGAAGGCTTCAATCGGTGGCAGACTGGTTTCTTCAAATTTTTCTGCAGACGTTATGTAATCATAGGGGAAAACTCCTTTCCGTAATACTAGGTCTAATTTATCTTCAGGTACAATTTTTCTGGTTTCTTTTAGGTCTTCTCTTCTTAGGTTCTCTGACAATTTGGCTAAACTAGATGCCATAAATCTGTAAGAGTCTACGAAGCGAAGTTTAATTTTACCTACTGTTTTTGAAAAGCTGATGTACTTTTCCAATGTTGTAGCAAGAACATCAATTTTACCGTCATCTCTTCCTAACTCCGGGATAATAAAGTGGGAGTCATAGCCGTTAAGATTGTGTAAAACGACAGGAATAAAGTTTGGCAGTTTGTAATTTATATTGCATGAATTACAAGCAGCTCCTCTGTATAACCCTGTCAGGTGATCGTGATCTCTTACTTTTGGATTTTCTTCACTGAACATCTTCTTGCATAAATAGCATCTTGTCGCTAAGTTGTATTCTTCTTGTTGATTTTGGTTTAAAGGTTCCATAGGTACAATATTACCGAACAAGCGTTGAACCTTTCCAGCAATATCGTACAGTTGGTCTACAAAATACTTAGCGGCTTCTTCACCACGGTAGAGTATTGGAGTGGATGTTAAACCATAGTCTTGCAATTGGTTTTCAGACAAGGTTGATTTAACTAGTAAACAAAAACTGTTGGGCTGATGCAACTGATATTTTGTTCTTCTAGTCACTTCGCCGTCCGGCAGCTCCTGTGGTACTAACGTTGATTCAAAATCTGCGTAGACCACTAGTGGAATTCGGTATTGGTGAACTGTCTTGTTAAATTGTATTGAAGCTCGGGTAGGCGGTGGAAGACTTATCTTTACTTCATAGTTCTCGTTGCAAAGTATTTTATGTTCCAATAACCAGTCCAATCCTCCACGTCTTGAATCTTTCCAAGAAAAGCAGAAACATCTCTTGCAAACTGTAATCCTATTTACTCTTTTGGTCAATTGTTTTACAACTAACGCTTCAAAGTCTTTTATCCATACATAATGGGAAATTTCACCCTTAGTTATCAATAGCAAATCCGTGTGGTTTCTTTGCTCCACCTTTACTACCCGCAAAGGATAAACGTTGTTGGAATCATCCAGACCAAAAACATTGACTGAAACGCCAGGATTTTTCTTTTCAAATTTGTCAATATCTTTTAAAGTAACTGGGTAAGTAAGACCTTGAAAGTTGTAGCGGTGTTCATTTTCGTAGTATTCTCTACCAACTCTACAAGGATTGTTTTTAACATACTTGGTTAGCATTGCATACTTGAAACATTCATTACCCTCATTTTGAACATTTCTACACGAGTTAGTGTTTTGGATTTTCTTTGGTAGAGGGATAAAACTACTACCTCTTAAACCATATCCATGTTTATGAACCCTAACATCCATACCTTCGATTGATGACAAAGTCCATCCAGATCCTCTTCCTTCATGTTCTTGGAGTTTGGTTATAAGTTCCTCCAAGCATTCTTCAATAATATCATCAATGTCGGAGGTGAAGGTAAGGGTTCGATTTTTGGTAATGAATGCTCTCAATGCTGTTTCACCATCAGTATTGTTAAACATAGCCTCTAACACCATTCCAAATTTAATAAAATTTAGCCTTTGTAATTCTTCCCTCAACGTTTGACCCACAAGTTCCTTAGCCTGGGTTATGAATGTTTCCAATTCCAATTGAACGTTATTAATTTTGAAATGTGTTACAACTCGTCCTGGCAAGGCCGTGGTGCGCAGTTGTCTTACATCTTCCAGTTCTTCTTCTTCCATATCCTCTTCTTCGGTGTCCTCTTCTTCGGTGTCCTCTTCTTCAATAGGTCTTGTAGCAGTAGATGGTCCAGCACAAGCAAATTGTATCACACTAGGTCTTCTTCTTTGCATTTGCTGTAGATAGCTGTCCCAGTAGTTCGTCTGCTTCTGGTGCTCTTCCAAAAACCGGTCAATTGAGTCTAAGTCTATTTCATCCATGGTAATATCTTCTTTTCTATCTTCGTCTTCATGTAATTCTCTGTGTAGGGTGAAAAGATCTTCGTCTTGAAAGATTTCCCCACAAATGTCGCAAAGAGCCATTTCAAACAGTTTGGCTTTGAATGCACACTCTGTGAATGTCCACGCAATAATGAGCAGCGCGCTCGACCGGGACCCTTTATATCCGAGGCAGATAGGTGGGGAAAGTGACGTCATATAAAACAGGTTATCAATCATGTGCTAAATTTAGCCTTTACACAACCGTTTGTAATAAATTTATCAGTAGGCTTGATAAAATGATGATATTTGGTCTAGATTCAATAATTTGTACAAGTTTTTTTAAAGACGTCTGTTTGAGCAAAATTTATATAGGTCAAGGCCATTTGGAATTATTATTTTGAGCGGGGGATAGAGCACTAAGCAGCATCATTTACTACAAAGTGCTCTATCCCCCGCTCACATTCTTTTTTTTAACTTTTTGTTTAAGCTTTTACAAAGGTGAAACATCACCATCAGAGTCGGAATCATCCTCATCACGGAATAGGCAGCGATGACAATACATAATTCTTCTGGCAACTAACATCCTATCCATTGGACGATGAGGAGTGTCTTGTTCTTCTTCTTCTTCTTCAATTTCCAATTGGAATTCCATTTCCGACTCAGATGATGACTCTAATGTTTTGTAGGCGTGCAAGTCCACTTCATTGTCCGTTGAACCAGCTTCGTCAGAGTCCGTTTCAATATCCATTATTTCTTCCTCCTCCTCTTCCTGATCAACCGCAGGTAGTTGGTCCTCTGCTTCTATAACTTCTACAGGTATTACCTCCAGAATTGAAAGAATTCTGTCGCGATGGAACACGGTGTTGTCAAGTGGAGCCATGGTATGAAAGTGGTGTATCTATCCAATTGGTTTGCCCTTTTTATACCCCCACCAACTATACAATTTATGTGGGTCAAGGTCACGTAAAAATACCCTTTGAGCGGGGGATAGACCACTAAGCAGCATGCTAGTCCATTGCCGCAAAGTGATCTATCCCCCGCTCTGTTCTACACAACCTCCATCAAGTCCAAGTTCGAGTCCTGTTTAACACATTTCATTCTAATTCCATATCCAATTTAAAAATTTCAATTTCACAAGGTTTACATTCCTGATGTATCAAACACTCCAGCTCCCTAAACATATCGTCCAGTTCGTCCAAATTATGATGTCCTACCTTTAATACATGGAGGTGGTTCATGCTTTGCATTGTAGCATGACCATCAACAAACAAGTTTCTTTTCCACGCTAACATAAATTCGCAGTTTTCTTGAAAAATCCTTCTCACCAAACACTCATACACAGCCGTCAACATGTCTCTACAGTTTTCATAATGCACCATCACAGTATACCTGTCCAAGTTGGCACCAAGAAGAGATCCACTCATTTTTCTAGCGTTCTACTGGAAAGTCCAAAGCAGAATGAAATTAAGATGTACAGACCCCCCTCTTTTATACCAGTTAACCGGTTGTCCTTGCTTATAAGTGGGTCAAGGTCATTCAATGCTACCCTTTGAGCGGGGGATAGACCACTAAGCAGCATGTTAGTCCATTGCCGCAAAGTAGTCTATCCCCCGCTCTGTATTCTATACACACACATACACATGTCCCTGTCTTTTCATTACATACCTAATATATACTCACTACCTTCATCGTCACTATCACTCATCTCCGTTTCTACAAACTCCACCGGATTAAAGTTAAATTGTTTCAATTGTTCTTTTAAGTTTTCAATTTGTTGATCCTTTACTTCTAAAACACTGTGAAGGTGTGATATGTAGTCTGCTGCCTCGTTGATGCTTACTACTCTGGGATCGCCTAACTTCAAGCTGGGAACTACACCCTGCAGCCTGAAGTACGCCATACGCCTTTCTTGCTCCTGCCGTTGACCAGGACTGAGCAAGCCTTGCCCGTCTTGGCTCACCTCCAGCAAGGTCCGTAGCATCGGAGCTTTGCAAGCATTTCCCCGAGCAACAGTTATGCTATGGAATGGTCGAGCAGGTCCACGAGTAGCAGGCAGGACGTTGGCAGCACGCCTTCTTGAAGAAGAAGCCCGAGAAGTTTTGCAGTTGGAAGCCATGTTGAAGTGCGGTATTCAGCTAAGCGATACAAAGCAGAATAACCAAACTGCACATCAATACCCGTATATATACACTTATCAGTGGTGGGGGTACTAGCTAACCTTGGTAAAGTGGGTCAAGGCCATCCGAAAACATTACCAGAACGGGGGATAGATCACTAAGTGGCATGTTAGTCCATTGCCACAGAGTGATCTATCCCCCGCTCTGTATTTCACATTCACGCACACATTCATACAAACACACAAGTCCCAGTCCAAGTCTTTACCCCACACACCTATCCACTCTCATCCTCACTATCATCACTGTCCAACAGGCTTTCACACTTCCTAATTAGTTTTTCCCATTTACTCCGGATATGAAGTAGCTCACTGCGAGTATTCTCTAGCATTCTGTCCCTTTGCTCTATGACTTCGTTGTACCACTCGATGATGCTTGGTGAAGTCTGAGTTGATGCATCCGTCGTGGTTGGTTGAGAGGCTCCGCTGCTTCGCAACTCCTTCCTCACAGGACCAAAGCCGGAGAACCGGACACGACTCCTTGATGAAGGCCCCGATCGGATTGGCCCAACACCTGAGGTGGAGTTAGAAGAAGAAGCTGAAGCGTTGCCAGACATGGTGCGAAGCGTTCGGCTTAACAGTGTAAAGCAGAATGAGAGGACAGTGGATTACCACTCCTATATATACCCATTTTTGTGGTGGGGGTTGCTCAAGGTCAACCTTCCCTGGTATCAAACCTGGTTATTATAAGTTTGGCCTCAATCTTATTCTCTTCAATAAACTTGCTTACTTCAAACACCCAGGAGAACAGTTCGTCTATATTTTTGTATTCAATTTTAATGTAGTGTGTAATGTTTGAGGTTTGTCTGTTTATAACACATAAAGTAAACATAGCCCTATCAAGTCTTATCCAAAACTCAACATCCCTTCTCAAACCGCTTAAAAGTTCCCATGCAGTGTGTTCATCTAAGTTGTATTTACCACCTTTGTAGGAGAACGGTGCCATGTTTAGTATCAAGCGCAGAAATAGACTGAAGCAAAATGAACAGCTCATACAAGCTAAGCAAAACGTTAGAGTGGGGGTATCACATGATACACAACCTTGGTTGCCAGGTTAGCTCTTTACTTTTCAGAATAGTTAATATAGGTCAAGGCCATTCAAAATTTGAAAAATTTTTACCTCCAAACACTTGTGGCTTACCACAAGTGTTTGGAGGTTTTTGTTAAAGATTAACACTTAGTCTTTACCCTCAAGGACACGGTTTGAGATTGTCCCAGTGATTTTACATCACCGCCAGGTTAAAGTATTATACAAGTCAAGTATTTTTTTTTTTATTAGTTGACTTGTATAATACCCCTCTCCCTTACTTTAAGAGGGTTAGGACTAAATTTGGAAAAAATAATTTGGAAGAAGAATTTTTGTTTTTTAAATATCGTCCAACACAACCTAACAATTTAGAATTTCTTTTGGTAGGCCTACATCCTAATCCATTTCCCACACAGATTGGCATCCTTCCCTTCGTATTAGATAGCCTTTTTATGGATGAAAAATTGTCTTTGTACCATCCGAACGGGTACTTTCATTGTATGAAGGCTGCCATCACCTTTTACAATGATTTCTACTTTGGCATCGAAAGCTCCATAAGTTTGAACAATAAAATAATATTTTTCATCCACTTTAAGTCTTCTAATATCAAGCGGTTGCGGACTGTAGGGATGTCTGGGTTGGGATGTTTTAGACCTAATGTTGTTAAGACTGTAGGGTCTTACTCTCGGAAGATTGATATTTTTGTTCAAGTGCGTTTGGCAACGGTCTTCATCTAAAACAGCAAACTTCTGACAGCAAAGAACCCCAAAGTCTTTTGACATATACACGTAGTCGCATTTATTACCCTTGCCAGCAGGGACTTTAACACGCTTACGTTTTTGTGTTGGACGCTTTACTGGAGTGTTTTGGAGCTTGTCCGGTTTAGGCTGGCTAGAAGGAATAGGGGTAGAACGCTTTACGCGGTGAAGAGGAAGGGAGCAAACAATTTTGGGTGGGGTAGGAGAACGTGTTAGGTCGATGGTTGGTAAGGTAAATTTGGATGTCATATCAATAGTAGGATAGGGAGCATCAGGAGAAAAGATGGATCGACGGGGTGGTTTAACAGGTGTTGGTGGGATAGGGGATAGAGGTAGAGGGCATTGGGATTTGGTGTATGAAAGGATTTTTTGTGAACGGGAGTATGGGGTGTACTTCGGCTTTGAAGTCTTCTTCTTCTTCTTGTCGTCCTCCTCCGTCTGGAAAACGGCAGCATCCGAGTTGGAGTCCGAGGAAAGGGAGACAGCTGGAGAACAAATCAATCCTCGGCTGGTCCCAGCGGCAGTTGTATTGGTTAGCGCTGGCATCGATGGCAGAAGGCTGGTCACAGTCGTGATTACAGCCAGCGCTTGCCGCAGGACCGAGTACTGCATTGTAGTGGTCCCAGACGAAGAAGGCGGAGTAGACTGGACAGCCGAAGTGGGGTTAGCAGAAGAAGCAGAAGCTGGAGGGTAATTCTTCAATTTCAAACCCTTCAAACCCATTTTAAAAGTGAAGAAGTGAAGTGAAAATATGTAATATAAAGATGCAATATAAAGATGCAAAGAGCAGGAGCACCGGTCAACACGAGTGTTGGTGGTCCAATGAGAGGTGCATGCAACCCGGCCGCCTTATATCCCCACCGACCATGGGTGAGCCCCACCCTAGGGTATAGAGGTAGGGGTAGGGGTAGGGGGGGGGTGGGGTGGAGGTGTGGGGTGGAGGTGTGGGGTGGAGGTGTGGGGTGGAGGTGTGGGGTGGAGGTTGGGGGGTGGTGGAGGTGTGGGGTGGAGGTGTGGGGTGGAGGTGTGGGGTGGAGGTTGGGGGGGGGGGGTGGAGGTGTGGGGTGGAGGTGTGGGGTGGAGGTGTGGGGTGGAGGTGTGGGGTGGAGGTGTGGGGTGGAGGTGTGGGGTGGAGGTGTGGGGTGGAGGTGTGGGGTGGAGGTGTGGGGTGGAGGTGTGGGGTGGAGGTGTGGGGTGGAGGTGTGGGGTGGAGGTGTGGGGTGGAGGTTGGGGGGGGGGATGCTGGAGCAGTCTTTCCTATAATTAGGTCAAGGTCACAAAATAACTTTAAAAAATAAAGCCCCACCTGGGGCATTTAGGTTGCCATCGCTGTAGCCTCCAAAGAGACCCAACTATGGACAACAGCAGACTTGTATGTTAGTAATACCTAACCATTAAGGATTTAGAAAACTACTGTATTTAGGTCAAGGTCACGGAAAAATTTTAAAAAAATAAAGCCCCACCTGGGGCATTTAGGTTGCCATCGCTGTAGCCTCCAAAGAGACTCAACTATGGACAACAGCAAACATTCCAATGTTGTCTGTCCTTCACCACGCAAGACTTTTACACATTTACTGCATTGCTAACAAATAACTTTTTCAAAAGCTAACAAAGGTCATTTACATAATTTTGAGAGAGGTTGAGGACAACCCTAGTGGCTTACGTCCTCGGTCCGAGTGCAGAGGCCGCCGCAAATTGGCCACAGCTGTGGTCTGCATGCCAGCGTACAAACGGACCGGTTCCCAACCCAGCCGCAATATTGCCTGCCTGAGAGGACCCATGCTAACATTGGTATAAAATGATTTTACACGGGGGCCTACTCCCGTTCCCTATCTTTAATATTTAAGTTTAGCAATGCATTAAATTTGTATAAGTCGTTACTAGGTCAAGGCCATACAAACATTAAAAAATTTCGGCCCCCGTACATCCATGGCGAACCACGAATGTTCGGGGGCCTTGGGGACAAAAAACACAAATAGCTAACAAAGTTTCATTTACGTAATTTTGAGAGAGGTTGAGGACAGCCCTAGTGGCTTACGCCCTCGGTCCGAGTGCAGAGGCCGCCGCAAATTGGCCACAGCTGTGGTCTGCATGCCAGCGTACAAACGGACCGGTTCCCAACCCAGCCGCAATATTGCATGCCTGAGAGGACCCATGCTAACGTTGGTAAAAAATAATTTTACACGGGGGCCTACTCCCGTCCCTATCATTACAATTTACTTTGAGCTGTGAAAAAGGCTCAAGGGGGAGTGCTAAAACAAGCGTACACACTTTAGATAGATATAACACACACTTACAAAATAGGTTGAGCTCAACATGGTAAGTGCTGGAACAAGCATATACACATTAAACACATATGGCATAAAAGACAAAACAAGACACACAGGATAAAACACAAACAAGACACATAGGAGACATGGGGTACAAGTAAAACACTCACATATAAAACAATTCCTAATACCCAAACGCAAGCGCAATGTCTTAAAAATAATACAAGTCTTAAAGTTAGAGTAGACTTCGCTAAACATTGAAGGCGCCTTTCAGTGTTTAGTGAGGCCTATGGCGGTCCGTCCCGATCGTTCACGTTCAACGCTCGGGAGCGGACTGCGAGCCGGCTGTGGCCGGGCCGCCTTATATCCCCACCGGTCTCCCCCGAAGGGGCGGCATGGGGCGGAGGTCCACCCCTGGGGTGGAGGTCCACCCCCATGGGGGGGGGGGTGGGGGGGGGTGGAGGTGGAGGTGGGGGGGGGGGTGGAGGTGGAGGTGGGGGGGGTGGAGGTGGAGGTGGGGGGGGGGGGTGGAGGTCCACCCCTCAGGGGTGGTTCAAGGTCACCGACTACACTTCTACTCTAAGTCTGGTTCAAGGTCACCCACTACACTTCTACTCTAAGTGTTGACAATACCCCCACCATATTCGAGTCCCTAAGCTACGCGACGGCGCTTAACCAGTATGTCTCAGGCTTGCATGCGGTAAGCATCGCTACTTTTCTACTCTGTTCCTGTAAGTGTTTTACAGATTTTTGCCTCAAGGTCATTACATTTGGACTCTGGACAAACTTGGTTTGGATTTTTTTCTCTGATTTTCCCCAAGGTCACTGCACTTTAACTCTGGGACGATATCGACTTGTAGTATTTCTGTGTTTTGACTCAAGGTCATCACACTTTAACTGCGGCGTTGAATTATCGTACTAGAGGTGCTCTGGGACGATATCGACTTGTAGTATTTCAGTGTTTTGACTCAAGGTCATCGCACTTTAACTCCGGCGTCGAATTATCGTACCAGAGGTCCTCACTAACCTAACTTGTAATGTTTGGGGTGGCGTTTTCACGCCACGTAGTATTACCATGAGTGTCCAGTCCAGATTTTAAGTTAGATTAGTTCTACTGTGATCTTTTCCATTTCCAATTCGTTTTGCCAAAGAGTGAGGTGTCGCTTTATAAAGTAGTATTTCTCTAAAGTTATTGGGGATTGCAGGGATACAATTAGTTTATTTAGAAGACTCTTTATCTTGGAGTTAAACAAAACTTCCACTTTGACTTTACTTCCTCGCCCCTCACAGCCTAAGCTGTACAGGAATGTTTCTTCTAGTGCCAACTCGGGCCAAGAGAACAGTGTGTTGACTGTAGGACAGCTCATGGTGAAGTGATGCGATACTCCAGCGTACAACCTCACCTTCCCCCACCACTTTGACCTTCCCCCACTCCTGCTGTTTCCCCCACCTCTTTTCCCTTCACTCATGCGCTACAAGCAGTCTCTCAGTATTGCGCGGACTTTGTGAGGGGAAGCCATGTCGCGGGACGCTTTAGGTAAGAAGCTTAGCCGTGTTAAGACTTTATTAGTTGCTCACTGTCCACCAGTCAAAGTTAAAAGGGTTTCGACTTTAGCTAAGTGGCGCAAACTGTTGCGCGGACACCCTAAGTTTTATACCAAACAGACTAATGTAAGTTTTACTGATGGAGATTTGTTTAGAATGTTGGATGAGATGACTTTTCCTTGCAAAATTCAGTTAGTTACTCCCATTCCTCACAGTTTGGAGTCTTAGTCTCTCAAGCCGATATACCTAGAGTACGCGGAGCCTGGAGGTCAGTCGCTCGGTGACTGTCGTGGGGTGCGCATCGGTGTCGGCGCTCCGTTGTTAGGTTTTCAAGGTCACAGTAATATCAAATTGTTGGTGTTGTGCTGGTTCAAGGTCACCTGAGGGATAACCGATTGCCCATTTAGGCAAGGTCATGTCAGAAACTCGAGTTTAACTTGGCACTTTTGCCGTTTCTCGTCGAAAATTCGCTCCAAGTGGTCAAGGTCACGGGGACTCTGACTGAAACTCGGAGCGTAGTGCGAGAAACGGCAAAAGTGCCAAAAAATTTTAAGTTTCGGCGTGACCTTGACCTCAGTGGCGTCGGTGACGTCATTTTGATGACGTAAGGGGTGATGACGTCATCAGCACGTCATTTCTGTGACGTCATGGGTGTGACGTCATAGAAATGACGTCATTAGTGATGACGTCATCGATGACGCAATCGATGACGTCATCGATGACGTCATCGGTGAGGTCATTGACCTCGATGACGTCATCCCTCAGGTGACCTTGAACTGAGCCAGCACCAACAATTTGACACTACTTTTTTCTCTAATTATTTATTAATTTTGTGTTTCTTTACAGGTACGTAAAGTGATTATATTTGGAACATCTTGGTGAGTTAATTTAATTAAAAGTGGTTTTATATTTTTTAACATTGTTTTAACTGATTAAGAGCATGCCATTGTCCTGTTCTTTATGATAAACAGTTCTTCCGTTTTATTCATAGGGTAGATAATAAATAATAATAAACCCAGATATAAAAGGAATGTAAAATATCATTATGGAAAGTAAATACGGTACATTACAAAACAGACATTGATAAACAGAAAAAAATAATATTTTTCTCAATGTTTAAAGGAGAAGAACGATTATTTTTACGCAAACTTGTACCTGTATTGGGAGATTTCTACAATAAAATTGGGTAGTCTACGAAACAAATTAATATAGAAACACAGTTTGTCCTAGTAACACGTAGTGTTATGAAATAAAAATGTTTCAGCAAAGATTGAAATAAATACATTATAAAACATATTTGGGCCACCGGATGGTCTGAAATTTGAATATTGTTTTTAAAAGTTGTAATTGATACAATTTTTCCACTTTAAATGATACAATTACTTTAAATTCGACTGTTATATTAATTTCTATTCTTTAAGTTTATTTGAACTCATGGAAATAATTTTATCCTTTTGAGAATGAAACAACATAATTTATATCAAAGTAATTTTGTTTTCTGAGGGAATGAGATCTGTTTGTTTCTCTCCACCATTGTAAGTTAAGACAGAAACAATTCTAAATAACTGCTTGAGTCTCACTTTTGGCAAAGGGAGACACCACTTGACATTCTGGGAGAGGATTAGTTTCTGGGACACGGTTTAGATGTAAACTTTGCGTGGATCTCAGCGTTATCGTCGTTTCGCGCCGCTGCCCCTTTCGAAACTTTATTTTCTTTTTCTTCTCTAATACATCGCATTTATCAATTTTTATATATTTTAAATATACGATTTGGTCGTAAAGGCGTGGTTTTAAAGTGCTCTAAAACCAATAAAATATGTGTAGAAATGATAGATTAAATATTTATATCATGGATCACTGTTGCATAAATAGTATTATTTTTAAACATAAATTAATTCATTCTTCCGCTAAATGACTTGCTCGTTATTTTTTTCTCTCAACGGCAATGTCAATATTGTACATCTACGATGATGAGTAGTGGGGAATGGCTACAGTTGGCCCAGGTCAAGGTCAGGCGGTTGTAAGTGTTGTAGGGGTAGTAGCGGCTGGGGTTTTTTTGACAGTGATGGGTGGGTTTTGGAAGTGGGTCAAGGTCATCCGGAGGGGTTTTTTTTAAATCTATTTATTTAATAAAAACTCATTAGTGATTGGAGAATTGGTTTGTCATTATTTGTAGCAGTAATAGTTATTTTATTACTCTGTATGGGTGAATCCCACTGCGTGTCCATAATTGAGAAAAAAGGAGAGGTCCTAGGTGGTTACAGTGCAAGTTGATAGAGCAGAACAAGACATGTGTCTGAGGAAGAATAATCATATAAACCTGGTAATATAGTGAATAAGAATAATTGGATAGGATCGTCAATAGGTGTAACAAGATTGAAATTTTGATATTTCAGCATTTCAGTTAAGACAGAGTGTAAAATAGAATCAGTAGAAGAAGTATTGGAAAGGTTAGATTTTACAAAATACAACGGGTGAAAACTGAAGTATTTTTTAAGCTTACCCAATGTAGTACGCGGTTTTGAAACTGTGGAGTTAGATTGTTTCTGTAAAATATGTTTAGTGCGTAAAAGTTTTAAATGTAAAGTGTGCGAAGCCATAATAATATTTAAAGGGGAGATGTGTACTCTCTAAAATTCAGCGAGTATATGACCGGTGCCCGCAAGTGTGTCTGAATATATAGAGACTAATTAACATAATAAGCGCAAACATATGTTAGAGTAAGAAGAGTAAGTTAAAAAAATGTTTGATAGTCTTAGGGACTTACGGATAGATGTTTACTGTCGCCCTATCGCCATTATAATGGCGCACGCGCGAGGTACCGATGCCGCTTATATAGGGTAGTGTGAACCCTCAACCCCCTCCCCTAAGAGAATGAGATAAAAGGGAAGAACTTTGAAGATTTCAGTTCTTTGTTGGGGCGGCAGCGTCGCGAAAGGTTCTAGTAGGGGGAAAGAAATTGTTAATAAATTTTTGTAAAATTTTTAAAAATTACCGCTAGTGGTAGAAGTTAGTTAATTATTTTATAAGGGTTTAAGAACTGTGTTGTAGACGATTAATCGCAGTTATATCTAGCATTTGTACAGGTAAAACTTGCAGTGTAATAATTATATATTAATATATGGGTGTTAACTGTTTATAGTCCAAGTAGTTTAGTCTAGCAGCAGAAGTTAGTTAATTATTCTGTAGTGGTTAACTTGTATAATAAGTATAAACTAAAATAAAAATAGTAACGCGAGATTATTTGATATATTATATATAAAATAAAAGTGTATTTTTAAATGTTAAGAAATAGTTAAAAAAAAATAAACCACATAAAAAAAATAGCAAGCTTAACAGGTGTAAGTTAAAACAAAGCATAATGTAACATTACTAGGTGGTAGAGACTTACAGATTAGTTGTTTCAGCTGTGGTACCTGGGGAGTGAATGGCAGACGCGCGACCGCGTTGCGGCTTATATAAGCACAGATAGTAATTATGTTGAAATTAACCCCCCCCCCCCCTAAGAAAAAAGTGTTGACCCCCCCCCCCCCCGTCACTTTCACTTATCAAGATAAATTAGGTTGATAGTGGTTACATTTATGTAACACCAATTTAGCTTTGATGTTGCCAATAGTTTAATAACTATAGTTAAGCGGCAAAAGAGGACAGATAATTTTCTGCCATTACTCAGATAATAACAGACAACAATTATGGTGTTACGCGATGGGGAAAGCCTCAGTGAAGCTCAACAGCGGATTAAACCAGGTGTTGCCTAACGTTAATTGCAAGGTACAACGCTCCACCTGCATTAGCGGCGACCTACATGTGACGAATAGATCATTGGAAATTTCCACTGACGTTGGACGTTCTATCCCCCTTAAACCCCTATGGCTCCCCACTACTTTGTGAGCCGAGAACCTTTTTGGCGACTATCGCTGAGTTAGTTCGGAACAATTCGTCGGACGCGATGGTTGTTCCGAACTCAGAGGGTACCTCAAATATATAAGCGGCCGATATATATTTGAGTTACTCTTGCTGTTAGGGTTTTAATATTAATACTTGTTGTGTGTGAGTGTGTGTGCAAAATGTTATTTTTAGTTTTAAGTTGTGCTAATTTTAAGCTTTAATTTGCGCATTGCGATGTTAGCATTAAGGTGTTATGGTATTGTTGATGTTTGGAAAATGTGTTTTTGATGTTGAGTTTTGGTATAATTATTGTATGTGTGTGTGTACTAATAACCTTTCACAGCTAGCTGTTAGGAGGGTAGATTAAATTTAAATTTAAATTATAGAAGTTCTGTTGAACTTCATTAAATATGGGTGGGACATGCGTGTTGTGCCATAGGCAGCGCATATTTTTATTTTTTTAAAATTTTTAATTTTTTGTTAGGAAATAATTATATTTGGGTGGGTTTAGATTAAGGGTGGGAGGTTAGAGTTGCGTCTTGCATTAACTGTTCCAGACTCCCTATTGTAAAATTGGAATGGTCAGGTCCAGTGCCCAGGCCCGAGGCCGGCCGCCCGTATCACAGCCCACCAAACTGGATCGCCACGTGCGTGCGGGCCAAAAATTGGGATCCCTTGCAAGACGTAACTATAGCGGGTTGGGATTTGGGGAAGTGTTAGGCAAACAGAGTGGTGGGGATGGCTCCGGCCGTCCCCATCACTTTGGTAAATTATAATTTTTTGGTGACCTTGACCTCAATTAGGTTAATTAACCCCCCCCTCCCCCTCCCCCTCCCCTTCCCCTCCCCCCTCCCCCTCCCCCTCCCCATCCCCCCCTCCCCTCCCCCTCCCCCCTCCCCTCCCCCTCCCCCTCCCCCTCCCCCCCCTCCCCCTCCCCAGCAATAATCTGGATTAGAAAATGACTAATAACTCAAGAATGGTTTGCCGGAATAGGGCAAGTCATACATCAATGAAAAGCTCTAATTAAGAGCAATATTGTGGTAAAGACAGAATTGTATTATTTTCTTTTACTAAAATTGTACCATAAAAAAAACACCTTCCACTCAATGACATGACGATATAAGAGTGGTGTGGTTTGTGTTGAGAACATTCTTCACCTATAATAGCTAGAGTGAACATGTCTCCCCAAGATGCTTCAATATTTTATAACAAATGTACAAAAGTTGAAGAAGTATTGGAGGTGGATGAAGAAAACAATGAAGAAATTGAATAAATTGAAGTGCCTTCGTTAAGTGAAAATGTTGTAACAAGAATATTTGTGGATCTGAATTCACCAATGGATATTATAGGAAGGTTTTTAATTGAAGTTGTGACATAGATAGAAAATGGAAGATTAGTAAACATAGGATCTCCAATTTTGGTAGATGATAGACACACCTTTGGTGTATATTGGAGAAACATAGATCTGTTATGGCTGTGGGTGGAGGCATATGTGGAGTATTTGCAATTGGAAGAAAATATAGGCTTTAATCATTACTTTTCAGCTTTAGTGTTAAACTACTAATTCTAACATTTCACTAAAAAAAAACCTTACAAATGTGGTGGGGGAAGCATTATATAAAGGGAATAGAAGAGAGAAGCATTTCATTTCCGTGCTAAATTTCAAAGAGTAAACATCAACACGATGCATCAATGTGAAATTTGCTCAGAAACTTTTCATGATAATATTCTACTAGAAATACATAAAGAATTATTCCATAATAATAATGAAGATGTAACAGAAACAGAATATGAAGATTTAAAACTATATGAAGAAGAAGAACCAAAAGAAGAACAACAAGAAGAAGAACCATTAGCAGGACCATCTAACACGACGCATCAATGTGAAATTTGCTCAGAAACTTTTCATGATAATATTCTACTAGAAATACATAAAGAATTATTCCATAATAATAATGAAGATGTAACAGAAACAGAATATGAAGATTTAAAGCTATATGAAGAAGAAGAACCAAAAGAAGAACCATTAGCAGGACCATCTAATGAAATACCGAGTTTAAAAGTATTTGCTTTAGAAGGTAGAGTAGTAGTGCATTACAAAATTCAAAATGAAAAATTCGAATTGGATCAGTTTTTTAAAGAAGTAAGAACAATTGTAAGTAAAATACTCACAGAAGAATTAAAAAGACTAAACTTTATTAAATTTGGCATTTTATTAAATGCTATGTTTACTAATGTAGAAGGAGAAATGTCACCAAGAGGATTCATAACAAAAAACCAGACCATCATGGCAAGTTCAGATATTAATTCAATAGTTGAAGATTGTTTGGAAGAAATATTAACAAAAATTCAAGAACATGAAGGAAGAGGATCTGGTTGGAGTTTGGTTAGTATTGAGGGTATGGATATTAGAGTTCATAAACACGGCTACGGATTAAGGGGTAGCAGTTATATTCCACTCCCAAAGAAAATTTCACACACCAAATCATGTATAAATGTTCAAAATGAAGATATGGAATGTTTTAGATATGCAATGACGGCAAAATTTGTACCACCTCACCATGCGGATAGACCCAGTGAAGAATATGAATTACAAAGATATAGATATAATTTCCAAGGATTGACTTACCCAGTGGCTTTGAAGGACATCCCAAAGTTTGAAAAACAAAACCCTGGAACATCTGTTAATGTTTTTGGTTTGGACAGTTCGAATAAAGTGTACCCATTGCGTGTGGTGAAGAATGAACTCCCAGATCATACAGCCTTATTACTACTTACAAAAGGTGATGTTTCCCACTATGTATGGATTAAAAAATTTGAAACTCTTGTTAGTAATCAATTATCTAAAAATAGAAATAAGAAGATCATTTGCAAAAGATGCTTTAATTTTTGTGAAGAAAGAAGAGAAGGAAACGAATGGTTACAAGAGCATAAAAAACTATGTAACAACAACTATGAAGCAAAAATTATCTTACCGTGTCCAAGTAAGGCAGAGTTAAAATTTGAAAAAATCTCCCATCAATACCGGATTCCCATTGTTGTCTATGCTGATTTTGAATCTACACTAGTTCCTATTGAAGATAATGATGGCGATGTAGCAAAGAAAACTGTTAAATATCAGATACATGATCCAAACAGTTTTTGTTTAATGGTTAAATCTACTCTTTCTGAAGAACATCTAAATAGATTTAATTTAACTTCAAAACCTATTGTCTATCATGGTGTTAATGCTTCTAAAATATTCCTTGATCAGTTGTATACAATAGCGGAAAGTGTTGAAAGATTGTATAGTGATATTATACCAATGATACCTTTGGATGAAGAAGAAGAGATTCAACATGAAAATGCAACTCATTGTTATTTATGTACAAATGAATTTACTGTGGAAAATCAAAAGGTTCATGATCATGACCATCTGACAGGTTATTATAGAGGTGCTGCATGTAACAGCTGTAATATCAACTACAAGATCCCTACAAGTATACCTGTAATATTACATAACCTTAGTGGTTATGATGCGCATTTTATTATTCCAGAATTAGGAAGAGATAATGGAGAAATTGATGTCATAGCTGAAACCACGGAGAAGTTTATAAGTTTTACTAAAAAAGTTGGAAATATAAAGCTTCGGTTTTTAGACTCTTACCGTTTTATGCCATCTAGTTTAATGAAGCTTTCTGAAAACCTGAGAACAGAAGATTTAATAGAAACCAAGAAGATTGTAAGTAATGACAAGGTTAATTTAGTTCTTCGCAAAGGTGTTTTCCCGTATGATTATATAGATAGCTTAGAAAGATTTAATGAAACATCCCTTCCACCAAAAGAAGAATTCAAAAGTAAACTATATGACACAGATATATCCCATGAAGATTATGAACATGCGTGTAGAGTATGGAATGAATTAGGATTTAAAACACTTGGAGAATATTCGGACTTTTATGTAAAACTAGATGTAACTTTACTTTGTGATATAATGGAAGAGTTTAGAAATACATGTTTTAAGGCATATGGATTAGACCCTCTGCATTCTTGTACATCACCTGGACTAGCTTGGCAAGCAATGTTAAAGGAAACAAAATGTAAACTCCAACTTCTTACAGATATAGACATGGTGCTGATGTTGGAATCAGGTGTTCGAGGGGGACTAACTCAAAGCGTAACACGACATGTAAAGGCAAATAACAAATATTTGCCCAATTTTGATGCATCAAAACCAAGTACATATTTAGGTTATTTTGATGCAAATAACCTTTATGGATGGGCCATGTCGAATCCTCTCCCATATGGCAACTTCAAATGGGTAGACCCTGATTCTATTGGAAACATCATGAATATAGCAAAACATGGAGACACTGGTTATATTTTGGATGTAGACATTGAGTACCCTGAACATTTGCATGACCACCATTATGATTTACCTCTACTGGCCAAGACGGAAATATCACCAACCGGCAGATGGCCTAAATTAATGATGACTTTAACCAACAAATCAAGATATGTTGCTCATTATTGGGTAATACAACAAGCCCTAGAGTTAGGATTGAGAATAACAAAAATTAATAGAGCTTTACAATTTTCTCAATCCTGTTGGTTAAAGTCATACATTGACAATAACACAAAAAGAAGAACTTCAGCTACATCTAATTTTCAAAAGGACTTTTTTAAATTGATGAATAATGCAATATTTGGCAAGACACTGGAAAACAAAAGAAAGCATAAGAATGTGAAATTAGTTAGTGATCCGGTAAAACTACAAAAGCTGGTACAAAAACCTAACTTCGGATCATCCATAATAATCAACGAAAATCTTGTAGCTGTTTCCATGAACAAAATTTCAATTACAATGGATCGTCCTTTATATGTGGGGATGTCTATTCTAGATATTTCAAAGACCCACATGTATGACTTCCATTACAACAAGATGGTTAAATTTTATGGAAGAGAAAACATCGGCATTGTATACATGGATACGGACGCTTTTATTTATTGGATAAGAACTGAAGATATGTATGAAGACCTACGCTGTTTTATCTACAATAACGACTTTGACTTTTCTGATTATCCACAAGACCATCCCAACTACGACAACGGTAGAAATAAAAAGGTATTGGGAAAGTTCAAAGACGAAACAAATGGCGTGCCAATGGAAGAGGTTGTTGCTCTAATGTCTAAATTGTATTCATTTAAATTGTACAAAAATAAAAAAAGAGAACATGAAATCGTGAAGAAGGCCAAAGGTATAAAAACCTCATACCTGAAGAAGAATATACAGTTTGAAGAATACAAGAGATACTTATTTGAAAATGTTGAGGCAACAGCAACATTTAACACCATAAGAAGCTTCAACCATCGTCTCTTCAGTGTAAAGCAAACCAAATGGGCTTTGAGTTGTAAGGATGATAAGAGGTACATCCTGGAAGGTAATATAAAAACTCTACCATTTGGACATTACTCCTTATACCCTATCGACCAGTAAACCTATTCTTCGTCCTTTACCTTCTTCCTTTTTCCTTTCCGTAAAGAAGAGGGGACATGACAAGCTCAATGTCATGTTCCCTCTTTTTTACACCAATGTAATATGACCTTGACCTATAATCTTACCATATAAAAGAGGATAAACCATTTTAGAGATCAGTACTTTTACAAGCGGTGTGGAAGACACAACTGAAGATGGAAGATTTAAGGAACAAGATTGTAAATGAACTTCATAAGCCGGCAAGAAGAAAATTTCCTAGAAGAAATACAATTATAAAAGGAATGAATGATCTTTTCCAAGCCGATCTTATTGAAATGATACCACATAGTAAATTAAATAAAGGATTTAAATACATTTTAGCGATTATAGACTGTTTTACTAAAGTGGCTGATGCTTTACCGCTAAAGGACAAGACTGGTAAAAGTGTTACAAAAGCTATGGAAATAGCTATACAAAGAAATAATTTCAACATCAAACATCTACAAACTGATGATGGAAAAGAATATTTTAACAAAGACTTTGCAGCTTTAATGAAGAAGTATAAAATAAATCATTATTCTACAAATTCTGAAGTTAAAGCTTCAATAATAGAAAGATTTAACAGAACGTTAAAAGGAGCAATGTATAAAACATTTTCCAAACGAGGATCATATATTTGGTATGATATATTACCACAACTTATAAAAGAATATAACAATAAGTATCATCGAACCATTGGTATGAAGCCTAACGAAGTAAATAGTACCAATGCTAAAATGGTATTAAAACGTATTAAAAATAATACTACTCCTAAACGTGAAAAAATGCAGCCCAAAACATTTAAAGTTAATGATAAAGTTCGTATAAGTAAGTACAAAGGAGTATTTAGCAAAAGGTATCTGCCAAACTGGACTAATGAAGTATTTACAATCTATAAAGTGCAACCAACAATACCTGAAACCTACATTTTAAAGGACAACAAGGGTGAATTACTTGAAGGTGGATTCTACGGACATGAATTGCTAAAATCATCAGTTGGCGATGTATATCTTGTTGAAAAAATTTTACAAAGAAAAAAGGATAAGGTGAAAGTACGTTGGTTGGGATTTGATAAAAGTGAAGACTCTTGGATCCCTACAAAAGACTTAGTGTAGCAATTTATGAAGTCATTACATGTTTAACCTTTATACAAGATGGAGATTGTGCAACAAAAGGATCGATTTTTTATTAAAAATATTGATGAATTAACAGTTGACAACGACAAGTTAAATCATGGAAAACATGGTGAATTACTGCCAAACACAATAAGATGTTTAATAACTGGACCATCAAATTGTGGAAAGACAAATGTGGTTTTTAATTTAATAACAAATCCTAAGGGATTACGTTTTAACAACATTTATATCTTTTCCAAATCTTTGCAACAACCCAAATACCAATTATTGGATAAGGTACTCGCAAGTGTGCCTGAAGTTAATTTCTACAAGTTTAATGCTAGTGAAACTATAATGGAGCCAAACGAGGCTAAACCATTTTCTATATTTATATTTGATGATGTATCTTGTGAAAATCATGACACTATTAGAAGTTATTTTGCCATGGGAAGACATTACAATATTGATAGCATTTATATTGGTCAAACTTACAGTAAAATTCCAAAACAACTAATAAGAGATAATGCAAATCTACTTATTATCTTCAAGCAAGATGAAACAAATTTAAAGCACATATATAATGATCATGTGAATGCAGACATGTCATTTGATAAATTTAAAGAAATGTGTGGTAAAGCATGGGCTGAAAATATGGATTTCTTGTTATTATGAAAGAAGAAGCTATAAAAAATGGAAGATATCGTATAGGGTTAGATAAATTTGTATTAATCCATTGAACAATTGATGATACGTTTAGTAATAGATTGGTCTTCGCAGTGTAAACATGGTGAACCAAGAAAAACTATTAAAAGAAATAAAATCACTAAGTGACTCGATTAGACTTAAAAATCGAGCATTAAGAATGGGTTTGAATGAAAGAGAAGAATTTCTGGAGACTACATTTAAACCTATTACAGAACCTTTAAAACAGATAACAGAAACAATTGGTAAACCTCATTTTGAAGGAGATGTTTTACTACCTGTTTCTAAATTTGAAGTAAAGACTTTAAAAAAGGAAGAAGATGATGATTCTTACACAAGTGATAGTGAAGTTTCTCAAAAAGGAGAAGAAACAAGACAAGAAGAACCAGAAATAAATGTTCAAAAAGAAGAAGAAGAAGAAGAACAACATATACCTGAAGCAGAACAATCAATTCCAAATCTAACAAAATTAAGTAGTGATATATTGCAACAAGGACCTCTTGGAAGAAAGTATATCATGAAGATGTTACATGAAATAAAAGCTAACCCAAAACTACACAAGTCACATGTATATGGAGCGAGAATTGATGGAAATGAATTAAAAATAGGAGATTCAAAAGTACATTTGACTGAAGATGATGACATTGTTATTGGTGAGCATAAATATAAAGGAACAAAAGGATTATTTGAACTGATTTTTAAAAATATACCTATAAAATATACACTACAAGATTTAAATACTTTTAAAGAAATTTTGCAAAATACTAATGCTCATAAGAAGAATTACTCCAAAGATTCAATGATAAATAGAACACGCGCAACTAAATATACTGTTGTAATAAAAAGATTGTTTCCCCTAAGAAAACTACCAACATTACGGACTGCGCCCGCTTTGAAGAAACCGCTAAAGAGGAAGTCTTTATCACTTATGGACTTATCACTTATGGATGAATATGGTAAAAAGAAAAAAGGAGAATCTTCAACGTCTGGTAAAGGTTTAATGAAAAACCTATATAATACAAATGTGATTTACTATAATGATATAAACAAATTGGTTGATAGAATGAGACTATTACATGAAGCTATAGAAGCTGGTCATACAGGTTTAAATAATGAATGGGTGGCTTTAGTTGACGAACTTCGAAATCGCGGAATAGTTGTATAAATTATCACAGATATATAAGAGAGCTGTGACCATACAATGGATCAGTTCAATCATGAGCGTCGACAAGTTCGGACGGTATTCCGGGCTAGGAGTACAAGGAGGAGAAAACAGAAAAAGAAGTGGATTGCCGCAAACACCTGAAGGTGACTATGATATGAGTAACAAACGTTTAAAATTTATTAAAGACCCAGAAGAAGATACTGATGGAGCGAATTTAAAGACAGTAAAAGAAGCAACTTCAACATCATTGAAATTAGACAAAAATACTTACGATGTCAAATCACATAGAATAATTAATGTTGGTAAACCAACTGACAGTTCTGATGCAATTAATAAAGAGTATTTATCATCTGAACTTTTAAATACTTTAAAATTGCAGTGGGGTAATAATTTAAAAGATGGACAGACATTTGATGCTGGGAATCATAGAATAACCAACGTGGCAAATCCGAAAAATGATAAAGATTCAGTTAATAAAGAATATTTACATTCTATAATACCGGAAAAGACTCAACGCGGATTTTCTTTTTATAAATTTATTATAAATGACATTGGATACCCAAAGGAAGACGGTGATGCTGTAAACCTGAAATACATCAAGGACAACTGTATTTTACAAGATAATGATGAAATCGATTGTCATGGGAAAGTGTTGTCAAATGTAAAGTTCGGTTCTCAACCAAAAGATGCTGTTACTATGGAACAACTATCTAAAGAATTAAAAAGGGGGACATCAAATTTTGTAAAACATGAAGATGCCGTGCTAAAGCGAGGAGATACATTTATACATGGAAATAAAAAGTTTGATTTAATGCAAGGAAAAAATGATGAATGGGATGCGGGACATAAAACAATAACAAATGGAAGATTTGGTATAAAAGATTCGGATGTACCTTTAATGATACAAACATTAATTGCAAGTGGTGGTAGATTAGGTACATATGATGGTCGTAATAGAAGAATAAAAAATATTTATCCTGGTTATGAAGATGATGATTGTGTTACATTGAGACAAACAATAACTTGGGATAAACACTTTGGGACCAAATATGATGCAAAGATGAAGAAAATAATTAATATTTTACCAGGAGAAGATTTAAATGATGCTGCTACTATTGGACAAGTCATAACAACATCGAAAAGTGATTCGACCGCTTACACGTGTAATGATAAACGTATTATGCAGTTACATGATCCTCAACATCCGAAAGATGCTGTAACTTTAGATTGTTTAATAAGAATAGTGGGCAATTTACTTATCGATACCCACAATCATATAGCTAGTACAACGAGTCATGTGATGATTCAACCCGATGAACGAGAAGCTTGGATTAAAAATAGAATCATAAATCAGTATATAATTAATTTGAATAATTAAATATTTAAATATAAAACATTGTGCATGAGTTATCCATTTATGTAAAGCAGCTCGTGGAGTAAACACGCTGGTTATATAAGACGACATAATGAAGACCGCACCGCTCAGTCGTCGTCAAGACAGCGTTAAGAAAGGACGTGGTATAACATCAGCTGCGTTTTCCCTGCTCAGACGGATTCCTGTTGGTGCTGTTCTAAATCGAGCAATAGACGCTTTACCATACGAATTTCATCTGCCCGGAGGCTATCAATATTGTGGACCCGGAACTAAGTTGGCAAAACGTTTAGCAAGAGGAGATCCTGGAATTAATAAATTAGATCAAGCTTGCAAAGAACACGATATAGCGTATTCCAAGTTTGCAGATTCAACAAATAGATCAATAGCGGATAGAGCGCTAGCGGAAAAAGCTTGGCAAAGGGTTAAATCAAGTGACGCCAGTATTGCGGAAAAAGCAGCAGCTTGGGCAGTGACAACAGCCATGAAGACGAAAGCTAAGTTTGGTGGTGGAAGACGACGCGGGAAAAAACCTAGTAAAAAAGAAGCTGCAAAAAGAGGCGGGAACATCAAAAGAAGACGTCGCACTAACCCTAAAAGGAAAGTCAAGAAAACATCCATATGGTCAATGGTAAAAAACGGATCGGGTCTTTACTTAAGACCGTACCGTGTGTATTAAATGAGAAAAATAAATTGATAATTCCAAATGAAGCATTAACAAACTATCAATTGTCAAAATATGTGAAATGTTTAAGAATACCATTCTTCAGAGGAGTTTTTATGAAAGATACATTACCAAATAGAGTGTGGAAAAATGAAACTGGAATAGTAAATTTAGACTCTAATTATGGACCAGGTACTCATTGGGTATGTTATAAAAAACTTGGAGAAAATGTTTACTACTTTGATAGTTTTGGAAATTTACCGCCACCAAAAGAACTTCAACATTATTTTCGGGACTCCAAGAATATATTCTACAACTACAAAAGAGAGCAACCTAGCAATACGGAAATATGCGGACATTTATGTTTAGAGTTCCTAGCGAAGAGCGTCAGTCAGCTTTAAGATGTCATCGTATACAGTATCGCTGAGTGGAAATTCGTCAACATTGAAAAGTACACTTTTCCCAGCGTTACGTTTATCTACGGATAAACTATGGGAAGCAGCATTATTGGATTTGACTACATACAATTCAATTCCCAATGTTACAGAAGGAAAAAATAATTTACTACATTATTATGAGAGTAAAGATGAAAAAGGAAATTATTCACAATTAAAAATAATTCCATTATCTACAGGAGCATATGAAATAGACGATATAAACCAAGTATTACAAAAGAAACTTGGAGAAGAAAATATTTCTATAAAAGGTAATAATAATACATTAAAAGCAGAAATAACTTCAAAGTATTATATAGATTTTAGCTTAGACCACTCAATCGGCAATTTGCTCGGATTTTCAAAGAAGAAAGGAATTTTAGCTCCTGGAAATGATTATACTGGCGATACAACAGTAACAATATTAAAGGTGAACAGTATTGATGTAACGTGTAATATTATTCACGGATCATATAGAGATGGAGTAAATCAACATATATTACACACATTTTACCCGACAGTAGCTCCTGGTTTTAAAATAGTTGAGAAGCCACAAAACCTGATATACCTACCGTTAAACACCAGTTTCATTTCAGACATCGTACTGAACACATTGGATCAAGACGGTATTAGTGTTGACTTTAGAGGAGAAACAATAACTATACGGTTACATATCAGAGCGGCAACATAAAGTCAACATGGGATTATCATTTAAACCACAACGGAAGAGTCGGGAGCTCAGTAGCTCCTCAACATTCGACGAGTTAACACCGGACAACATACGCTTCCTACAAAAGATCGGACTAAAACTTGCCAACCATGGATATACTGGATATAGCGCAAGGACCGACATTCGACGAAACCCTATGGGAGAAGGAATATCACACTCACAACCCTTACACTTCATCAAAATTAAATAATAATGATGAAATAAGAATTCCCATTCAACAACAAGATATCTACACATTACCATGTGAAAGTTATTTATATATCGAAGGAAGAGTAACAACATTGGATGGAAAATCTGGTTCAACTGTTCCTTTTATAAATAACCCTATGGCATATCTGTTTGATGAAATTAGATATGAGATATCTGGAGTAACAATTGATTCAACAAAAAAAGTTGGTATATCAACAACTTTAAAAGGATTGACTTCAATAACACCCCATGAAAAAAATTCTTTAATCTCGGCTGGATGGGTGACTCCTGATAAAGACACTATTACTCCTAATTCAAAAGGTTACTTTGATTTTAATGTACCTTTACGATTGCTTTTGGGATTCGCAGAAGATTACAAGAGAATAATAATAAATGTAAAGCAAGAACTGGTACTGCTCAGATCTTCAACAAATAAGGATGTAATACAAGCGCCAAGTGGAACTAAAGATGCCGATTTGGAATGGCAACTTCAATTGGATAAAGTTGTATGGAGAGTACCTCATGTCAGATTGGCAGATGAACATCGAGTAATATTATTGAAAAAATTAAAATCTGACCGTGATATTGTAATACCATTTAGGAGTTGGGAATTTCATGAATACCCCATATTGCCTCAAACAGAAAGACAAACATGGACTGTTAAAACCTCTACTTATTTAGAACGGGCAAGGTACATAATAGTCGGTTTTCAGACTAAACGAAAAGATGTTATAACCGCGCACGCTGGTCAATTTGACCATTGCAAGATAAAGAATTGCAAAGTTTTTTTAAACTCTCAGTTCTTTCCATATGACAGTTTAAATGTTTCATTTGACAAGAAACGTTATTCCATTCTATATGACATGTATGCAAGATTTCAATCATCATATTATGGTAAGACGAATACACCACTTTTATCACCAGAACAATTTTATTCAAAAGCTCCAATTGTTGTAATCGATTGTTCAAAACAAAATGAATCTGTAAAATCTTCAAGTGTAGATATAAAAGTTGAAATGGAATTTGAAGATAAAATACCAGATGGAACTTCAGCATACTGTTTAATTCTACATGACAAAATAGTTACTTACACACCGCTAACAGGAATCGTGAAGAATGTACTTTAAGAAGGATTAATACAACATCTGCACAATTTGTAAGGTTTTTACAAAAAATCAACAATATCTAGGTCATCTGCGAGTATAAAAGCGAGAAAAAAGAGCTGGAAATTCATTTCATCTTTGATTGTCGTATGGGTAACATCGTCCGCAAGATGAGTTCTACTACATCAACTGCTAATGAAGAAACTACACCTTTTATGGCTGACAATAGTTTGGATATAGAAAGACAAGTTGAACAGGAAATGGATGAGTTCCTCAAGTTTAAACATAAGAAGACAGAAGAAGAGGAAGTTGAAAAAGAAACAAAGAAAAGAAAAATTGAAGATAACATTTCCACCAACATCTTAACGGAAGTATTTCTTCGAATATTTTATCCTATTTCTTCTTGTATGACAAAGACTGTATCTGCTGGAGTGATGAAATCATTGGATTACTCTCCTACTGTTATTTTAAATCATGGATCTAAAATGGTAACCTTCACTGAAACTTCTTGGGAATCTTTTATGAAACATATACATCTTTTGGAATGTTATCTGAGTAACAATACATTTGGAAGAAAAACAAAACTAGGTTTGTTGGAATCAAATATTGAAATCGATATTGTTAAACAACGTGGTCAACAACTAGTTCGATTTAGAGATTTAACTAAATATAATATAAAAATACATTTGACTAAAGAAGAGTTTTACACTTTAACTTGTGCTACTGGTCCTATAACAAGATATTTAAAACAGCTAATATTCTCAAGTGCAATTATCAAAGACTATTTAATTGATGCATTGGATAAACAACCATATGTTCCAATCCTATATGGTCCAGTAGATACTTCAATCTTCAATAGGATACCACATGAAGTAGATATGTGGAGACAGTTACACCACTATCAAACCAACTTTAATTTAGATGAAGAAAAGCAAGAAACCAAGGAAAACGAATCAAGTTTCAACAATCAACAATCGGCAACAAATTGAACAAATAAAGAATATTGTAAGTAAAAAGAAGAATATTGGGGGTATAAAAGGTTGTCAATCTGGATTAACATACCAGTTGCCTACTGAACGTCATCATGGATAAACAAGTTTCATTCTCTAAGAAGATAGAATTAATGGAAGTAAAGCAAGGTATCATAGAGTTTCAAGCATTCCGTGGTAATGATGGAAATTTTATAATTAAAGAGTTAGTGGTACTAGATATGATAACATCTGTTGTTTATCACTTTTTATTTATGCCTCCTTTACCATTCAACAGATTAACAACCAAAGCTAAAGTAACAAACAAATGGTTGATGAAACATTTTCATAATCTAAGATGGGATGAAGGTTTTATAACCTACAATATGATGCCACACATTATGAATCATTTCTGCAAAAAGTTCAAAACTATTTTTACAAGAGGATTGGAAAAAGCAAATTGGATACAAACATATACAAACCATGAAGTAATAAATGTGCAAATGGAGAAAGATTTTTATTGCTACTTTGATAACATCTGTATTTCATCTAAAAACTTTAAACATCAACAGTCTCAATGTGCTTTAAAAAACGCATATCGTTTAAATGTCTATCTACAGCAAAGTGGTGGGGGAAACGAAGGGTATAAAAGCGAGAGCGGCACTATGACAATGCATCAGTATTACTCGAACCTCCGGGGAGTCAACACCTCTGACACGCAAACACAAGAAGAAGAAGACGAACAATAGCAAGAAGAAGATAATGGCGTCACAAAATTTTCTACAATCGCTTGTTGATCAATTCAACAAACATTCTAAATCTACTATACTACCGACAAAAAAATGTTCAGAATTGAAGGAAGAGAAACATTATATTATTCACACTATTAAGAAAATGGAAACATCAATTGGAGACGCTATCAATTGTACATTAAGTGAAGCACCCTACACACCTGGTGATGAACCAAAATTTCAAGTATTTCTTCCCAAACGCTTCGTTCAACTGCTGCAGAATGAAGATTTACGACTGATTCACCCCGGCGCACTCTACTTAGCAGCTCACGGTCCTAGCGGAAGCAACTCTACTGAACTTACACTTCATGTTATGCCTACTAGCAACTAATCTGTAGTTTATATATACTGTTGTACATGTATGTAACTGATTATAAATAAATAAAAAATAAAAATGAAAAAAAAAAAGGCAACATATCGATAGTGTTTCTGCACTATCGATATGTTGCTTTTTTAAAAACACGTTTGGGTGACCTTGACCTAGTTTTGAGGGTATATAAAGGCCGTAATTTTCTTAAGGATCTCATCAGTCTACGACTACCTTTCGTGCCGTACACATCTCTGTTGGCTCTCCAGTTATTACAAATAACAACATGTCTCTTAAGGTTAAGTGTGCATCATATGATACTACCACCATCACAACTTTTGAAGAACTTGACGATTTTACTAATGAATTGCGAGTGTTACTTGCCGGTGGTTATCGTTTAAATATTGATGTTTACGCTAACAACATGAGGATGTTTCCTAAACAAAAATTCTGCAATGAAGAAGTATTTGTTTCCACACAACCTTCAACTACAACACCATCTACTCAAAGTAATGTTAAGTTCCAGAAATATTACTGATGTTGAATAATATTGAGTGGTCGCTGTGGCATCTATAAAAGGAACGCGTAACCTAAACAGAATCATCATTTGCTTCCCAACTGACGCAGCGAAAACAACTACCACTACCATGTTGTACAGAATGATGATTGAATTCAATGGAAAAATCTACGGAAAAGACTATCAAAGTGTAGAACAAATGACGTCCGATCTTCAAGTATTGACTAAAGAAGGATTCCAACCAAAATTAATTCTAAAATTTCCTGAAGTACATCCACTATCCACTGAAGATCTCATTGCTATGGCTAAAGAAGAAAAAGAAAAATACAAACAAGATATAAAGAAAGAAAAAGAGAATGAAAACTCACTATCTTAAATAAATACATCTTACACTTGTAAGATGTTATTTTTTAAAACTCCATTTGGATGACCTTGAGATTACCCCCACCACTTTTTCTAGTCTATAAAACACACTATCCTACACTATACACCTTCATTTCTTGGCTAAACTTAGAAGCGTCAACATGGAAAACAAGAAAGACAAATACAAACCACGCTATTGTTGTGAACAAAAATGTACCGATATAGGAAGATGGATGGTAGACGGATTAGCTTGTAGAAAATGTGAATTCTTCGGATCTTGTTACTGCAAATGCAAGACAAAACAACTACCACCACCAGAATTGCGAACCTTCAAGATTTATAAATCAAGATACTTCCACACTTGCTGTCCCCAGAGATGTATCAAATTTCATCCAGAAAAAATTGTTAATTGCCGAGAGTGTAATGCATGTTATAAAGACGACTTTTGTACATGCATCATAAATGCGTGCAAGTACAGATCTGATTGGTCTACTGATCCTGTTAAAGCTTCAGATGTATAGCTGTAGTCACTGACTGCAGCCCTTTTTTAAAATTCCATTTGATTGACCTTGAGATTACCCCCACCACTTATTTTTTACAACATATATTCTACGGATCATTCAATACGCTTCTCATTCTTATTTCATTACTCGCACTGACAACAACATGGATGATAAATTCATTTCCTTTCAACATTTAGTTACCGACAGAGAAGAGATGGAAGCCCTATTTCAAAACTTACTCACACTCATTGATAACTATCCTTTAAGATGGATCAACATCACAGTGCAATACGTCAATCCTACCAAAATATTTTCATCCTCATCATCTTCTTCTGCCACCTCCATGTCTTCATCGTCGCAAAGTGCAGAGGAAGAGGAACAGACAACTAATGGTGTTAAAATTGTTGAATTAAACGACGAGGAACAAGAAATGCAAGCTCTGGTTAAATATAAATTTAATATTTAATTTATAAAAATTATTAGTGTTTCTAATTTATATTACAGCTAATACTTATTTCTACACACCACCCATAACCTACCCAAATGGGATTTTACGGCAAAATGCTCTGGCCGCCGGTTCGCATATGATTATATCATCCTTCCCCCACCACTCTACCACCCCCACCCCTCTACTTCCCCCTCCACCACCTTTGCCCACATATAAGCGACCCTCTGACCATCGCTCACCATTTGTTTGCCAACTTCCGAACAATGAGCTCCTCTCCTTTAACAAGTAAATGTACTTTTCTTATTCAATCACAGGAAGACTTACAAAATATTTTTCAAATTTTAAGTGATCTAATAAACACTCCAAATAACACCATTACTATCACTGTGGAAGTTTCCTACAATTCTTCTGATTACGAAAACATGGAAAGCGAAGACGTCGAAGTTTTACAGCTGCCAGATAATAGTCTTCCATCTTCCAAAGCTGCAACACCCGACACAGCTAATAATGATGTTTAGTCGACTACAATTATTTTCTTTACCCCCCCACTATTTTTACAGTAATATATAACCTGTCCCTATCTCTGTTTCTCATTTCATCGCCAACTTTCTCACCATCAACACCGCTCCAATTTTTACCTGCATACATTTAATACACGAAGATGATGGATGATTTTTCATTTACGTCACAATTGGAAGAGGATAAACTCAAACTCGAAATCAACAGACTACAATTAGAAACAAAGAATCAACAAGAAATGATTCAGCTTTTACGACTATTCAAATGCGTACTGTGGATAGTATGTTTTTATCTTCTCATCGCTATCACCTTTGGCATCTACCACTCCATCGCCAGTAAACAACACTCCAACGCTTCCTCAAATAAAACCACTACTTTTCTTTGATTAAATAAATTTTTACCCACCTTCAATCTAACCCCTCGGGGCTCACCTTTTTTAAAAACCCCTCCGGATGACCTTGACCCACTTCCAAAACCCACCCATCACTGTCAAAAAAACCCCAGCCGCTACTACCCCTACAACACTTACAACCGCCTGACCTTGACCTGGGCCAACTGTAGCCATTCCCCACTACTATGATGCAACTAGATAATACAAGTAACACTAAAACTAGACAATCATGGAATAAGCAATGTAATGTCTAGCAATAGTTTACCTGGACAATTAAGAAAAGGAAATAACAAAAACATAAGTAATTTCAACATAAACATTTTTAAAATCACAATCGGGTAACTTAGTAAATGCCAAAAGAAATTTCTGGTCTCACTCCTTAGAGGTCCAGCTTAAAGTAAAATGCATTAAACCTGTGCTACAATTGTGAAGTCTATTTGAGTGACAATAATATTTTAAAGGTGTCATACCTCATACCATTTAAAAATTTTAAAGTTGAACTTTAAAAAATTAAAACAAAATATGTTTACCTACCAAATGCAACGATACCCACACCAACACTGCAAAGCAATTTTTATTCCTCTCATATCGGTTTATAAATTGTTAAATCTTTCAATTATCCAACCACAGTCGAATTAAGAGAGTTAAATTTTTCTTAACCTTTTTATAGATGTTAGCTAATCCATAAGTACAGAGTAGGGAGTTTAAAAATCTACATCAACCTTCATGATAACTTTTGTTAAATAAGAACATTTTTAATAACATGTTATCTTTTCAATTTATTGAAGTGTTAAACTTTTTGTTAAAGTTCAACTAAAATTTTTTGTCTCATACAATTTGTTATAAAGTGGCCTCGGAAGAATTTTAAGATGATTATTTGTTTTCTAAACTCCTCGTTTTGTAAATATTTTAAATAAAAACAGAACTATTAAAAAAAGCTGAATTTATTGAAAAGCTGTGCTCTTCTCTCAAACTTTGGTTTTCTTCAAGCACCATCTACTGTCCATCAGCTGTGTTCGGGCCGGCGGAGAGTGGTTGTCACAGTTTAGCAGAGACGATTCCAGACTGACATTGTTACTGCTCCCGCCCTTCCCTCCAAATTTGGTTTTCCTCAAGTACCACCACGCTGCCTTCGGTTCGACAGAGAATGTTTGTTACACGTTGCTACTGCTCCCGCTCTCCTCCTCCAGCTGTCGTTTCCCTCGAGCATCATTGTGATAGGCTGTCTCCGATTTGACAGTGCTTTTCCTCCTCATCGGGTCATCAGTCCCCTTCAGGATGTCCTCAGAATGTTCGTCACTCCGGAGGAAGGGGGGGGGGGTTGGGGTGTTTTGCATGTTTCGGCCGTGAGGCCTGCTCGCCCACCACCACCCCTGGCACAAGCTGGTCGAACGTGCCAGTCGAGAACTTGGCCCCAACCCCCGAATACTTCTCTGGATCCTCATTTTTTACTCCTTCTTCTTCAGCGGGTAGTTCTCATAATACAGGTTGACCAGGATAACTTCCTCAGCACTCTCAGACATCCTGGCCCTGAGGGGAACGTCAGCGTACTTTTGCCCCAACTCGCGGTCTCGTGGCAGCCCGCGTACCCAGGTCTTCTGGTTCCTCATCTCCGGCCGCACCTGCACTTTTTTGTCGGCATTCTCAACCACATGCAGCCACCTGACGGTGATGGCTCCCGCCAGGTAAGCAAACATCAACGAGGACGCGATTAAAGCGTACGACATGTTGTTTTTTTTTTTTTTAAGAATTAAACAACTAAAGTGAAAATTCTAATATATGGTAACTATAGCAATTCCTTCTTTGTTGGACTTGGTTGATAGTTTCCGTACTCTTATCTTAGATATCTAGATAAGTTTAAAAAAGACACATTGTATACTGAATGTTATCTTATCTATTCCTACAGGCCTATTCTATATCAAAATATAACCAAGTGAATAACTACAGTTAATGTTATGTCATGTTAATGTCATTTTGTTTGCAACCAGAAATGGATCGCAAAGTCTACAACAATCAAAGATTTGTCTATATTTACACTGCTTATAATACAGACGGTAGATAAAAAAAAATGTAAATGACAATCGATGAATTGCCATTTACCATAAATACCATACACTCCGGCCGACTAACGTAAATAATACAAAAAAATATGGTATCATGTGACTCTTATGCCTGCCATGTTGGTTCTGTAATTCTCTCTTTGGGCCTGATAATGGCCTGAGATTCTGGTTAAAATCGCTTGGTATGTACCATCTTTAGTATAGTATATGTATGTATGTTTTTTATTATCTACGCCAGTGGCATTTTATAACATGTTGAAGGGGAACGGTCAGTATTTTAATAATATTGTTACTTATATTTTTAATACTTTTTTATTTTGAAGTGATATTCAATATCGAACGGTAGATGTTCAATGTTTCTAAGATACAGTTTATTTATTTATTAATTTCCAACGGATCGCCAATTTTCATATAACAGCTTAAATGATAACAATATCAATACATTTTCAATTAGTCTTAGGATAGCAGTGCAGTAGTGTCAAATTGTTGGTGCTGGCCCAGTTCAAGGTCACCTGAGGGATGACGTCATCGAGGTCAATGACCTCACCGATGACGTCATCGATGACGTCATCGATTGCGTCATCGATGACGTCATCACTAATGACGTCATTTCTATGATGTCACACCCATGACGTCACAGAAATGACGTGCTGATGACGTCATCACCCCTTACGTCATCAAAATGACGTCACCGACGCCACTGAGGTCAAGGTCACGCCGAAACTTAAAATTTTTTGGCACTTTTGCCGTTTCTCGCACTACGCTCCGAGTTTCAGTCAGAGTCCCCGTGACCTTGACCACTTGGAGCGAATTTTCGACGAGAAACGGCAAAAGTGCCAAGTTAAACTCGAGTTTCTGACATGACCCTGCCTAAATGGGCAATCGGTTATCCCTCAGGTGACCTTGAACCAGCACAACACCAACAATTTGATATTACTGTGACCTTGAAAAACCTAACAACGGAGCGCCGACACCGATGCGCACCCCACGACAGCCACCGAGTGACTGACTGTCAGGCTCTGTGTACTCTAGGTATATGGGGAAGTGGAGGGGGAAATCTCAAGGTCATCCAAATGGAGTTTTAAAAAAGTTGAAGAGTAGAAAGACTACTCTTGTGCTTCCTGGGCGACCTCATCAATTTCCAACGGATCTGTAAACCAATCCGATCTGTAGCGGCAGGAGTCCAGAAAACAGGTGCACCACCCATCAGGTTGTCCGTAGCACTTCCGACAATTGGTAAGATTGGAGAAATGAAATTTAATACACCGCTGCGGACAACAAGTGTAAAAGTAGTTGGATTTGTAGATTTTGAAAGTTTGTAGTACCGGTGGTGGCAGCTGTTGGTTCTTGCATCTACACCTGCAACATCCGAAGCATTCACATTGCCGGCAGGCCAGCCCGTCCACTTGCCATCTTGGTAGTAGGAAACACTTGCCCTCGCAGCAATAGGTTGTCCCTGTCTCTTCCTCCCAAAGCTTCTTTGCACAATGGACGACGCCTTGTATCTCTAAACACTTATGCTCGCAACATGAGACACGCTTAGTTTCCATACTTGATGTTGCTTTGGCGAGGGAGCAAGATGAAGTGATGCCGTGGCCAGCAGGAATGGAGCTTATATAAACTAAGGTGAGTGGAGGGGGAAAGGTCAAGGTCATCCAAATGGAGTTTTAAAAAAAAGAAAAGAGTAGAAAGACTACTCTTGTGTATCTATAGCGATTTCATTGATAGTGAGTGCTTCTGTATGCCAAGTTGATCTGTACTGACAGGCTCCTAAATAATGTTTGCAAAAACCTGCAAAATGATTGTTGCACAATTTGCAGCCAGTTAGCTGTTTTAATGTGAATTCAATGCAACGTTCAGGGCAACAAGTGTACTTATGCCCTCTCATCTGGTACACATGGAATGTCTTCAACTCCGGTTTCGGCTTCTTCCAAGACTTGCACTTACACATGCATTGACCAAAAGCTTCACATTTTCTACACGCCAGGCCATCCGCAACATCAATGTCATTCGGCCATGAAAAACATTTCCGTTCGCAACAGTAGTTGAGTTGACTCTCCATGTTGCTGTGGTGAAGGTGCGCGATGAAATGATGCTGCAGTCATTGAGAGTGCACCTTAAATAAACTCAGTGGAGGGGGAAAGGTCAAGGCCATCCAAACGGAGTTTTAAAAAAGATAACTAGTCGTCCTCCTCCTCCTCCTCATCCGTTGTACTTAGAGAGCTGTCAGACGAAGAGCCCCGTGCAGGTGCTCCCCAGATGAAAAACAAATCAATTTTAAAACGAAGACCAGGATCTTGCATCATCAATTCCTTTAATTTGTCACATACTAAGTCGACCTTGTGTAAGGTGTCAACAACAAGCTTCCAATTCGTTGGTTCAATATAACTTGTAGTAGAGTCTGCCTCGCTGATAACCACATCCTCCGGCCGTATTGGAGTGTAAAGATGTGTAAAGTTCTTTGGCTGTAGCTGAGGTTCAGGCTGGCTGGAAGTGGAAGGTTGAGTGTGGACCCCTGTCGCATCGAAATCCATAGTCATTCTACATTCAATGTTGGGGTTTTCGTTTAATACATACACCAATTTCTCATGCAACATATCCACTTCTGCCGAGTCTTGCAGATGAACATTCCAGGAAAATGGCCATTCTTCATCCGTAGTGGAGTCAACTCGAGAAAGAGTGCTGTCCGCCATGATAGCTAAGCAAGGAATGATGTGAGCTACAGACTGTGGTAACAGTATTGAAAAGTAGAGGGGGTAAACCAAAAGTACGTGGAGGGGGTATTTTCAAGGTCATTTAATTTGGGTTTTAAAAAAAAAGGAAATAGTGGAGGGGGAATTCTCAAGGTCATCCAATTTAGGTTTTAAAAAAAAGGAATGAAGCTTACTCCTCTTCAGCCTCGTTGTCCCCTGCATCTTCATCAGCCTCATCTTCATCGACGTCAGACTCGCCGTAAGGATAGATCGGGGACATGGGCGAATATTGTGGAGATTGTTGACCGTTGTTGTCGTCCCCTTGCATTCTAACTTGGGACCAATCATAATTTAAATTCATTTGTATTATGATCCCAGGGTTGTCCCGCAGTATTTCCTTCATACGTTCGCAAATTGACTCCAAATAGTGTACACTATCGACCGACAGTGTCCAACCCGTACTTGTACCGACATCAGTAGTGGAGTCAGCTTGGCTGATGGTGTTGTTGTCTGCCATGGTTGCTTGTCGGACAAGGAATGACTGTTGATGTGATGCTCATGCAGGAACATGGTGAAGTGGTGGGGGGTGTGGTGGAGTAGTGGGGGAATTTTCAAGGTCATCCAAACGGAGTTTTAAAAAAAGGAAAACTTACAAAGTAACATTGAAACTTTCCAATTGATGGTGGCGAGCGTTTTCTTCTGCAACCTTGCCGACACATGTGACTATGCCGTACAGTATGAAAAGTACAACCATAATAAGGCCGAACAATAAAAGATAGCCGTTGACTATCATGATATTTTCTGAGTGGATCTGTTTTCTTCTTATCGCCCTCTCCTGCATCCTCTTCTCCAACTCGTGGACGAAGTCACAACATGCGTGAGGACACCTTTCATCTGTTGGTAGGTTTGCCATTGTTGATGTTGTCGGTGTGGCTGTTGAAGATGGAATGAGGTTTCCAATTGCGATGTGCCATGTACACCAATAGTCAAGTGGTGGGGGTAACAAAGCAGTGGAGGGGGAAGTTTCAAGGTCATCCAAATTGTGTTTTAAAAAAACCTATCTTGTTACTGAGCTTATATGTCAGTAACAAGATAGGTGTTTCTGCTCTTTTACTTCTTTAATATAATGAAAAAATATACATATTCTACAATGGTTAGGACAAGAAATACAACTGCTAGTCAGCTGAAGTAGTCCAAGTTGTCTGGCTCGGTCTTCATGGACGCTGGTGAGGAAGCCGTCGAGGAGTGTCCAGGCTCTTCCTTTGACTGCCGGGTGTTCCGTATATTGCAAGCGTAAACTTGCACATTTATACGGTAGCCTCGTGCCACCATCAGCTGCAACTCCTTGTATAAGTCGTTTAGCTCCTGCTGAGTCTTGATGCTCACCTCCTCGTAACTTGCGCAACTAACGTTCAGAGACATCTTGATGTTGCTAGGTTGGCTGCTGGAGTAGAAATGAAGCCGAGGCACAGCGCTTGGAGGTACATGAAAAAGTGGTGGGGGTAATAGTGGTGGGGGTATAGAAAATCCAATTAAACAGTTCTAAACTTTTTCCATCGATACAATGGAATGGAACAAATAGCGCAGGTGTCCTTGTAATTTTCAAATCGAAACAGTGGCGCTAGAAATCCGAATTGTTTTATACCACCATCCTGTACGAATCGCCGAAGGTCTCTGACGGCGGCCTCGCCACAAGGCCTACAAAACTTTTCCCCGTCGTGGAACTTATACCAGGAGTATTCCGAATACCCTGTATTTTCCCTCCTGTAGCGTTTGACATCTTCTTTTATTGTTAGTGGGATGTTGTCTTGTAAACATGTTGGGAACAAGTCCTTGTGAGTTATAACTCGTTGTATGCAAAGCTCGTACAAGGTGCTCATCGTTTGCTAGTTGGCAACAGACTGACCGTTTTTCGCATCCAAGCAGGTTTGAATCCTAGTGCGGTAGTGGGGGTAATTACAGTAGTGGGGGTAATTGTGAAATGCAAAGGTCAAAGGTCAAGGTCACCCGCGAAGTTTAAAAAAAATGCAACATATCTATACGTGAAGTCTGTCACATATTGATATGTTGCATTTTTTGTTTTTTTTTTTTATTTTTTTTGTCTTTTATGATTTGTTTATTTATAAAACATTACAACAACAACATATGTACAACATTAAAACTTAAATCTAACACTGCTGCTTGTCAGCGATGTGGATGGTCAACTCTGTAGAATTGCTACCCGTGCAGCCGTGGGACACCAGGTATAGACACCCGGGTTGAATAGAGCGAAGATCCTCGTTTTGTAGAAGATGGACGAATCTCTTGGGCAGGTACACCTGGAACTTTGGTTCATCCCCCGGAGTAAACGGTGCCTCGCTGAGACTGCAGCAGATGGCCTCCCCAACTGTAGTCTCCATCTTCTTCATAGCATGGATTATGTAGTGCTTCTCGTCTTTTAGTTCCGAGCACTTCTTTACAGGTAATATTGTTGACTTGGAGTGAGCATTGAACTGCTCGACCAAAGTCTGAAGGAACTGGTGAGATGTCATGGTCAGGTTACAGATCGTCTTCTTGCTCGGAGATGTTGTCGTCTCGGAATCTCGAGTAATACTCATGCCAGGTCCCTGTCTGCTCCCCACTTATATACTCTCCGTTACCCCCACCACTCCCCAATTCCCCACTTTGAAGGTAAGAGGCGAGTTTATAGGCATTTTTCAAAGCGCAATGTCTATCTTTATCATGTTCTGGGCTTTTTGTGCAAATACATATGGTTTCCAGCATGTATTGATAATTCTTATCCAATTCCACATCATTAACCGGAACATGAGTAAATCCTTCGATCCATCTTTTCTTTTCCAGCCCCTTTGTGTAAATATTGGTAAACTTGTCTGAAAAGTGATGCATAATGTGATACAAGTCCGTGTAACTTGTAAATCCATCATACCAATCGATATGATGGAAGTGTTTTGAAATCCATCTGTTGGTAGTAGCGGCTTTACTAGTTAAAGACGAATAAGAACATGGTGGTTTAAATAAAAACGAATAAGGAACACTTGTATTCATGTCCAAAAACACAAGTTCTTTTATAATAAATCTATCATCATTACCACGAAACGCTTGAAACTCAATAATACCAGGCTTGGACTTTACTTGTTGTTCTTCTCCCTTGTCCATTTTGAAGGTCACACGTCTGCTCATTACGAAGTCAGGAGGTCAACTGATTTCCACACCACGGTAGGTACTACTTTTATACCAGGCCGTACAGTTGTTGGCGCGTTGGTGTATATTTAACGTGGGCACCGTCCCCAATAGGCCTAACCCCACAAAATGTTGGCTATTGTTTTAAAAACTAACCATTGTCATTTAAGTTTCCATCTTTATATTTTCCTTATTTTCATTTTCATCACTAACACTTGATTCTTCTCCTCCATCTTCCTCTTCTTCCTGTTTTACTGATTTCTTATGTAGTTGAGCGTACTTTTCCAATTGTCTCCACATCTGTACTTCATGAGGAACTCTATTAAATATAGAAGTATCCACAGGTCCGTATAATATAGGTGCGTCCGGTTGTTTGTCCAAAGTGTCTTCCAGATAATCTTTAATAATCGAACTTGAAAACACCAGTTGTCTCAAGTATCTTGTTATAGGTTCAGTAGCACAAGTTAAAATGAAAAACTCCTCTCGATTAAGTTGAATTTTGTTATCATGTCTTGTTGTGTCTCTAAACCGTAGCTGATGATCACCACGTTGTTTAATGATATCAATTTCCACATTTGAATCCAAAAGTCCTACTCTTGTCTTTCTTCCAAACATGTTACTACTTAAATAGCATTCTAGTAGATGCAAATGTTTCATAAACGATTCCCAAGCACTGTCCGTAAACAAAATCATTTTGGGTCCATGAGTTAAAATTACAGTAGGGGAATAATCTGCAGATTTCATAACACCGATTAAAACACTTTTATCCAAACTGGAAGAGATTGGGTAAAATATTCGCAAAAATACCTCACTCAATATGTTTGGAGAAATATTATCTTCAATATCCCTTTTTCTCTTTTGTATAGTCTTTCTTCTTTTACCTTTTTCTTCAACATTATTACTGGCGTGAAGTTGTCCGCAAACGTTTTGTTCACCTCCTTCCTGGTGACCTTGAGGATCTAAAAACTCAGATATCTCCTTCTCAATATCTACCACATTTTCAGGTGTACCACTAGGAGAAGCCATATTGAATACGATGCTACCCATACAACAGTAGGCAACAAACTGATGAGGAGCGGTCTGTACGCTCTGCTTTTATACTCGCGGAATGAAACAAAACCGGTTCTTACAATACATTTTTAACAATTCCAGTTAAAGGTGTGTATGTTACGATTTTATCATGTAGAATTAAACAGTATGCAGTTGTATTAGCCGGTATAGCATCGTTGAATTCCATTTCTATTTTTATATCCACACTTGAAGACTTTACTGATTCATTTTGTTTAGAACAATCGATTACAACTATTGGGTAGGCATCGAAATATTTGTCAGGTGGTAATAAAGGTGTATTTGTTTTACCGTAATATGAACTTTGGAATCTCGCGTACATATCGTACAATATACTGTATTTCTTCTTAGTGAATGACACATTTAAATTGTCGTATGGAAAGAATTGTGAATTTAAATAAACTTTAATATTTTTCAAGTCACAATGATCAAATTGTCCTGCATGTTTAGTAATGGCGTCTCTTCTACCTGTTTGTAAACCAAATATAATATACCTGGCTCGTTCTACATAATTCGATGTTTTAACAGTCCAAGTGTGTCGATCCGTAGTAGGTAAACTGGGATGCTCATGAAATTCCCAACTTCTAAATGGAATAACAATATCACGATCGGCTTTTAATTTTCTTAAAAGTAGCATTCTATGCTCGTCAGCCAATTTAACATGTGGAACTCTCCATACAATTTTGTCTAATTTTAATTTCCATTCTAAAGTCGCATCTGTAGTAGCATCTGCAGCTTTAATAATGTCTTTATCGTTAGAAGATCTCAACAAAACTAATTCTTGTTTAACGTTTAATATTATTTTCCTATAATCTTCAGCAAAACCAAGCAGCAAACGTAATGGAATATGAAAATCAAAATATCCATTTGGATTTGGAGTGATCGTGTCAATCGTAGGTAATACCCATCCGGCAGGTTTAAGTAAATTGGTTTCATTGGGTGTTATAGATGTTAATCCTTTTAAAGTTGTCGTAATACCTACTTTTTTAGTGGAATCAACTGTTACACCTGATATTTCATATCTAATTTCATCAAATAGGAAAGCCATAGGATTATTTATAAATGGAACTGTTGTACCAACAGTAGTACCGTCCTTTTTAGTAACTTGTCCTTCAATATACAAGTAACTTTCACATGGTAGTGTGTAAATGTCTTGATTTTGTATGGGAATACGGATTTCATCGTTATTGTTTAATTTCGATGAAGTGTAAGGGTTGTGGGTGTGATATTCTTTTTCCCATAGGGTTTCGTCGAATGTTGGACCCTGCGCTATATCCAGTATATCCATACTCGGTTAATTTTAATCCAATTCTCTCTAAGAAACGAATGTTCTCGCGTGTTAACTCCTCCACAGCTGAAGAGCTACTAATGCGGTTTCCCGTAGGTTGTTCGCTTTTAAATGTTAAACCCATGGTTTTGTATTAAAGTGTCGATTTTAAATGTAATCTAATCGTAATAGGCTCTTCTCTGAAGTCTACCAAGTTACCGTCTTGATCCAATACGCTCAACACGATGTCTGAAATGAAAGTGGTGTTCAACGGTAGATATACCAGGTTTTGTGGCTTTTCAACAATTTTAAATCCAGGTGGTACACTTGGGTAAAAAGTATGTATAATGTGGGTGTTAGCCCCATCCCTGTAAGCACCTTGTATAATGTTACAAGTTATGTCTATACTATTGACTTTTAATATTGTTACTGTTTTCTTACCGGAATGTGTTACATCTGGTTCTAATACAGGCCCATCGTTGGAAAATCCTAATAAATCACCAATTGAGTTTGGTTGAGTGAAATCTATATAATATTTGGAAGTAATTTCAGCTTTCATCGTATTATTATTACCTTTTAATGTTATATTGTCTTTTCCCATTTTAGTTTGCAAAAATTCATTTATATGATCAATTTCATAAGAACCTGTGGGTAACCTGCACTCTTGTAAGTCTGTAAATTTTCCACTGGCATCCTTTCCCTTATAATAATGCAATACGTTATTTTTACCTTCCGTAACATTGGGGATAGAGTTGTAAGTTGTAAAATCCAATAGTGCCGCCTCCCAAAACCTTCCTTTTTGCAAGCGTAACGCTGGAAAAAGGATACTTCGTAAAGTGGACGATTTTCCTGTTAATGATACCGTATAGGAAGACATCTCAATAGTGACTGATACTTCTAGCTAGAAATTCCAAACATAAATGGCCGCATATTGAAGTATTATCAGGTTGTTCTCTTTTATAGTTATAATATATGTTTTTAGCAGATTTAAAGTAATTTTGAAGTTCTTTTGGTGGTGGCAAATTACCGAAACTATCAAAATAATATACATTGTTATTTAGTTTCTTATAACAAACCCAATGGGTGCCAGGCCCTTCAGTATTATCCAAATTTACAATTCCAGTCTCATTTTGCCACATTTTCTTTGGTAAACTGTCTTTCATAAACACACCGCGGAAAAATGGTATTTTTAAACAGGAAATATATTTAAATAATTCAATATTGGTTAATGCTTTATGTGGTATGACCAATTGATTTCTTTCATTTAATATGCACGATAAGGTCTTAGGTAAAGACCTGCCCCGTTTTTTACCATTGACCATACGGTGGGCTTCTTCCTGCCTTTTCTTGTAGATCGTCGTCTTCTTTTTATATTTCCTCCATGTTTTCTTGTGGTTGACCTCCTTTTTACTCTCCTTCTCCTCCTTCTTCCACCTCCTACTGCTGTTTTAGCCTTCATACCTGCTGTTACTGCTAAAGCTGCTGCTTTTTCTGCTATGCTAGCGTCACTTGATTTTACTCGTTGCCAAGCTATGTCCGCAAGCTTTTTGTCAGCTATTGATCTATTTTTTGAATCGGCAAACGTGGAATATGCGATATCGTGTTCTTTACAAGCCTGATCTAACTTGTTTATGCCAGGATCGCCTCTTTCCAGTCGTTTTTTCAATTTAGTTCCTGGTCCGCAATACTGATAACCTCCTGGTATATGAAATTCGTATGGTAATGCGTCTATTGCTCTATTTACTATGGATCCTACTGGAATTTGTTTTAAAGCTTTACTTAACAGAGAAACCGCTGTGGACGTGATCCCACCTCCTTTTCTTGCAGTGTCTCGATATGGACTGATGTACTTGAACGTCATTATTGTCCTTTTATAATGGCAATGTGCAACTCATGTGTTAACTCTATGACAGGTTGCACATAAATGAAGTCATTTATTGAGTTATTTACTTAAATATCAATATCACCCCAATCTGATGATCTAAACTGTTTCGTTTTAGGGTTAATAAAGTATTTATTATAAATTTCTCGTTTAATATACTCACCTCTCATGGATTCAGCATAAGTATTATGACCTGATTTTCCTTGAAGAATATCTGGTGTAAAATGATTGTGTAAATCAAATATCGCATTACCTAAAACTTTTACAAGAAAATTAACAGTGACAGCATTATCTACATGTTCAGGGTCTTTAAGGTTTGTTATACGTTTATTATTACAATTATACACTTTACTATCCTTTAATGATGTTGTAATAGTCTGTCCTACAGTTGCAGCATCATTTGCTTCTCTTCCTTGTGCCAAGTCTCTTATCACTCTATTTTTACATGTAAACCATCTAAAATATCGATCTGGATCTAGATGTACGGTTTGTGATAAAGCAGCTGCATCTTGTTTTTCATAACCCCATCCCATATTTGATAACTTTTTATCCATGCAATCCCAAGCATCATTTTTGTATGTTAATAAATTAAATTTTTCATTACCTTGAACAAATTCATCCCCTTGCTTCGATACTACTTGATCTTGTTTTACAAAAGAGGTTGTTTCTTGTTTTAAGGTTTCCATCATTTGACCCACTGTTGCACCATCTGATGGCGCCGAACCATCTTTAACATTTGCTAAACAATTATTAAAACAATCTATAACCCCTACATCACGTATGATGCAATGATCTTTAATATATTTTAGATTTACAGCATCGTTTTCAGTTTTTGGATAGCCTATATCATTAATAACAAATTTATAAAAAGAAAATCCATCTTTTGTCTTTTCAGGTATCAAAGAATGTAAATAGCGTCTATTTACGCTGTCTTTTGCATCTTTAGGGTCATCTACGTTGGATATACGTTTATTGTTGGCACTATACGTTTTCCCATTGAATTTTAACGTATTTTTTAATTCAGATGACAAATAACCTTTGTTTATCGCATCACCATTTTCATTTGGTTTACCAACGTTGATAATTCTATGATTTTCCGCGTCATATGTGTTATTTTGTAGTTTTAATGTTGGCGATATCTTTTCCTTTAATATTTTTAGATTTATTGCATCGTTTTCATCCGTAGGATCTTTTATGTTTTTTAACCTTTTATTACTCATATCATAATCTCCATCAGGTGTTTGTGGTAAACCAGCACTTCTTTTTAAACTATTGGCATAATATAACCCATCCGAGGAGTAACGTCCGAACTTGTCGACACTCATGGTGCAACTGAATAGTATTCTAGGGAGTAACGCATTTTTATGAGATTACCCCACGGTTTCGGAGTTCATCCACTAAAGCCACCCATTCGTTTTCCAATCCAGTATGACCCGCTTCTTTAGCTTCATGTATTAGTTTCATTCTATCCACCAATTTATTGATATTATTGTAATAAATCACATTTGTGTTATATAGTTTCTTCATTAAACCTGTACCCGTAACGGACTTACTTCTTTTTCTTCGTTCCTGAGCACTTACATCCAAAGTGGATGCCATAAATCTTCGTTTTACAGGTTTTCTTTGTGTTAACGGCATTGTTTGTCTTCTAGTTGGTATTAACTTGGATACAAATTGTTTATACTTTAAAGACTTAGATCTAAAAGGAGGCTGGTCAGGTAAATACTTTCTCCTATATGCATTTGTCTGTTCCAAAATATTTTTATATGCTTCCATGTCTTTTTCTTTCACTACCGATACTGAAGGCTTATTTTCAAATAATAATTCAAATAATCCTTTTGTGCCCTTATACCTTTGATCACCAATGACAATATTATCATGTTCGTCAACGTTTAACGGGCTATTACCTATCATTAAACCGTCTTCTGTTAATCTCGCTCCATAACTATGGTAATCCTTATTAGGAATTGTTCCGAGTAACATTTTTACCATGTATTTCCTTCCTAAAGGTCCTTTGTTATGAATGTTTTCACCCAACAAGCTTATGTTTGACGGACCTTCCCTTGTCTCTTCTTCTTTTTCCTCTTCACTAGCAGTTGATACAACTTCATGTCCTCTTTTGGCTTTTACTTCATATAATTCTTTTATTCCGCTATAGTCCGGTGATTCTAGCTCTCTTTCGGGTTCTCCACCGGTAAAACCACTATACGTAGAGGATTCCGGGTCTTCATCACTAAACTCTTCTGATTTTACATTTTCTCTTTCAAACTTCGTAATAGGTGCAATCGCATCTCCTTCCAATACGGGTTTAGCAAATTTTTTGTTTAATTGTTTCAAGGGTTCAGTAATAGGTTTAAAAGTAGATTCAAGGAATTTCTCCCTCTCGCTAATACCTAGTTTCAATGCTCTGTTTTTAGCCCGAATAGAATCACTAAGTGATTTTATTTCTTTTACTAATTTTTCTTGGTTAACCATGTTTGTAGCAAGACGTGTTGTACAACAATGAACGTGTTATACCACGTTTAATGTATTAATATAAATTTATCAAATCCTATCCTGTATCGACCATTGTTTAGCGGTTGTTCCTTCATAATTGTTAGGAACCCATACTTTTCAGCCCAAGCCTTTCCACACAACTCTTTAAATCGTTCAAATGTCATATCCGCATTTACATGATCAAAATATATATGTTTTAGGTTGGTTTCGTCCTGTTTAAATACAATTAACATGTTTGCATTGTCTCTAATGAGTTGTTTAGGTATTTTGCTGTAAGTTTGGCCAATATAAATGCTATCTATGTTGTTATGTCGACCCATAGCGAAGTAATTCCTTATTGTGTTTTGGTTTTCACAAGATACATCGTCGAATATAAACACGGAGAATGGTTTAGCTTCTTGTGGCTGCATGACACTCTCGTTTGCATTAAACTTTAAATATTTAACTTCAGGCACATTAGTCAGTATTTTTTCCAATAATTGATACTTTGGTTGTTGTAGTGATTTTGAAAATACATATAGATTGTTAAATCGTAATCCTTTAGGGTTTGTAATCAAATTGAATACTACATTAGTTTTTCCACAGTTGGAAGGTCCGGTAACCAGACAACGAACGGTGTTTGGTAACAAATCGCCATGCTTCCCACTATTGAATTCTGAATTATCCACTGTGAGTTCATCTATATTATTAATAGTAAAACTCTCTTTTTGTGGTACTATCTCCATCCTTTGTAATGGTTCAACCTAAAATGATTCTCTATCGTTATATCAAATCCTTTTTAGGTATCCAAGAATCTTCCGTCTTATTAAATCCTAACCATCGTACTTTGACCTTATCTTTTTTCCGTTGCAACACCTTTTCAACTAAATATACATCGCCTACTGTTGATTTTAACATTTCATGTCCATAAAACCCTCCTTCAAGCAATTGTCCTTTATTATCTTTTAAAATATATGTCTCAGGTACTGTAGGTTGTACTTTGAATACAGTAAAAACCTCATTGGTCCAATTTGGCAGGTATCTTTTACTGAATACACCTTTATATTTACTTATTCGCACTTTATCACCCACATTAAATTTTTTAGGCTTTAGTTTTTCAACTTTTGGTTTAGTATTCGTTTTTATACGTTTTAATACAAGGTTTTCATTTTTACTAGTTACTTGGTTTGGTTTCATCCCGATAGTCCTATGAAATTTGTTATTGTAATCGTTTATAAGTTTTGGTAACATATCAATCCATATGTGCGATCCTCTGTTGGAAAACATTTTATACATTGCACTTTTTAAAGTTCTGTTGAATCTTTCGATTATTGAGGCTTTTACTTCTGAATTGGTTGAATAATGGTTTATATTGTGTTTTTTCATTAAATTTGCAAATTCCTTATTAAAATATTCTTTTCCATCATCTGTTTGTAAATGTTTAATAGTATGTTTGTCTCTTTGTATAGCTGTTTCCATTGCTTTTGTAACACTTTTGCCACTTTTATCTTTTAGTGGTAAAGCATCTGCCATTTTTGAAAAACAGTTAATAACAGTCAATATGTATTTATATCCTTTATTTTGTTTGCTATAAGGAATCATTTCGATTAAATCCGCTTGATATAAATCATTAATTCCTTTTATCACCGTATTTCTTCGTGGAAACTTTCTTCTTGCAGGTTTATGAAGTTCGTTGACAATTTGTTGCTTTAAGTCCTTCATATTGCAGGTTTCAATGTTTGTTGTATCACATGTATAATCACAATGAATGTTGTTTTAAATATTCACATCATTTATATGGGTCAAGGTCATCCAAACTTGTGTAAAAAAATGGGGAACACGGCGTTGGACTTGCCGTGTTCCCCATTTTTTTACGGAAGGAGAAAGGAATAAGGTCGTAGTTGTAGAAGGACGAAGAATAGGTTACTAGTTGATAGGGTTTAGAGAGTAGTGGCCAAAAGGAAGAGTGTGGATTTTGTCGGGCATAATGTGTCTTTTATCATCCCGAGCTGACAACGCTTTTTTAATTTCGGTGACACTGTAGACTTGATGCTTGAAGCTTCGGATATTGTTGAATGTTGCTGATATCGTAGTATCTTCAAACAAACAAGTCTTGTAGTGGTCAAATGTCACGTGTTTTTTCAAATAAGATGTCTTCACTCCTTTTGCTTTCTTCACTGTCGGTGTGTTGTTCTCGTGGTACATCTTAAATGAATACAATTTCGCCATCAGCGCCACTATTTCTTCTAAAGGCATTCCATTTGCTTCATCTTTGAATTTTCCAATTACTTTTTTATATTTTTCATTAAAATTTGGATGGTTTTTCGGATAGTCAGAAAAATCGAAATCTTCTTTGTATGGAAAAGTCCTTAGGTCTTCATACATGTCCAACGTCTTTATCCAGTAGATAAACGCGTCCGTATCCATGTATGCGACTCCAATGTTTTCCCTTCCGTAATGTTTAACCATTTTGTTATAATGGAAATCATACATCAGGGTTTTACTTATATCCAAAATCGACATACCTATGTATAACGGACGGTCCATGACTATTGTTGTTTTCTTCATACTGACAGCGACTAGATTTTCGTTTATAATCATGGATGTTCCGAAATTTGGTTTTTGCACTAATTTTTCCAATTTCCTAGGATCACTCACTAATTTTACATTTTTGTGTTTTCTTTTGTTCTCCAAGGTCTTCCCAAAGATGGCATTGTTCATTAATTTATAGAAGTCCTTTTCAAATGCTGTTGTCGCTGCAGCTCTTCTTGCAGTGTTGGAATCAATATATGGTTTCAACCAACAAGACTGGGTGAATTCAATTGCTCTATGAATTCTCACTATACGTAGACCCAATTCAAGAGCCTGTTGAACTACCCAGTAGTGAGCCACATAGCGATCCTTATTCTCCAAGGTCATCATCAATTTTGGCCATCTTCCTGTCGGTGAAACTTCAGTCTTGGCTAGGAGAGGCAAGTCGTAGTGATGGTCATGAAGGTGCTCCGGGTATTCAAAATCACAGTCCAAAATATAGCCTTTTGGACCATCCTTTGGAATCTGTGAGATGTCTCCGATGGTGGCCGGGTCGATCCACTTGAAGTCAGCGTAGGGAAGCGGATTTGACATTGCCCAACCATAAAGGTTGTTTGCATCAAAATAGCCTAGGTAGACCGATGGTTGTTGCTCGTCGAAGCCGGGGATGTACTTGTTGTTGGCTTTGACATGACGTGTTACAGCTTGTGTCAAACCGCCCCGTACACCAGATTCCATCATGAGCACCATATCAATATCCGTTAGAAGTTCCAGTCGACAGTTGGTTGACTTTAGCATAGCTTGCCATGCTAATCCTGGAGATGTGTACGAGTGTAGAGGGTCCAGTCCATAGGCGGAGAAGCAGGTGTTTCTGAATTCTTCCATCACATCGCACAGCAGAGTTACGTCCAATTTTATATAAAAGTCAGAATATTCCCCTAAGGTTTGAATGTTTAGTTGGTTCCAAACATTACATGCATGATTGTAGTCTTCAACGGAGATTTCACTTTCGTTTAATTTGCTGTTGAAGGCTTCAATCGGCGGTAGACTGGTTTCTTCAAATTTTTCTGTAGAAGTTATGTAATCGTAGGGGAACACTCCTTTCCGTAATACTAGGTCTAATTTATCTTCAGGTACAATTTTTCTGGTTTCTTTTAGGTCTTCTCTTCTTAGGTTTTCTGACAATTTGGCTAAACTAGATGCCATAAATCTGTAAGAGTCTACGAAGCGAAGTTTAATTTTACCTACTGTTTTTGAAAAGCTGATGTACTTTTCCAATGTTGTAGCAAGAACATCAATTTTACCATCATCTCTTCCTAACTCCGGGATAATAAAGTGGGAGTCGTAGCCGCTAAGATTGTGTAAAACGACAGGAATAAAGTTTGGCAGTTTGTAATTTATATTGCATGAATTACAAGCAGCTCCTCTGTATAACCCTGTCAGGTGATCGTGATCTCTTACTTTTGGGTTTTCTTCACTGAACATCTTCTTGCATAAATAGCATCTTGTCGCTAAGTTGTATTCTTCTTGTTGATTTTGGTTTAAAGGTTCCATAGGTACAATATTACCGAACAAGCGTTGAACCTTTCCAGCAATATCGTACAGTTGGTCTACAAAATACTTAGCGGCTTCTTCACCACGGTAGAGTATTGGAGTGGATGTTAAACCATAGTCTTGCAATTGGTTTTCAGACAAGGTTGATTTAACTAGTAAACAAAAACTGTTGGGCTGATGCAACTGATATTTTGTTCTTCTAGTCACTTCGCCGTCCGGCAGCTCCTGTGGTACTAACGTTGATTCAAAATCTGCATAGACCACTATTGGAATTCGGTATTGGTGAACTGTCTTGTTAAATTGTATTGAAGCTCGGGTAGGCGGTGGAAGACTTATCTTTACTTCATAGTTCTCGTTGCAAAGTCTTTTATGTTCCAATAACCAGTCCAATCCTCCACGTCTTGAATCTTTCCAAGAAAAGCAGAAACATCTCTTGCAAACTGTAATCCTATTTACTCTTTTGGTCAATTGTTTTACAACTAACGCTTCAAAGTCTTTTATCCATACATAATGGGAAATTTCACCCTTGGTTATCAATAGCAAATCCGTATGGTTTCTTTGCTCAACCTTTACTACCCGCAAAGGATAAACGTTGTTGGAATCATCCAGACCAAAAACATTGACTGAAACGCCAGGATTTTTCTTTTCAAATTTGTCAATATCTTTTAAAGTAACTGGGTAAGTAAGACCTTGAAAGTTGTAGCGGTGTTCATTTTCGTAATATTCTCTACCAACTCTTTCAGGATGATCTTTAACATACTTGGTTAACATTGCATACTTGAAACATTCATTACCCTCATTTTGAACATTTCTACACGAGTTAGTGTTTTGGATTTTCTTTGGTAGAGGGATAAAACTACTACCTCTTAAACCATATCCATGTTTATGAACCCTAACATCCATACCTTCGATTGATGACAAAGTCCATCCAGATCCTCTTCCTTCATGTTCTTGGAGTTTGGTTATAAGTTCCTCCAAGCATTCTTCAATAATATCATCAATGTCGGAGGTGAAGGTAAGGGTTCGGTTTTTGGTAATGAATGCTCTCAATGCTGTTTCACCATCAGTATTGTTAAACATAGCCTCTAACACCATTCCAAATTTAATAAAATTTAGCCTTTGTAATTCTTCCCTCAACGTTTGACCAACAAGTTCCTTAGCCTGGGTTATGAATGTTTCCAATTCCAATTGAACGTTATTAATTTTGAAATGTGTTACAACTCGTCCTGGCAAGGCTGTGGTGCGCAGTTGTCTTACATCTTCCAGTTCTTCTTCTTCCATATCCTCTTCTTCGGTGTCCTCTTCTTCGGTGTCCTCTTCTTCAATAGGTCTTGTAGCAGTAGATGGTCCAGCACCAGCAAATTGGATCACACTAGGTCTTCTTCTTTGCATTTGCTGTAGATAGCTGTCGTAGTAGTCCATCTGCTTCTGATGCTCTTCCAAAAACAGGTCAATTGAGTCTAAGTCTATTTCATCCATGGTAATATCTTCTTTTCTATCTTCGTCTTCATGTAATTCTCTGTGTATGATGAAAAGATCTTCGTCTTGAAAGATTTCCCCACAAATGTCGCAAAGAGCCATTTCAAACAGTTTGGCTTTGAATGCACACTCTGTGAATGTCCACGCAATAATGAGCAGCGCACTCCACCGGGACCCTTTATATCCGAGGCAGATAGGTGGGGAAAGTGACGTCATATGGAAACAGGTTATCACTCATGTGCTAAATTTAGCCTTTACACAACCGTTTGTAATACATTTATCAGTAGGCTTGATAAATTGATGATATTTGGTCTAGATTCAATAATTTGTACAAGTTTTTTCAAAGATGTCTGTTTGAGCAAGTTTATATAGGTCAAGGTCATTTGGAATTATTATTTTGAGCGGGGGATAGAGCACTAAGCAGCATCATTTACTACAAAGTGCTCTATCCCCCGCTCACATTCTTTTTTAACTTTTTGTTTAAACTTTTTACAAGGGTGAAACATCACCATCAGAGTCGGAATCATCCTCATCACGGAATAGGCAGCGATGACAATACATAATTCTTCTGGCAACTAACATCCTATCCATTGGACGATGGGGAGTGTCTTGTTCTTGTTCTTCTTCTTCGATTTCCAATTGGAATTCCATTTCCGACTCAGATGACGACTCTAATGTTTCGTAGGCGTGCAAGTCCACCTCATTGTCCGTTGAACCAGCTTCGTCAGAGTCCGTTTCAATATCCATTATCTCTTCCTCCTCCTCTTCTTGATCAACCGCAGGTAGTTGGTCCTCTACTTCTATAATTTCTAGAGGTATTACCTCCAGAATAGAGACAATCCTGTTGCGATGGAACACGGTGTTGTCAAGTGGAGCCATGGTATGGAAGTGTTGTATCCATCCAATTTGCTTACCCTTTTTATACCCCCACCAACTATACAATTTATGTGGGTCAAGGTCACGTAAAGATACCCTTTGAGCGGGGGATAGACCACTAAGCAGCATGCTAGTCCATTGCCGCAAAGTGATCTATCCCCCGCTCTGTTCTACAAAACCTCAATCAAGTCCAAGTTCGAGTCCTAGTTCAACACATTTTATTTCAATTTAAAAATTTCAATTTCACAAAGCGTACAATTCTGATGTATCAAATATTCCAGTTCCTAAAACATTAGGTTCAGTTCATCCAAATTATGCACTCCTAACCTCATAACCTTGGTAGGGAGAATTACATTAATATGATAGTTATTTCTACCGTTACACTTGCTCCATTCTCAAAGAGATATAAATAATATAGTCTTGGATACTGTGCTTTTTCACGTCCTGCATGTTCCCTAATAAAGTTGAAAGCCAATCTTTTTGAATATTCATTATGAAACACTTCTTTTACAGAAACAAGAATTTTTTCTTCCAGAAATTTCACTTGAATTGATGATAGTTTGCTTACATCATCCTTGTCTATCAGGGGTAGCTTGTACGTGAAAGTATTTGGTATCGGTGGTTGTTTTTTTAGCATTTTATCAAGTAAACAACAAAATATTTTATACAATTTCAGCGCTGGACGTAGGGCAGCCTCTTCCGATGTTGGTGGCACTGTCGACGGTAATGGTGGCAGGCTGGGCATCTTCAGGCTGCTCAGGAATTCTGCGGTTATCAAATATTGGAGTATTGGAGCAGGGGGCGTGTCGGTCGAGGTGGTTTTGGAAGCTGGTGGATAGTTCTTGAGCTTCGGAGGCATTTTGAAAATGGAAAAGTGAAATAATGTAAACGGTGATAATGGGAATGTAGTGTTGAAGGCGGGAATAACCAGTCCGTACGATAGCTGGATGTGGAATGAGAAGTGCGTGCAACCTGGCCGCCTTATATCCCCCACCAAGCCAAGGGTGACCCCCTCACAGAACAGACTGAAGCAAATAAACGGTTCATACAAGCTTAGTAAAGCGTCAGAGTGGGGGTATCACGTAATACACACACCTTAATCGCATGGTTAGCACTTTACTTAAAGTGTAGTTTATATATGTCAAGGTCATTCAAACTTTGAAAAATATTTTCACCTCCAAACACTTGTGGCAAGCCGCAAGTGTTTGGAGGTTTTTTGTTAAGAATTAAGACTGATATATATGTCAAGGTCATTCAAACTTTGAAAAATTTTTACCTCCAAACACTTGTAGCAAGCTACAAGTGTTTGGAGGTAAGTTTTTATTTGTTAATGATTTATTTGTAACTTAGTCTTCACCCTCAAGGACACGGTTTGAGATTGTCCCAGTGACTTTACATCACCGCCAGGTTAAAGTATTATACAAGTCAAGTATTTTTTTTTTTTTTTTATTAGTTGACTTGTATAATACCCCTCTCCCTTACTTTAAGAGGGTTAAGACTAAATTTGGAAAAATAATTTGGAAAAAGACTTTTTATATATTGTCCAACACAGCCTAACAATTTTGTTTTTTTTTTTTGGTGGGCCCATGTGTCCTAGTCCATTTCCCACACGGTTTCACATCCTTTCCTTCGTATCAGATAGGCTTTAGGTATGAAAAATTCTCTTTGTACCATACGAGGTGGTACTTGCATTGTACAAAGGCGGCCTTCACCTTTTACAACGATTTCTACTTTCTTATTACCTGCTCCATATGTCTGACCAATGAAATAGTATTTTTCATCAACCTTTAGCCTTCTAATATCCCGCGGTTGCGGACCGTGGGGATGTCTGAACTTGAACGTTTTAGGCTTAATGTACAGAGTATAGGGTTTGAATTGCCGAAATTTGACTGTACTTTTGAGGTGTCGTTGGCAGCGATCCCCTTCTGCACAAGCAAGTTTCTGGCAACACAAAACCCCAAACTTACTAGACATCCAAGCGTAATCGCATTTCTTACCCTTGCCAGCAGGGGCTTTAACGCGTTTACGTTTCTGTGTTGGACTCTTTAGCGGAGTGTCTTGGAGCTTCTCTGAATTAGGCTGGCTAGAAGGGATGGGGTTGGAAGGAGGTAGAAGGGGCAAAGATTGTTCAAGCGGGATGGAGCAAACAATTTTGGGCGGGGTAGGAGAGCGTGTTAGGTCTATGGTGGGAAGATCAGGGGAGAAGATGGATTTACGGGGTGGTTTGGTTGGTGTAGGTGGCATGGGGGATATAGGTGAGGGACATTGGGATGTAGTGTATGAGAGGATTTTCCGGGTTCTGCTATATGGGGTGATCCTCGACCTAGACGTCTCTTCAAAAGCCGCAGACTCCGATCCTGAGTCCGATAGCAGCGAGAGTGCTGGAGAGGCTACCGGGACTCGACCTGACGACTTGACGAGTTCTCCTGGCGATGGCTGTGCACCAGCCTCTTCCACTGTCGCCGGCAATGGCGACAGGCTGGGCATTGAGGCGGGCTGTGGTGGCGGCGGCGGCGGTGGCGGCATCGTCAGGCAGCTCAGGATGTTCGCAGTCATCAGGTATTCCAGGATCGAAGTCGAAGATGATGAGGGTCGAGACGCGTCGGTCGAGGTTGAAGTTGATGGGTAGTTTTTCAGCTTCAGACCCATTTTACCCATTGTAATGGATGAAAAGAATAGATGTAAAGAAAGAAGTGAACTTGTAAAACAAAAGTCTCAAGAGCGAGAGAGAGTACCTGTCCGTATGGGAGCTTGGACCGGAATGAGAAATGCGTGCAGCCCGGCCGCCTTATATCCCCACCGGGGCTGCCACGCCCAGGATATCAGGGGTGGGGGTGGGGGTGGGGGTGGGGGTGGGGGTGGGGGTGGGGGTGGGGGTGGGGGGGGGGGGGTGGGGGTGGGGGGGGGGGGGTTCGCACTTTTTGTCGGGGGGGGGGGGTCCGCACTTTTAAAAAAATAAGCCTTACTTGAGGCATTTATGTTACCATAGCTGAAGCCTCCCAAGGGACCCAACTATTAACAACTCCAAACTTGTGGGTTACAAATACCTAACTGTTATATTTTTTTAACAGACATTAATGTATTAACTGTGTTAATAAGACCTGACTGTTAAACACTTTGAAAGATTTTACATATTTAGGTCAAGGTCACAAAAAAACTTTAAAAAAATTAAGCCCCACACCCCCCTTTGGGGGTGTGAGGCACTTGGGTTGTCATCGCTGTAGCCTCCGAAGAGACCCAACTATGACAACAAGGCAACATCCAATGTCGTGTACCCTTCGCCACGCAAGACTTGTAAACATTTACTGCATTGTCTTTTCAGTAGTTAACAAAGATACATTTACATAATTTTGTGTTTCCAGAAGGAAACAAACTGAGGACACCCTAGTGGCTTACGTCCTCGTCCGAGTGCAGAGGCCGCCGCAACCTTTTGCATGCCAGCGTACAAACGGACATGCTCCCAAATGCCATCCGCAACCTTTTGCATGCCTGGCAGGAGCCTACCGATAATTAAAATAGGCTTTACACGGGGGCCTACTCCCGTAACCTATCTTTAATATTTTTCATTTAAAATGCATTGAATTTTTACAAGTCTTTGTAGGTCAAGGCCACACGGACATTAAAAAAATTTCGGCCCCCGTACACCCATGGCGAACCACGAATGTTCGGGGGCCTTGGGGACTAAAAACACAAATAGCTAACAAAGATTCATTTACATAATTTTGAGTTTCCAGAAGGGAAACATACTGAGGACACCCTAGTGGCTTACGTCCTCGGTCCGAGTGCAGAGGCCGCCACAACCTGTTGCTTGCCAGCTTACAAACGGACATGCTCCCCAAATGCCATCCGCAACCTTTTGCATGCCTGGCAAGGAGCCTACCAATTATTAAAAGTGGCTTTACACGGGGGCCTACTCCCGTTCCCTGACTTTACAATTTACTTTGAGCATTGAAAAAGCTCAAGGGGGGATTGCTAAAACAAGCGTATACACTTTAGAAACATATAACACACTTACAACACACAATTGAGCTCAACGTAGTCAATGCTGGAACAAGCACATACACATTAAACACATATAACAAACAAGACACAAAGGATAAAAGACACAGGAGACATAGGGTACAAGTAAAACACTCTCATATAAAACAATTCGCAATACCCAAACGCAAGCGCAATATCTTACAACTAATACAAGTCTTAAAGTTAGAGTAGACTTCGCTAAACACTGAAGGCGCCATTCAATGTTTAGTGATGCCTATGGCGGTCCGTCCCGGTCGTTCACATTCAACGCGCGGGAGCGGACTGCGAGCTGGCTCTGGCCGGACCCCCTTATATCCCCACCGGGGCTGCCACACCCAGGATATCAGGGGTGGGGGTGGGGGTGGGGGGGGGGGGGTTCGCACTTTTTGTCGGGGGGGGGGGGGGTTCGCACTTTTGTCGGGGGGGGGGGGGGGGTTCGCACTTTTGTCGGGGGGGGGGGGGGTCAGGTAAGTTATGTGGGTCAAGGTCACCCACAACACTTGTACTCTAAGTGTTGGCTATACCCCCACCACAACTGGGTCCCTAGGCTGCACAACACCGCTTCGCCAGTATGTCTCCGGCTTCCATGCGGTGCGTCTCGCTGTTCTCTAGCTCTCTATATGTAAGTAATTTTACAAGTTCTGAATGTAGGTCACTACACTTTAACTCTGGGACGATATCGACTTGTAGTATTTCAGTGTTTTGACTCAAGGTCATCACACTTTAACTCTAGCACATCGGTTATCGTACCAGAGGTGCTCAATAACCTAACTTGTAATGTTTAGGGTGGCGTTTGCACGCCACGTGGTATCGCCATGAGTGTCCAGTCCAAGTTTTAAGTTAAATTAATTTTACTGTAATCTTTTCCATTTCCGCTTCGTTTTGCCAAAGTATAAGGTGTCGCTTAATAAAGTGGTATTTCTCTAAAGTTATAGGAGATTGCAGGGATACAATTAGTTTATTTAGGAGACTCTTCATCTTAGAGTTTAACACAATTTCCACTTTGACTTTGCTTCCTCGGCTCTCACAGCCTAAGCTGTACAGAAATGTTTCTTCTAGTGCCAACTCGGGCCAAGAGAACAGTGTGTTGACTGTAGGACAGCTCATGGTGAAGTGATGCGATACTCCAGCGTACCACCTCACCTTCCCCCACCACTGTGACCTTCCCCCACTCCTGCTGTTTCCCCCACCTCTTTTCCCTTGACTCATGCGCTACAAGCAGTCTCTCAGTATTGTGCGGACTTTTGTGAGGTGAAGCCATGTCGCAGGACACTTTAGGTAAGAAACTTAGCCGTGTTAAGGCTTTATTAGTTGCTCACTGTCCACCACTCAAAGTTAAGAGAGTTTCAACTTTAGCTAAGTGGCGCAAACTGTTGCGCGGACACCCTAAGTTTTATACCAAACAGACTAATGTCAGTTTTACTGATGAAGATTTGTTTAATATATTGGATGAAATGACTTTTCCTTGCAAAATTCAGTTAGTTACTCCCATTCCTGACAGTTTAGAGTCTTAGTCTCTCAAGCCAATATACCTAGCGTACACAGAGCCTGACAGTCAGTCACTCGGTGGCTGTCGTGGGGTGCGCATCGGTGTCGGCGCTCCGTTGTTAGGTTTTCAAGGTCACAGTAATATCAAATTGTTGGTGTTGTGCTGGTTCAAGGTCACCTGAGGGATAACCGATTGCCCATTTAGGCAGGGTCATGTCAGAAACTCGAGTTTAACTTGGCACTTTTGCCGTTTCTCGTCGAAAATTCGCTCCAAGTGGTCAAGGTCACGGGGACTCTGACTGAAACTCGGAGCGTAGTGCGAGAAACGGCAAAAGTGCCAAAAATTTTAAGTTTCGGCGTGACCTTGACCTCAGTGGCGTCGGTGACGTCATTTTGATGACGTAAGGGGTGATGACGTCATCAGCACGTCATTTCTGTGACGTCATGGGTGTGACGTCATAGAAATGACGTCATTAGTGATGACGTCATCGATGACGCAATCGATGACGTCATCGATGACGTCATCGGTGGGGTCATTGACCTCGATGACGTCATCCCTCAGGTGACCTTGAACTGAGCCAGCACCAACAATTTGACACTACTAATTGCTAAATAAAACAGCTGTTGATTGTAAAACAAACAAACACATGTCAAAAGCTATCTGAATCAGGGCTGGGGAAAACTGCTATAATTTAATAGAGTATGTTTATATTTTCTCCACAGTCCTGTAGCTGAATAGAAGCAATTAAACTAACTAGAGATCGCCTACTGATCGAAATTCGATCAAAATTTTAGTTGTTCTGGACCCAAGAAGCTTAAAAACATTTTAGAACTAAAACATCTGTTCTTCCTAATTTTCTAGCGTTTGTTTTTACAACAGCTGTCTAATGATTCATTCAATTCTCCTTTCTCCATAAGATTAACATTGGAACTTTGAAAGCCTATGGGTCGTAGCCCTGGAGTCCGATGTGAATTAGAATGTGATTCTGCTCATCTACAGGACTATACCTTTCTAACGGTATGCGCAGATTTATTCTACGATGCACACGAGCTGAGAAAAAAGGAGGAAATGAAACATGCTTGCGTATTAATATATAGATGAATGGTACTGAAATATCAAAACAATTCCATACTTTAAGGAGTGTCTATTTGTGGAACAAATTTAAGTTCTACTTTTTCCTCAAAATGTATAGCTTTTGCTTGAACTTTGTACTTATATTTATTTGTTCACAAAAATAAATTTAGTAGCTTAACCCCAGAAAAGTTGATTTTCCCCCACTAAAACAAGATTGGAGATTGAAATTTTTTATGATCTTCTTGTGGATTATCAGATTGGTATTGAAACAACAACGAAAGTTAACAAAAATTAAAATAAAACACCTAATGTTTCCGCATGGGGTTTCAAACTGCTGTGAGCTAGGAAAAGGAATGTAAATTGGTGTAAATTAATTAACCTGTTTACTGTGATACTATAACAAATCTAATGCAACAATAGTGGTTTTCTTTAATGGTAGTGAGATATAGTGCTTTCTATAAAGAGAAATTAAACCAAAATATGAATGCCACATCAAGCCAAAATGGGCCACACCAAAAATATGTAGCCTAGGTTTTGTTAATTTTTATGATTTCTTTCTTTAAATTCTGTAGTGCCGTGGGAAGACAAATTAAAGAGGATTTAGTCCATTATAATTAGTAATAGTGTTGGCTTATTCACTATGTCGACTACTAACTCATACTACTAGAAAAACAGCCGCAGTGAGTGCTGCATAGCTCATACAGGACCGGGGAGTTGACATAAATATTGATTGTTCTTCTGTTGTCATTTACGTTTTTTGTGTGATGAACTATCTAGATCCAACATCTGTAAATTTATTCTAATATTTTTAATTTTTAGGCACAGGCTCAAGACAAATCGGCATAAGAACCATTACATTATAATCCTAGATAATTTGGACCTAAAATAACAATCATCAAATCTCAAAACCCTCTCATTAAGAAGTTTGAGAATTATTGATGAGGAGCGATTGATGAAATACCAATGTGGTGTAATCTGATTTTCACTACAATTTAATTTTCATTCAAAGTAACTCGGTAAATTACTATGAAGCAAGGTTCGATCACCAGGTACCCTTGGTGAATGCAGCGCATTGCGCTGCACGGGCTCCCTAGTATTAGTTAATAAGTGAAATATTAACACATCCTTATTCTCCATAAGATTAACATTGGAGCCCCAAAAGACAAAGTACTGTCTTTAGACTTTGTAATATCTCGGTAACCAATTGAGATAGAGCAAAGCTTCAAAATACTAAATTGTGTGTTTTTTTTAGCTAAATCCAATGGTTAAAATAAAAATTTAAAATTTTTAAAATTTACATATGAAAAATGCAAAAAACCCATTTTTGGGGTACAAAACCCCCCAAAACTACCCCTTCCGGTAGGTCGATATGTCTGGTTTTCAAACTCATCCGAATAAACGTAGGAATACACATCTGTACCAAATTTGGTGTCGATCGGACCATTTTTACGAGAGTTATCGTGTCTAGGGACACACACACACACACACACACACACACACACACACACACACATATATATATATATATATATATATATATATATATATATAAATTTTAATGACTATTATTTTTGGTCTCTGGGCACCTCAAAACGAAAAAGTAACATGGTAACGGGCTTAGGTCTTACCATGAGACCTACGGTAATAGCTTATTCCCTATGGGAAATTCGCCAAAAGGACTCGATCATGATTTTTCAGCATTTTGTTGTTATTTTCATTGACGGGTTTTTTGTTTAGGAGAAGCGAAATTTTCTTGAAACAAATTCTATTTTATGTAAATATGTAGATAGTATGTCATCAGTAATAATTTTCATAATTTATCATTTAAAGGCTTAGTTAAATTTCAAATTATTTTGTGCTCTATCAATCCTCATAAATATTACTACTAATTAAATAAGCTACAATGTTATGCAATACGTGTTAAAACCTTTACAGCATTGGATGCCATAAACCCCTCTTTTAAAAATCTCCTCGGGTGTAACGTATTATAGAAGAAATAAAATTCAATCTATTTTGAGAGAGCCTTCTTATTCTGCAATAACATTCTATGGTTTTCCAGTAAAAAGGTTTATCACAGTAGACCATTGAGCAAAAACGGTGGCTAATGCGGGTCGGCAAGTGTATTTCATTTATCCTGGCCTACATCTGGCCAGATTTACTGAGGAGCCGGCCCATTGGCGGGCGAGCGGCGACACGGAGAACCGTAATGTTGGCAACCTGCGCCGGTTTTTGCGCGCAGGATTGATGCTCGATGATCAAAGGCTAATAAATCGCCGTGGTACGTGGGAAATGCGTCAGGCAGCGCTGCAGAGGCGCCGCCTACCGGGCGATACGAACACCGCGCCGCTAAACGCTGCTGAGGCTGGGCATTACCATGTCGCGCGGGCCCACAGATCATCCGGCGTGTCCCCGGGCGAGCCGCCATCCGGTAGCGCCACAACACCTTATCCGGCTAATCCCCTCCTCCCCCCCCCTCACAGTTGCTACTGTTTCAATTTTCGCCACTCCCCAAAAGGAGCCTTATTTCATGTTTGCAGTTTATCATTGCTCTCAGGTTAGTAAGGAAGAATCTTAGCTTAGCCAGTTCATTTTTTTTCTCCTTTGCCAATTGTCATGTCCTTTATCTCCTCGAGCTTCCACTTCAATTTTTTCCCTCCTTTCTTTTTGAAAATCGTTGGAATCGCCATTTCATTGATATTCCTTGTCAATCTAGGGAACGTGATGTACTTAGTGCATCCGAGTCTTGAAAATAGCACTCAAGTTCTAATACCATCTCGTAAAGTTTTGTACAGACGAGAATCATAAACTGAAAAAGTGATAAAACCTGTCCCATATTGCTGACAATGAACACTTACTGTTCAACTCAAGGACAGCCAACCTGACAGTGCGGCGTCGGCGTGGGGAGGCGGAGGTGGAAGGCAGAGGTTGGTAGGACTGTATCGGACTGTATCATCTGTCGGATGGGTGCAAGTGCAGCCGTGAGAAGACAGCGACGCCGTGTCTCGCTCGACCTTGACACATTCCGCCCGCTCGGTTCAACAATGGCTGACCTTTATTCACCAGTTGATCGCTGTTTTCATTTAATCTGGCCGCTCAGTAATTGGGCAATCATCAAGGTATGGTGGCTGCCAGGCGGTCCTCACGAGCACAAAGGGAGCAATGTCCGCCGCCTACCCTTGCCGCTGCCTGCTGCGTAATCACTAAAAAGACAAATTCTAAAAAAGCACAGAAACAGTAACGTCAACCCCGCGGCTGCTGAACCTGCAGAACCAACAAAGAAGCTACAGTCTACGAAAGATTGCGGAGGAGCAATGTTGACTTCTACTCAACAACTTACTCCTCAGCAATTACGAGTATATTGTTCATTGCAAATGCTATACGGTCATCAACAATCTAGGTCTACAAGATATCTACAAGAGTAGAAGTTAAAATGAGCACAAGCACCATTTTCATTTCTCCTGATTAATGGACGTTTCCTCGAATCAACCATCAAAGAAACGTATCCAAGAGTATAGAAGGAGCAATGACCAACTACAGTATATACCTTTAATACCTTTATTGAAATGGCGACCTAACTCAATAGGTAGTTTAAAGCCAAGTATGAATGAGGGATGAGTGTAGGATGATTGTGGCGCGATCTTGTAGTCTTGTTACTGACTAAGGCCGACATCCTCCTTAGACAGGACTGTTAATTCATAGCCCAACAGCCAATGGTATCTAGGGACCTACAGTTTAACGTGGGATCCGAACCACAATTTTCAACCTCCCATATACGAATTGGTCTAATTATGAGGATGGTACTTATTGATGAACTAGTATCCACTAGTGCGGATGTTAATCCCCACCAGGAAATATCGCATCCACAAGCCATCGCTCATATATAGTAGTACCTTTCACTTCTGACGCTGAATGCCATGAAATCATATAGATAAAGGCAAGATCTACAACTTAGTATCAAGAGCAAATAACACCATTATATCTTCCATCCTATGATGTTGAATGCTGTATACTTGGTGATGTACAATCAAGACAAGGGTTGACAAGAAAATAGGACGCAGAAGGAGTAATACCCTTCACTAATAGTTCTATCCCGGTTTAATGAATACTTGCAAGGCCAACAAGAGGCTTTACAATTGTAATGTCTAGTATATCACATTTTTGATTTGGAATCAAAATATTATTTAAAGTAGGTGTACACGTATTTAATGGTTTTGAAGCTGATTATAAAAATTACACGTATTTTCGGAAGTGTGTATACTGATTATATATGTTTGAGGCGAACTGTCACAAACAAGTTTACCATGATTCTGACCAATTTAAAATTCAAAAAATATCTTAGAGGACGAGAAAAATAAAGAACTATATTCCTAAGACAGAGAAACGATTATTATTAATACATCAAATATTATTTGAGTGATGAAATCTGAAAAGAAAAGGAATGCACAGGTCGTATAGGATTGAAGTATATAAAGTTTAAGTATAAAGAAATTTGAGCGAAAAAAGTAATATGTTTGAGCTATAACAGGAAACATTAAAACGAAAATTGTTTTAGGAAATTAGGAGAACGGTGCAGGAGAATAATTTCATGCTGATGTACTTGTAACACAAGCTGAAAAGAAATCGCATTCTAAATAGTATAGTATCCATCACAAACTGACTGGATAAACGTATATTAGATCTACTTCCTCTCCAATTTGCCGACAGAAAAGGAAGCTGTTAGGAACCAGTTTGCCGCTAATGCTCCTGTGTTCTTAGCCGGTCTATGGGAAGTAGGATCGGCAATCTTTAATCTGCCGTAAACAGGCAAACGGAAGCTCTGCTGGTGATTGGTTGATAAACAATTTGAGCCGATAATCGGCAGCAAAAACGCTAATTGTGAAGCGCTCTAGATATAATCAGGGTTCAGTGTTACAATAATCGATGCCCACCACCAGCGCCAGCGGTTAGGTGCTGGTTTGTTTACTTTGCATCCCGGCCTCTGATATGTAATTTTCTTGATTCTAAATGTGAAATTGTTATGACTCATGTTGTTAGCAATTGTTAAAAAATTATAAACTGAAAGAATTTAGTTAGATTCTCCAGTATCGTAAACTACTCATAATATTAATCCTGGCAAATCTTTTTTTTTCATACTCTGTCTTATGACTCAGTAAGGGACATATCTGTTTACACCAGCAAATTAAATGTTTATTAAGGTTTACATATATGCTTAGAATTCTAGTAAAGAGAAATTTGTTGATGTTATTTTCTTTTACAATCATGCCCATTTAAATACATGTCCTGATTATGAATTATTAACTCAAGCGATCATTCATGTCTAAAGTAAATGTACCTAACTGTGTTGTGTTTGTTTTAAAATCACAAGATCTGAAAACAGCCCTGCAGAACATCTGAGCAAACATCCGCGTATGTATCCTGTCACAATCTAAGTGTTTCATTGAGTGCCCATAATGATACCTTGAATAATCGCTATGTAGTCATCTTATCACCAAATCAAGTATTTAGAGGTTTAACAAGGGAACTATATTAGATTCAACGTGAGAAAATAAACACGAATCTTGGTAAAAAATAGATGTTTTGTTTTCTATTATACATTTCCAGCAACTCGTACTGACTCTATTTTTAGTTCTTCCTCAATATACACACTATAATTTTTCCTCCAATATTAAAACAAACATAAGTAACTATACAATAATTATATTATTGAAAATACACGAGAATTCAATACAGGACACCCAAAATAAACATTAACAAGATTTTCGTGTTTTTGGGGTAAAACAATCGCAATGACTACTGTAATTTGCAACTGACCCTGGACGAGGAACGCGTCCTTATAAAGCTGCGGCCCGCCAAACCGCAAAAATACGACTGTTTTACGAGAAGTGGGTCCAGTCCATTACCGCGCGAGTTATCTAAGTTACTCTGATAACGAGGATGACCTTGGGCCGCCTCCGGTCGTGGAAAACCGGGTCATGCGGAGGAGAAGAGAAGAGATAGCCCCTACACCAGCAGCGATTGGGAGTAGAAGGTGCCACCCGCATCTGGCAACTATGGGTAGGAGGTGGCCCCTGCATCTAGCAATTGGGGTAGAAGGATGCTCCTGCATCTAGCGACTGGGGTAGAAGGTGGCTCCTGCATCTAGCGACTGGGGTAGAAGGTGGCTCCTGCATCTAGCGATGGGGTTAGAAGGTGATCCCTGCATCTATAAAGCTATCCATTGTTATTCACTTCACCTGAGCAAAAAATACAATTTTAAGAATTTTGAAACTGAATCCAGCTATCTTTCTTAGAACTTGACATTTCAATTTTTAAGCTCTAAATCTGGCCTTGAAGCTTTGTTGTCTTAAAATGTGATGTGATACATTGCAATCAAACAATAAAATTAGCTTAATACAGTTTTCGTAACTGAGAGGGTTTTAAATCCTCAAACAAGCTTGCAAGCAAGAAGGACATCACTGTAGCAGTAATCATTGTCAATAAATAACTCCGTAACGGTTTAGTTAGGGATTTGTTATAAACAAATCCCAGATACAATACTACTCTAACAGTTGTAATACTACTCTAAGAAGACACCAAGTCCCATTAAGAGTAGGTAGCAAAATTTGCCAACAAAATTGTAATATTTTAAATCCTTTAATGACACCCCCCGTCACCACTCCTCGACGACACTACGTGAACTAGGTGCAGCTCTCGTCCACTTTGCTACAGTTTTGTCACGGGCAAAAAAGGCGCTCTGTTTCCCATCACAGTGGTTTGCTAATAGCAAGTCCCGCAAGTGCCATAACCGAGCCCCAGGTAGTAATGCTCGGTGCTTTCCCAGGCTACAATTACACCGGCATTAACGGTGCTTCAATTGAAATCTGATTAGAGTCCGTTTAATTCGGAAAGCGAGCAGAGCTGCGGGGAGTGTAACAAGGAGCCTAACTGGGAGCGTTTTTTGTTTGTTGCTGGACCCCGTTCTCACATCAGGATCTGTGACAGGTGCACGGCGGTCCTTCAACTCTGAATAGGACACTATGATAGGAATTCAACACCATACAAGCTAATGAAAGCACATTCCTCTTGGATACAATCTTTCGATCTCATAATTGGAAAAAAAGTGTAGGGCCTCTACAATAAAGTACAAAGATAAATCACCAATAAAGATAATGTAGTGAGCTTAATGGTGCCAAATACGAATCGAATTATACTTAAGGTTGCATAGAAGCCATAAGTATTGAACATGATAGATCTATTAAATTATTTTTATGAAATAGTTGGCACGGTATGTTTAACTTGTCAAAGATTTTTAGCACTTTCAACGGGTTTATAATTCGATTTAATATTTTTAAGTACTGTAAACTCATGTATAACGTACATTTGCATTCTATACGCTTTTTACTAATGCTCATTTGTATATATTTTTTATTTAACCAACTAAAGAGAAATATCATTTTCCGCATTATCTCTTTTATTTTTGCTTGCGTCTTGTACGCTACACTACTTTATAACTGCAATTAGTTGGCCAGCCATGTAACCACGTTAACGCCACCAAGGCAGGTTTAATCCGCTTGTTATCCACGCACAATACGGCTAATTGTCACTCAGGCAGGAATCACACAAACAGCGACGCGCTATCCACGGCCAATCACTGATGGCTTTGTATCTCGTGATGGAGTCCGCCCAAGATTGATGATCCTCCATCATCTCATTAACTCCTTTCACTCCTGACGACTGAGGACACCGTCACACTGCTCGATACACTTGTCTACAACGCGCGGCCGTCACTTCACATCGAATACCTAAACCAACGTGCGCAGTTGTATAAAAAGTATTTATTTCATTGACCTCTTGTTTGTTTTTTATTTATGTTTAAGTCGCCTCACCAATTATTTTCTTTTATTAAGAGTGTACCGTCCGGTTTGGAATTTTATTTAAATAAGACTAACATTACATTTTAAACATCCGCTATGCCTTTAATGTTGGTGAGAATATATTCATCTTTGCAGAAAATGTTTGTGTCTAGGACACTATGAAATGAAAATAACGATTACAGAGCGATTTATGATATAAAAATACTAAAAAAACGCGTCTATTTTCGAAAAAAAATGTTGTGGATACTTTTTTGGTTACTAACCAAACAATCAACAATCTATATATATAATTCTGTAAGCGATATTTCTTGAGCAAAATTGTGAGCGTCATACAGATCGCAGAAAGATGGGGAGGGGTCTCAAATTAAAGGTCTCGGTCCCATGCACGAGGGAAAACTATCGGCGTGTCCATAATGTTAACAGGAAATGAGAAATCACGTAAAACGTCCTCCATAAGAGTAGCATGGGGATTAAAAAAACGTCTGCTTTGTATACATTAAAACATGTGTTATGGTTTAATTTCAAAATGAGACACAGATGATAACATTGAGTGAAGATAACAAAATAATTCACACCAAGAGAAGCTATCTATATAATAATTCTGTAAGTGAAATTTCTTGGACAAAATTGTGAGCGTTTTACAAATGGCAGGAAGATGGTAGGAGTCTCAAAATAAAGGTTTCGGTCCAATAAAGGCGCATCCATAAAGTTACAAGGAAATGAGAAATATAGTAAAACGTCCTCCTTAAGAATAGCATGGGGATTCGAAAAAATGTCTTCTTTGTGTACATTGAAACATATATTTTGGTTTTATTTTAAAACGAGAGACAGATGATAAAATTTAGTAAGGAACTATATTCATAGCCAAATGACAAAAATTAACCCTAGAGTGGTAATACTATAATAAGAAGTTTTGTTGCTTTGAGCTACTAAAAATTTTTACCAGGAGAGTTAACCTTACATACTATTACAAATTGACTGCTGATTTTTGCGGTTGTTACCGGTTGTTACTATAATTTAAATTGTAAAAAAATGAGCGTGTATGCAAATCATAAAATGCTTTCTGATCGTTGATAGAGATGCAATGGGCGATGAATTGTGGTTAGAGAAACACCTCCATTATTTCCATTGTTTTGGTCTTATTTTAACACGAAGAGTGTCAAATGATCATATTGAATGACGATGACACATTAATTGATACTTAAAGTGTATCAGTCAGTGAAGTTTTGGTATTTTGTTAGCTGAATTTTCCGAGAACCCTTTTAGTCATTTTATAGATTGTAGGATTATAGAAGACGAGTTAAAATCAAAGACGTTTGTCCTGCATACTAGAGGAAAATGCAGCAGGTAAAAAACTTTGCAACAAAATGGGAAATTTATAAGAATGATTATTTTCTGAAAGATTATCCATGTAGTGATTTAAAAAAATCTGCTTTGTTTACACAAAATTAAGAGTTTTGATTAGGAGGGATGAATATTCACAGCAAGTGAAGATGCACTTTGAGGTGCTGTGTTTAAATTTTGTGACTAAAACATAAAAAATTAAAAACTGACAGGAGCTAAAATCAATGTTTTTTAATTGAAGATTTTCTTTTTTGACTTGGACTTATGTTATATTAAAAAGCCGTCACAGCTCAATTAAGGGACTACGATTTTTTTTTTTCAAAACTTATTTTCCAAAGATCGATATGAGTTTAACAACAGACAAAATAGAGCATTTACAAGCGGGTGACCTAATAGTACAGGATTGATAAAAGAGTACTTGGGGGCGAATGGTGTGTTCAAACGGTATTGTTAAAATATTATATAAGTTACCTCAAATTAAAATTAAATTTTCTGGAAACCTTTGTTGTAGAAAAATGGTAATACGCTATGGTCATACTATTTTAATTTTATGATTAGGGGCTTTTGCCCCTATGAGCCACTAGTACAAATACAAATTCTTTATTGCATAAACACAACATGTTGTCGTTGGGCAATGTTTTAAAAACAATAATAATTTTTTCATAGCTTTTTATTTATACTACTGTAGTTAACAAATTCAGGCCATAAGCATTTACAATTGTTTTACATAATTTTACATTTTTTAAATTTCCTTACATTTTACAAGTGCAAAATATATGAATAAAATGCACTTTCTCAATTTTCATGTTTTTTTTTTCTCAAAATTTAGATACTCCTTTAACCGAGTAAAATCATTCCATTTGAAGAAAATTTCCAATTTCTTTTTTTATCTATCTTTCATCATTTATATGTTTAATTTGTTGGGTAAAGAGTTAAAAAGTTTTATACTCGTGTAAAATATAAAACTTATGATTTAGTAATCAAAAGAGATGGGGGTTACTGCACATTCTTAAATTAAGAATTACAAATTACAAACTAATCATTACTTCATATCATTATCGGTTATCAACCCTGAATAAAACTTCCTCTGTTGTGTAAATTATCGCATCAGATAGTGATATTTTTCCAATGTGCAAAAGCTCTAAAGTATTAAAGTTCAAAAGTCCCAAAACACAAACGCCATTTCGCCTTATCTGATAAAGACTGTTTTAAATCGTTTAAACAATTGCCCCTATCAATAGTAAACTTACACAGAGGTGATTGACTCGTTACAAAATGCCGTAAGAGGATTAGGGACATCAAAATGGTGAAATTTCGGTGATCCGTTAGTCGATACGTTATCAGGCTGGCAAAGGCGAGATGCACCCCTGTAAGCGGCTTACCCGACTATCGCGCGACCCTCGCAGGCGGATCAGCTCCTTTATACGACTGCCTTCCTTCTGCAAATAAATCTACTTTATCTGCCATTTACCGGCTACAGAAAAGGGAAGAGCAATCGTGGAAATATCAGCTGTGTTGACAGATATGTGGGGTTTTAGGGGAGGTTTAAGACAGGTTTGAGAAAACGTTGGAAATGTCTTAAGCTACAGAGAAACTTTATTGGGCTAAGGCTTACATTTGATAAAAGAGGAAAAATAATAAAAAGGTTTTAAAATAAAAAATTAGGCTTCACTATATCTGAGGCAGTGTGAAATTTTTATTTGCGACTTTAAGACTAAATCAAAATCAGAACGATAGTTTTGGCAGAAATAATAAAGTCTTTTAGTAAATAATATCCTTAAATAAATATTAAGAGAAAATGAATGTATTTAAATTATCTAAAGGTTCTACTTAATTCATAGGCTAAATGTATGGAGTGTCTTTATCACTATAGGTTGCTAACTTTAGGGACTATCTCTTCCTTTATTCATATGTTGCTAGGTTCATATGATGGTTAGGTGTAAGGACAATCGGTTGCTTGGTGTAGGGACCACTTTTCTTCCTTCTCCAGACTAAATGTAGGGAGGATTTCTCTTACATAATTGCTAGATTGCTAGATTAATCCTAGATTGCTAAGTGGAGGGAACATCTGTCTTCTAGATTCCTTGGTTGCCAGGTGTAGGGACCATTTCTCTTTCTTAATCTGACGGTTGCTAAATATAAGGAACATCACTCTTTTTTGCCCCGAAGTTGCTAGGGATGGTTACCATTCGCCTAATGGACCCTCCGCCACCATGTTTATTTTTTCAATCCTCGTTGCTACGTGTATGGATCTTCTAGCCTCATTTGCAGTGCAGAGTAAGTGGTTGCCTAAATTTTATCCTCAGTAGCTATTGGTGGAGGAGACCCCTCTCTTCTTCTACCCCAGTCGCTAGATGCAGAAGCCACCTTCTACCCCAGTCGCTAGATGTGGGGGTCACCTTCTACCCCAGTCACTAGATGTAGGGGCCGCCGCTCTTCTTCTACCCCACTCGCTAGATGCAGTGCTTCATTGCCCCCATTGCTTGCTTCATTGCGTTGTATGGCGGAAGTAGTATGTCTACGTCACTTAAGATAGTGGTAAATTGTTTTCATGAGTAAACAATATTTCAACCTCATATTGTTCCCAATGTTGAGATTTAAAAATCATCAACTCAGTTCAAGCTTTATTTCCTTGGAGGACCAGGTCTTTAATCCCACCCCCCTTCACGACGAGGGGCCAGATGATATTAATTCGTCGGCGTGAGGTACATAGGAACCGGTCGCAGAAGGTCATGTGAACCAGTGTAAGTATAATTGAGGCGGAGGTGGCACATTCCACGCCTTTGTAGGGGGCTTCCGCCGGCGCGGCTCTGGCGGGGTGACATCGGAGCCGGTCGGTGCACGGGAGTGTGGCTTGCGCAACTATGCGGGGGTCGGGTCCGTCTGGGGCTCCTGGTGGGGTATTGGTTTGTAAAATTAACGATTAAAGGCAAATTTGAAAATTATTCCATTCAGTCCTTAGTAAAATCTCGCATGCTATTGACTTAGAACTTTCAGTAGTCTATATACTGTTGGCCCAGCAATTGGTGTGTCCCTAGTTAAAATACACAATCTCAATAAAATTACATTCTTTGAAGAGTTGGTGTCCTCTTTAGCATTTGGTTTTTCCCCGGAGAATTTATTTGTCAACGAGGAACGAATTAGTCAAATTAAGAAAGAGACTAATCCACTTTTCCTCAGGATGATGGTACTATAATGCAAACTACTGTAATGATATAGAAAATTATTAGATTGGAACCCTTGTATTCGCTATATAGGGTGGATCCGAACTTGGCTGCTCTAACCGTGCCGGAAATTCATCCATGTTTAGGAGTTCCATCATATAGAATTCTGTAATTTGCCTTGTTGTTGACCTCTTGTTTGAAGATAGTCGTAACTCCTTTGACGGTTCATATCTTCGTCAGACCGCTGTAGGCCACTATGTCAATGTAAATTTTTGTTAATTTCGACTAGTATAAAAAAACGAATGGACGTTTAATGTTTACTGAACTTCATCTAGGTCCTTCGTTGCACCCGATTGTGATAGTAAAATATATTCCCACACAGGCAATAGTTTGATCGCGAAATGGGCAACACCTCGGAATGCACAGAACATTATTACTAAGAGCTCGGTAGTCTTAGCTCGTTGACTGTTGGTTCTTTTCAAAACGTAAATTTCTCCTAAAAATAAAAAAATAAAAATAAATGGCTCATACAACGTAGTCAGTTAACAGTTACCACCGGAACACAGGTCAGTGCGCCAGTGTGTTTCCAGTGCTCGACTTCGGCGTTTCCCTTTCGACGGAGCTCCTCCTCGTTGACACCGACGCTCCGTGAAGATCATCCGATCCGAGACAGATCGCACCGATGGCGATGCGATGATCGGAGCATCGGAGCAGTCGGTCTGTCCCGGCGTGGCGGATCGGTCACGTGTGCGATAACGAGCGTGACTTCCAACATGGCTGCCGAGATCGGATTTAATTCTCTTTCGATTGAACTGTCCGTGACGATTCGTTTTGAATCGGACAAGAAAGAGATTGTCGCCGAGTGGTTGCCCCTGGGCGGTCCGGGTCATCCCGACTGGTCGCTACGTAGCTGCAGTCAGCAGCAGTACATGCTCGGTGGTCTCGCATCCAAGTCTTCGATTGTGTTTCTATATTAGTTTTATCCTTTTTACAAGAAAAGTTGAATTGAATCACTTTACCTGAATTATTTAAAATACTTCACCGTGTTGTGTTTCATAAAGTAATTAATTCAGAATCCTAAGAAAAATCTGCGGTTTTTCATGTAAGCCAAGTAAACCTAAATAACAAGTAAAAAAAAAAAAAAAAAAAAAAAAAAAAAAAAAAAAAAAAACATAGCAAAAGTTATAATTTTGTTCATTAGAATTCAATATGAGATTACGTGTAAAACAATTTGTTCATTCGTTTAAACAAAATCTCAAGTTTTACGTTGTTGAAATTTGTCTTTTTAAATTAAACGTAATTCCAAATTTATACACAAAGAATTGTCTTAGGTTTGTTGATGCCGAATGATAATATTATTAACAAACGTGGTAGCCTACTAAGTTAAATTTATAAATTTTACTTTGTGAAGCCTTGAAACTTTTTTACTTCTTAAAACTAATCAAGCGTTAAAAAATTAAATGCTTCTTGATGTCAAACCAGTTTGTCTTCTTATCAATAATATCTATTGTAAAATAATATCAGTTGTAAAAATAATCCGTGTAATTTGGTAATTATACGTGTTAGGAGTCCCTACTAGGCATTTATGTCTACTGATAAAAAACCTGACATCGAAACTAAATATGGTAACATTTACAGAACTATAATATATTTTTTTGGGTTTGTATCTTCCACATTTTCATAAATGAAAGCAATTAACTTAATAAAAATGAAATGTGAATTTAGATACTAATCAACCTCACACTCATTCTTTAAACTTACTTGCACATGATTAATAAATATGGAGTTAATAAAAATGGAGGTTCCACACTATACCTCATCAAATAAAAATTTGACCCAGACGAAATAAATCTCGACATAATTAGCCGAAGGTCTCGCTGACGTAAGAATGAACAAATAAATATCGGGACCCACACACATTATAAGCGACAGTTTACCTGACCGTGAGTCATGGACTTCAGAAGCACCGCGAACCGACCCCCCGATAATCCGACCAGGAATCCGCCCTTGTTGCGGGGTCGAATAAATTGATTTGACACTATCAATGATCCTCCGGAGACAAGGGTTGGCTGCCCTGTTTTTTGTGACCGATGACGATCCGTTGGTCTGAGAATTCTTTCTCTTAGGGTGGAATTTGTAGATTTGAATATCTTTTGTTTTGCAGAGGTTTTAATATCCATCCGATCCTGTTGTGATGTCTTGTTGAAGCAGCAGATGGAATAGTAGAATTGGCAACGATCTAAATGAAAAAAATGGTTGTTTTGATTTGTGCAGTCATTTAAATTGTAAGCAGTAATGTTAAAGTACGAGGTAGGGCCTACTGGAAATGTACTGGCTAATGGTGGTAAAAAAATCGTTGCAGATCAGTGAATTGTTTTCCAAATTCTGATTGGAATTGCTGTTACCTAGCAATATTTTTGTCTATACACAAATACAACACGCGAAAACTAACACAGTGAAATAATTAGGTAAAAATCTACAACTATTATAGGATACTAAACGCTTAAAGGTATTAAACTAATTAAATTATTTCTAAATAAGAACTAAAAGAAAAATTCTGTACGACTTAAATGCAATTCGTAGCCTATCAAACCAATCTGCCTATCTTATCTGTCGATATTTAAAAATCGTTTTTCTATATACAGTTACTCTTATCCAACCAAATTTTAGAAAAAAACTAAATTTAATAAAACATTTCTTACTATACATTTTCTTTATTCTGTTTTGGTCGGTTTACCAGATTTACTGATAACTAAAATAAAAAGCAAAGGTAGAGATGGAGGGTGAGGAATGTGTTCAATTATGATAAGGAGCGCGGCAGCTCAAACAGGGCAATCTTGGAGTATTTGGCCATATTTTAACATGAAACGTTGTAGAAACAATGAAGGAGATGAAGATAGGAAGGTCTAGACTGGAGCCTGAGCATGCAGACTCGATCATGGCCAATAAATAACGCTATAGAGTCGGGAGCGAGGCCGAAGCGAGACTGCTGCGATACTGGATGTAACGTCCGACGAGACGGCGACTAGGATGGGCAGGGAGAGAAGGAAAAGGATAATGATGGGGAGGAAGAGATGGTGAGGAGTTGGGACAACGATAATACAGTAGTAATATGTCATTTATATAAAAGAAATTATCTATTCAACTTACTTTATGTCAACAATATAAGCAATGTTCACACCAAAATTAGTTAATTCGTGGTTGAAGAAAATACTAAAACAAAACATTATAAAGTACCTAGTCGATTTCCCTTTAACACCCTTTGTTATATATAGTACTCGTATTTCTTAACTCTCTAAACAGAGATAAACCCTCACTAATTGAACTGAGATGCGAGAAACAAGAAACAAAAGGTCTTTTGAATTTTCTATCCTGAGCGAACGAAACGGTATCTGCACGATTCAGTGGTTTTGCCTTCATTAATTAGATCTTTTATTTGCCTAAGAGGTGGATCGACATCCACGTCGGTCCTTGTAAATACGAGAGTTTACGGCAGAACGCCAAGGCTGCAGCCATACGACCCCCATGGCGACGAGCACGCGGAGGCAGCTCGCTCGCGGAGACCTGGTGAATACAGTATACAAGTTGGAACACTAAATAAGTAAAAAAAATATAATAATAACATTAAATGGTTATGATTATAAAGTTAATAAAATAACTAGCACACACTTATTTTCGCTGTTATAGACTAATTTGTTGTTCAAACTGGTAATTTTAGAGGGTCATCGACAGAACTTAAAATTATATCAAACATATAACCTTCCTTTTTGGCAAATAAAAGCAACTTAAAAGTGAGCTAGATGGCCCCGCTCAGAACGTCATAGAGTGGTTTACCTGCTCCCATTTTGCGCCTTTATTTAAGTTTGATAAAGGTGGGGGGGGGGGGGGGGTAGTTAAATGAAAGATAAAGATTCAAGCTATTTTATTCAGTTTTGGGGTTTTTTATACACATTAAGGTATGGATGGTCTAACGTTGATCTAAAGTTGATCAACTTTGAACCATTTTAGCTTAGGCTAATATAGATAAAAAAATTAAAAAATAAAAAGCCTAAATTATTATCTTTAAATAAAACCCCTCCCACCTTCATCGAACAAAGGCACAAAATGGGAGCAGGTGAAGCACTGCACGATGAATTTTGTATCCGCGAAACCCCCGATATTGACAGCGTCTATCTGCAGCCGCTACAACTGCTGGGCGCGCAGGCTATTAACGTAATCAACGAATATCATGTATTAATTTAAAGGCCTACATTCCGCGGCCAAATATCCTCCCTCCACATCATCTACCTGGGTCTTGTTTCTCACGTGCTGAAGTGCAGCGGCGTTTCTTTAACCGCAATGTTCTACACCGAATATTGGATATTGCTTATCGCCCCCGATATGATGGTTGTGACCAATGCGTAGTTACCGCAGATTCAGGTAGTTACCGCAAAGCAGGCAAAAAACCACTCTATCCTTTTAGCTCCCTCTAAAAATAATAATTTATCATACCATGTGTTTTTATACTTAGCTGATAAAAATTTGGTACAATTAATTTGAACTAATCACAAATATTGTTAGGTAGGTACTAATCACTAATTAAAAACACACTTTACGATATGAATTTAAAGTTATGATAATCTTACTTGGTAACATTTATGCTGATTAAATAACTTTCTATAACAACAAAGTCACCCGCCTGAGGTCAATTGTTTTGAGTTTGATTTTATTCAAATATGAAAATACATACAATTACTCTTTCTTACCTGGACGGCCCTGGTCTGCATGTATTATCCTAACGAACAATACTTTCACACGTCTGCAGGCTGTTTCTTGGCAACTTCAGTTGAATAGCATATAACCTGTTTAAAGTTTCAGAGGTATTTCCTAAACCATTACATTTGGATCGTAAATAACTTTAAGAACTCTTTTCATACTTAACATCACTTTTAGATCAACTAATTAAAATACAGCTATTAATCATGCGATAAGAAATTAGTTTAAATATATTTCTAACCCTCGATGATTTACGAAAAATTTCTGCTGATTATGATAATGTACTGTAATTAAAAGGCAGCAATACATATTTAAATAGAAACAAGCCTACATCACTTATTAATGGTTTTATTTACATAATTCTTATTAATGTAATAATTTAAAAAATATAGAATATTACTAGGTACTGATTCAGTTAAGAAAAATCTCCATGATATCGATCAATTCAAGAATTCAAATAATCCATAACTTAGAGTAGTTTTAACATTATCTATACTTATTTAATACGCTAAAGGGGTTTTTGTGTTGAGAACTCCTACTACAATTTTCAACCGATATTCAAGTTTTTCGTGTCGTTGAATAGGGCTTGATCTGTAGTTGTTTCCGCCAAAAATTTATGAAAATCGGACTTAAAATAAGGGTGCTATACACAAATTAAATTTGAAATGTTCGTATTATAACCCTCGGCCACGTAACTTGACGAATGAATTTGCACTACTATTCAGTTAAAATTATTGGATAATCAGCTGTTCTATGAAAATTTGCATGTGACGTAAGCTCGATGTTTTTGGAAAAGCACCCCCTCTTCCCCCCTTGACCATCCCAGCTGTTTTTGGTCATTCGTCAACTTATGTGGGGAGACTTATTTGGATTAGTTTTTGTGATTACTGAGATTCACAATATTAAATTGGTCGGAACATTTAGAACTAAATGTTACTTTTGTATCGTATAAAAAAATTGCTCGATTTCGATCAACACGTATAATAGTTAAATAAAAATCTCTTGTCCAATTCACAATCCCGCCAAATTGATAGATCACACATGCCGTTCAAATTTTTCCAATCGGTAAAATATTCCGGGTGTCCTGAGCGAATGAAAAGATGGGGAGGAGATGCCCTATGGTGGTTGACTCTCGTTGTCCTGTAGAAATAAGGAGCAATAGGTGAGGATTTGCTCTGTAGTATTGAGTCTCGTTGTTCTATGAAAACTAGGACAATTGGGTGATAATCTGCAGTCAATTTGTAACACGGTATCTTGTCGTCCAGTAAGAATGGCGAGAGGGGTGAGGAGATGCCCTGTGGGATTTGGACTCGGTGTCCTATGAAAATGAGAAGCAATGGATGAGGAGGTGCCCTGTGGGGTTGAGTCTCGGTGTACTGTGATAATAAGGAGCAATGGGTGAGGAGGTGCACTGTATGGTTGAGTTTTGTTATCCTGTAAAAATAAGGATAAACAGTTGAGGATGTGCTCTTTAGGGCTCATAATTCTTGGTGCCCTGTGAGTATGGAGAGATTAGAAGTAAGGTGTACCCTATGGAATTGAGTCTCGGCGTCTTGTGAAAATAAGGAGCAATGTATAAGGAGGTGCCCTATGAAATTGAGTTCTGGTGCCCTGTGAAAATAAGGGGCACCGGGTGAGGAGGTGCCCCGTGCTGGGAATGCGAGGAGGCCGAGGGCCGCCGCTCGTGAGGAGGTGCACAAAATTACGAGCGGTGCAGCGAGCATTCCGTTCCCACCGGCGCGGCCGCGGCGCTCTTGCTCCTTTTGGCACCGATTATAGAATTAGCCCGCGTTATCGGTCATCGCATGCATAACCGGGCTTTTGACAAACAGATAAAATTAAATTGCCCCCAGGTCTGAGGGAAATGGCACGTTCGTGTGAAAATCAAGGTAAGTGATGGAAAGACAGGTGTGCTTAATTGTATGTCTTTTTACTTTTAGATTACTGATATATTTTGTCTGTTACTCGGTCTCATATATTTTCATGTAAGAGGTTCTCAAGACGTGGTAAAAATGGAAATCTTTTGAATTAATATTTTTCTATTATTTGATTATGATTATGTGAATGTGTTTATTAAATATATGATTTTCTAATTAAATTTTATATTTTTAATGTTAGTACATTTTAAAAGATATTTTCTTTGAAATTTCAGAAATAGTTCAGAGGCTGCCATAAATTCCCGAATCTTTATTTACTTGACTGTATTTTTTCACTTTTTTATTCAATGTTAGTTTCCTCGTCGATATAAAGATTTTTTGCCATTACAAAAAGAGCTAACACTAGACGAGGGTGTTTTTACAATGACCATAGTCCTACTGTATTTATACTACTTTATATTAATTGTTATTTACTGGTATTACATTACATAAAAAAATCATAGTCACAGAATACAGTAGTTCATCATAACCAGTAAGTACCTATGCGTGTTAATTTATTTTCAATTTTTGTCCCATTTCTGATCGCAATTTAAAATTAAATAAAAGTACACATAGAAACCTCTAAAAAGGCTTTATATTGTGTGTCCCTATTTTTTCTCATTATAAAAAATCCTGTATTATATAACTTTGTCTTATATGTTCTCGAAACACATTTGATGTATATCTTCTAAACATTTACTGTAAATAGGAAAATAAAAATATGTTCTATTCTTTTACCTTCTTTCAATATACGTATGATTTTTATTAACTACTAAAATCACAACATTTAGTATACACTTTCATTTCATATGGGCATTTACTAGCTCGATGAATAGAAACGTAATCTTTGAACAAGCACCTTTCAACCTAAGTAAATAAAAAACCAGTAAAACGCCAGTGTCACATGATATTTTGAGGCGGCGTTCGACGCTGCATCTAAATGTCAATTCACACGGTGGCCACGACGTAGGACATAAACCCGTCTGGGGCACAAAAACCTGGACATGTTAATGGCGAGAATATGTTATAAATCAGCCGGGGACCTTACACGGGCCTCCAGCCTCCAGCCTCCAGCCTCCAGAATCCAGCCTCCAGCCTCCAGCCTCCAGCCTCCAGCCTCCAGCCTCCAGCCTCCAGCCTCCAGCCTCCAGCCTTTAGCTTCCAGCGCTGATAACGGCCGTAATTGTGGTCTGTATACGACTTGTAGGAATTTTGGGGCTTTCCTTCACAACAGTTTTAGCCATGTGAAAGAAAGTTTAATTTCAACCACTACGATGGTTATGAAATATTGATTTTAATGAGGCTGATATCAAGAATTAGACAATATTGAGTATTACTGATCGTTGATGATTATACACAGTTTATTATAGTTTACTGTAAAATTGACGTTAAACTTATTGAAAGTCCATGAGGTTGAGGTGTCTCGGTCACGTGATGAGAATGGAAAACTGCTGGACGCCTTTAGTTATATTGGATGGACAAATGTATGGGACAAGAAAGCGAGGTCGTCTTAGGAGAAGATGGATGCAGGCTGTAGGGGAAGACCTGAGAAAAATTATGATTTGAAATTAGAGGTAGATAGCAAAGGATAGAGAAGAATGGAGACTATGACACGGAGGTTAAGATAAGTATATAGCTCATGAAACAAAGTATAAGCATAAACAGGAAAATTATATTAAATTTTTATTAGGTGTGTTCTTACTTAGAAAATACAGAGGTAAGTGGAAGACAACTGTTTGTCTGATAGTTCAGTCAGTAAATTACTTCTAAATAATGATTAATCATATACCAAATGTCCAAGCAAGTTCATTTCAAAATAATCCCAATTTTTTGTCATCAGTTGAAGAGAAACTGTTTAAAAAGTCATCATTGTTTTTGTTAGCTAACATTTAGTGAAAAAATCCAACTTTACTCAGAAAATGTTTAAAGACAATATCGTAGTGAAGGGTATAGTTTTCGTTTTAATTAAAGAAAGGCCTTTTATTCATCGGTCATGAATTCTAAGATATTTTAACTATTGTTTTTTCTGCTGAAATTTAAATTCGTAATTCACATTCTTAAGAGTGCGGATATTAGTAAGTGTAGCAAAATTTGCATCCGTGAAGCATCTCGAAAAGAAATCAAATAAAAACTAATTAATCATTCAGCCAACTCGCATTTATTGGTCTTACTAGTGCCAAGAGGCTTTCGGCATAAATATTCAGTCCTTAGCATTTCGCCAATTACGGCTTCTTCACTGGTACATTTATTGGCTTCATAAAACTTAGGAGAAAGTTCACGGCCATTAATGGAAATTAGATTCTAAACATAGGCAATCCTTTAGGTAACCGTTTAAAAGTCTTCGCATTGCATAAAACCCCTTGATCACAGAATAGTTCAATTACAACCAGTTCGTGTTGGAAACCAGTTTAGAGGATGTGAGGAAGACTGTTGGAAGAGCTTGGACACCGATAGTGAGAATGTCCGGGGAAGGCGAGGATGCGCGCTCCGTGGGCTCAGGTGGATATTTCACATTCGAGCGGTAATTAATGGTCCTGAATAAATAACCGGGACCTCTCTGGTGGGAGGGGGGTTATGGTCCCCCACAACCAGGAGGGGGGGGGAGTTTAAATCACCTCGGGATCGACCCGGCCGCTGATTGGTGTTGCTGATCGCCGGACTCGACAGCTGAGCGCTGGTGATACTCGAGATGCGATCTGTTACTGTCTCGCCGGCCTGATAAGTTTATACAGGGGCTGGCCTTTGAACAAACACACTATTTGAGATACGACAGCATTTTTTTACAGTTTTTATACTACGCTTGAGTTTTTTTTATTTTTTTTATTGATGGTCAACAAAAGATGACACCATATTGATTCTGGTGTGGCCCAGAATTATCCAGTATTTTGTATTATGGAAACACACAAATAATGTAGTTTAAAATAAATTTATTATTCATTAGTACCGAATAATACCATTCTCAAGGCTACGAAATGTATTACTTTAAATTTTATTAAACACAATAATGATTTGTGACTAACAAGGATTGAATATGTACTCGCCTTTGAATTAAAAGGTTGCTGGTTTGATCCTGAGCAAAGTTAGTAGCTTTTTAAAGGATCGATTCCGGACCCAGTTCCCATTTATCATTGGGCTATTAATTAATGATGGTTTCTAACAACTGGTCTATGTTAGATAGTAACAAGACTTAGGTTTGGACCGTTCCCCTTCAAAACGTTAAAAATGCCTCTGGCCTAAATACACACAAAATGTGGTTTATCTTTTTTGTAAACCATGATGGACATTATTTGAAATACAGTGTGATTGAAAAGTCCCGGAACGGTGAAATATATTTTTTACCATTATAGATGAAGTGATGAAACTTGGTATACCAATAATAGCCACAAATATCTGCTCTTTTAAGCTATTATCACTTTTTTATCGCTTAAGGGGGACGGCCCACGAGGAGCCAGTCAAAATTCTTAAATAGCAGCATAGGTCGAATTTGGTATCAAATTAAAGGCCTCACTTAGCAGAGTACAATGCCGCAAACTAGACTTCAATCGGATGACTGAGGCGGAAAACAAAGTTTCCATTAAAATCATAAGGGTAAAACTTAAAATGCAATAACTTTCTTAATTTTCAACCTTTTGACGTCGGGTTTGTGGTTTTTTACTCCAAGTAAAAGACGTTTAAGATGGTGTATGATGTGACATGGGCCAAAGAAGTTTCCATTTACACACCCTTTAAGGGACGTCCCTCTTGGAAGTCTTACAGAAATCTGCTTTGGCCCTTGTCACATCATACATAATTTTAAACGTCTTTGACTTTGGAGTAATAAGCAACAAACCCGAAGTCAAAAGGTTGAGTATTAAGAAAGTTATTGCATTTTTAAGTTTTATCCATGGGGTCGTCCATAAATTACGTCATCTGAAAATAGGGGGGGAGGGTCCAGATTGAAAATGACGGTAAGGTGATGTGCAAGGGGGGGGGGGGGTCGGCTTTGATATGACGTCATTTGAAATATGATGTTTTATATCAAATTTTAACAGTAAAACAATGATAAATTCTAACACAACTCAACTATTATAAAATAATTATCTATAAAATAAATTAGACTAGCCTATTTTATGGCGTTGTTTTATACTGTAGTTTTTTTTCATTGAGAAAGTCATTTTGGCTTTATTTCTGAAGGTAAATTCAGATTTGATTGGTCAATTTCTTTAGTTTATCATGTATCGTTTAAAAAGCATTATTTTTACTTAAAACGGAGGTTTGTTAAAAATGACGTCATCTTTCCGAGAGGGGGGGGGGGTCAGACAAATTATGATGGTAGGATGATTGTAGGGAGGGGGGGTCCAAAAATAGCCAAAAAGCGATGACGTAATTTATGGACGGCCCCCATATGATTTTAGTGGAAACTTTGTTTGCCTGCCATTTTCGTCTCGGTCATCCGTTTGAAGTCTAGTTTGCGGCATTGTACTCTGCTAAGTGAGACCTTTAATTTGATACCAAATTCGACCTATGCTGCTATTTAAGAATTTTGACTAACTCCTCGTGGGCCGTCCCCCTTAAGCGATAAAAAGTGATAATAGCTTAAAAGAGCAGATATTTGTGGCTATTATTGGTATACCAAGTTTCATCACTTCATCTATAATGGTAAAAAATATATTTCGCCGTTCCGGGACTTTTCAATCACATTGTATATTAATGTATGTACTGTCATATCAATTAATCTATAAACAAGTCATAAACTCAAAAAATTTTCTTTGTCGTGCATTGAATGAACAACATATAAAGCCTACATAGTATAGTTTAAAATTTAAAACCTTAAAAATCAAATAAATTTTAAAAAATTTAGCTTAGTTTTAAAATTTAAATTATAAAAGAAATTTAATGAAAACAATTTTAAAATACATCAAGTTTACACAGTTAAACAAAATTATTGTTTTTTATTGTTTTATTTAAAATTGCCAATAGTTGTTAATAAGGAGAGCTTTGCAAAATTATAGGTCCAATATTAATAGTTTTATTGTGTTTATACAACTTATAGATTACACTTAAAAGACACTAAAAAGCACTTGTACAAGGATGGTAAGACATGATTAATTTTCTAAGCATCTTTAAGAAATACTAATCAAAATTGATTATATGGAAGGTAATTTCCAATTAAGGCGTGCTTGTTTCCATCAGCGAGTTGTGTGTGCCGCAGGTGCTGGCGGGAAAGTGATATTTACATAAGCCAATTTGTCGAGATGACGAGGAACCGCGTGTGACGACGCAAAGTTTCACTTAGCGGCCAAGTAAACATTGTCATCTGGGGTTTATGGGCAGTAAACCGCAGAGAGCCAAGTGACAAGCGGTAGGCCTACTGCCGCACAGCCGCAATGTCGGGCAAACGGACAAACGGGCGATCCAAATCAACAGTCGGTCGTCTCGAGTAGCATTAGCAATAATAGCTATAGGCCTAACTCGTAAATTGACGCTGATATTGGTTGTTCAGTCTAATTAATACAGTAAGGGTAAAAGCTCTAAATAAACCATATGCTATTATGATAAGAGTATATTACGTAACGCTGTTCCATAAACGACAGATAAAAAATGCAGAATTTAATAAGAGCAAGCAAATTGATAGAAACATTATCGCCAATAGCTACAGTACATTTGTGCTTATAACGGTAGAGGAAATTTAATTAACTCCTGAACCCTATAATCTAACGACGTATAGAGCCATATCATTATTTTTTCTCTACAAACTATTTAAGTTTATTTCGCATTTTTTTTCTTGCTTTTTATTTTAGCCTCTTCTCTGAGTTGATTAGGAGCAATATTCTCTGGAAGAAAACTGATCCATGGATTAAATCTACACTGGTATATAAAGAGGCTATTATTATTAAATCATGGAATTCCACAGAGAACAAAAACAACAGATGGGTATAAAAAGCGGATAATATATAGTACATATTCTAGGCACGGAGGGCAGGCAGTTACTGCGCCTAGTGTAGTGTTATTGGCCGGTTGTAAGGAGGGCGCGACGTGACCGCACTGACAGGTGTAACACAGGGGTCGACAGCAACAAGTCCTCTCCACTACCACCATCTCAATCAGTTATCAATACTTGCTGGACTGGATAACATGAGCAGCAATTAAAACATTAAAAATTGTAGATTTAAGTATCTTCAGGAGATTGTAAATTGAAATAAAACAAATTTAACCTGTTTAAGTTGTCGACCCTCTACTTTTATTTAACCCATACACAATGGTATTTAATGTTGGCATTCATAGTTGATTGATATGTTTTTAGATAGGACTTGAATCCTAAATCTTGTAATAAAATTTCACTTTCACACTGTTCGATTGGAAAGTAATTCTTCAGTCATACATACAACATTATCCACTACTACAGTAAATAAATGGTTTAAGTAATAACTAACTATCTGACCTATAAACTTGTGATGAACTGTTGTAAAAAAGCCAGTTTTTCTGAGCCTTGAGGTCGGATCATAATTAATATATCGCGCGTTCTGTTTTATTTGGGCTTAAAGAATCATTGTAAAGATTTATACCAAATCACTCTATTATAAGTTAGAGTTGATGATTTATGACCACTTTTTCGAAACCCGTTTAACTTAAGCTTCGTGGGATTCAATATTAAACATACTCTCAACTTTGGTTTAATCTTTAGTTTAGGTTTAAACTGACTTAGAGAAAGCCACCCTTAGTGAGTGAGATTTTGTCTTTTACTGAACAAAGATTACTAAAAAAATCTATATTCGGGAAAGATGGGAAACATTTAAAGATAAAATAAATTTAGGGGTCTATAAATGGAAAAATACAAATCAGAACTCGGGGGTTATTTAAGGGCATCCACCGTTAAAATCCATCATTCACTAAATAATTGTTTACAAATGAGTTCCTAGTAAAGAGGGAGCCATAGATAAATGGAAAACATTCTCATATAATGCGCATTCCATACATCAGATGCCGTGGACGGGTCTTATATTATCAGCAGTCATCTTATCTCAAGTCACCGCGTTACCTGTTCTAACCGACCCTGCGCATTGGCTTTTTTGCTGTCAGAATCGGTAATTTTGTTTCATTGTCTACCAATATGCTACCGAACTACTCTAAAATCAAACCTACCCAAAACCAAACCAGTGTATTGGTCAGCTGGCAAATTGGGTTATCACATATGAGTGATTTTGTAACGGTTGATAATATACGGTGTTAAAACTTTGAATGAGAAAAAGGTAGGCAGAATTTACATTTATATCCCTTTCTACTCCACCAAAATGTATTTTGTAATAATCTATTACGATTTCAAAAAGATTTTAATAGTGGAGGCCCTCTTCAAAAAAAAGACCCCAGAACTCAATATAAAACGTAGTTTCACCACCTAACAATGAAAACGAAAATAAAAAAATCATTTATTAAATTCCGTTGAAATTTATTGTGATGTCGAATTGAGGATTTAAATTTCCCAAAATTTTCCGTCCCTCTCACTGCCAAAAGTCCAATATATCAGAATCACTAATAAATTAATATGCTCATTCGTCTATTAACAGCATTAATTTTGAGTTGGGTATAATTAATGACGATATTTGCAAATACATTTTAAAAGCTTAAATCCCTAAAAAATAAAAAAATACAAATAACTTTATATTCAAAGCATATATCGATATTCGATCACACCCACTGCACTGTATAAACGAATCAATTAAGCGACCGTTTCGGTGCGGCTGAGCGAGGAGGCGGGAAGCAGACCGTAGCGGGCTCATTACCGCCTCGATCAGCTGTTATTAGATCAGCTGTTGAGCGGCGATCAGCTGTTTGTGTTATCAGCCAGTTCTCACGGTCGATCGTCGGCTTTCTCCGCATTAGTGATTTCACAGTGGCGGAGACTGCGACGCCCGGGCGCACTGAAGTCGTCACACTTATGTCTAATTTGGCCGCTGTAATGTTGTTGTCCAGGGTTTTTGTTATGTTGAGTTTCACGTTTAACAGTTTGTTGGTGTGACCAGATATGGTATAATTAAAATAAGGAATTCGGTAAAATAATTTTTTTCACGAGTACCGGATAAATTATACGACCAATTAAATAAAATCATTGATTGAGTATTTTTTAAGTCCGTGGTGTATGTGTTGTGAGAGAAAGTGTAGATAAAACTGATATAAGTAATAATTTATTTAATTAAATGAATATTTCTATTTTGATAAATTAGTTTTACATGTAAGAAATTTGCAATAGGTACTTACACTATCCATCACAAACAACAATTCAAGATGTCGAATGTCCTGCTTGCTGATCCGAAAAATTGCTACTTATACAAAAATCTAGATTGTCAATAAATGTGGGTTTTCAACTTGAGTTATTGATGAGAAGCAGATCATGCAAATAAATAATTTTTACAAAGTATTGTACACTAAATTAAAAACTAGAGGTCAAAATTTAAATAAACTAATAACAATTAGTAAAGAATAGTTTAACTAGGGCAACTGAGCTTGCAAAATACCATAAATGTTTAAAATTTGAATAAGTTTAAAGCTCTTGAATTTTAATACTTTTAGTAATATTACTAAAATTTAAGCCAGGTAACTTTGAGTTTGATCTTCAATAATTTGATGAAATATATGTTACGTTTTTGTGACTTAAACTAAATAATAAAAATTAAGCTAAAGAAATCAATGAAAATACTACTGTAGATGACGCTTTACTTGGAGTCCGAATTGTCACCTATTAGGCTACTCCCTAATTATATCAACCGTGAAATTGACTACTGTAAAAACTAACACTAGAGCTTTCAAGCTTTGCGTTATTGACCTTGTACCAGTATGATTTTCCCACTGTACAATACAGTTTGAGCCGGACAACATTCCGATGTAACCATTTCCTCTCCGGATTCCATCAGTGGGCATCCCGCGCCCCGCGCTCCGTCGTGGCCAACAGATATCGATCGCTTTACGATTTAAAACACACGATTCGTCCAACAAATTAGTGAGTGCGCAGCGCAGCCGCACTGGTCATCGCGGAGAGCCGCCCTGCGCATGCGCGGCCCGGCGAGTACCGACATTCGATAACATTTGATTGGTGTATCGAATGACAAGCGATATCAGTGGTGAAATAAAATCGAATCACCGATTTATGGTGATCACTCTAAACTATGTTGAAAAAGTAATACAAATTATTAAAATATAATGGAAAAGTGTGTTTAATTCAGAATTATATTTAGTCCACTACGTGACCAAATATAAAATGATAAACTTACAATAGTAGGCTAAAAACGTTTTACGTTTTGAAATACCACTAACGAAACAATTTAAAATAAGCACAAGTTGTTTTAGAATTGTTACTTAAATTTTTAATTTACTGTTACTATATATTTAGGAACCGTAAAACTATTTTTTTATGTTCTGATTTACTGATGCAATGCTTTTTTATATTTTGTAATACAAAACAATTTTATGAGTTAAGGTTTTAGAGACTAAATTACTAAACTTAAAGACATTTAATAATATGAATATAAATAATTTATAATATATAATTTGTAAGATTTAAGATTATCAATCAGAATATTAACGCAATCAACGAACAGATTAAAAATTGAATTAATCAAAAAATTAATTAAATAACAGATGTTCGTCTCCAACACCTCGTCGAATGATTGCTCAACATATCTAGGACGACAAATTACTTAGGACAATTTTCAAACTTTTGGGTCAGTCGAAGATGTATATTAGTTTAGTACCGATTATTCAACTGACACAACGGGGAACATCAACAATCGCATTACTAATCGATTCACACAAAAATCTGTGCAGATCAGCTGTGCAACAGCTGTGCAGATCAATCGAGTACGAGTCGTCATTCGACTGCACCAATCGCATCAACTCGCATCGCATCCGGACTCATCATCCGCCTAATTGACGCCCGACAAACCGTCTCCGCATTTGAACAATTTGCCGCAATGACGCTTGCTTCTGCCGCGTATTACATGCTGGAACAATGCGCTCATTGTGTCCACCTTTTCTTCTTATTTTGGGAGTCGTTACGGGGGGCGGCGCGTTTTTGATGAATTTATGCTGCATACGGTGCAACTTCTAGGCACTGGAATCCCATAAATTGAGGTTGTTTGGGAACATGACGGAGCGGTTGTTGAGTTGTGGTAATTTAAGTTATTCGGCGGTCAAAATATTTTAATGGGCGACCACAATATATTTTTATTTTTAGGGAGTAGTCTTAGAATTTTTGAAATACATCTAACAATTAATGAAAGAGGTTGATTATATCAACAATTTCAATTTTTGCAGTGTGAAAAGAAAACTCATTGAATATGCAACACGTTAAATTTCAAACAAAGTAAAATATTTGAGAGACGATTGAACCTTAACAGTACACAACTTCAACATTGTGTTTGTCCTTACAAATGCAGTTATTTATTTTTATCTAAGACCGTTGCAATAAGCACTAATAATGATACTACAAGTAACATAAAAAGGTTATTATTAAACCTGATTCAAACACGTTGCATAAAGATGTCTAAAACGTACAGGTTTCACATTAAAATATAGGTTCTAGACCTATGAGAGCTTGTCACTTGACGAAAGTTTCAATAGAAATTACGCAATTTTCACATCAGCTAATTCTTTCTTTATGAATACGATTCATGCATAGTTTCTTTATGTGCATAACCTCGAAATAGTGTGATCATGTGAGTGAGGACGACGATAAAGTCAAGCGACATCTGTGTGGCCTACATTCTGGATGGTTGACCTAAAAATGTTTGACACGTTTATTACAATGTTAAAAAAACATAAGTTGACCCCAAATGAAGTAGTGTATACAACGATTGTATTCAGCCTTTTTAAGCCACGAGGGAGCTAGATATCCTCTAGTAGGCCTACAAGGTACAAAGGATGAACGATGAACACAATCGCCGCATACTTTATCTAACGAGTAGATAAACTCAACATACTATTTCCTACTTGACTTCTTATACTTCGATTCGATACATTTTACATAAAATGCATCTTTTTTGTATTGGAGTGGTATACCTGAGAATAGATCACATTGGAGATAAAAACTAAATCAATTGAGTGTTGCCATATTTTTATTCTTTTTTGCCATCTCACACTGAGAAAAAAATACTTCAGAAATACCATTAAAAACCGGTAATCCTGAAGGAAATACCGGATTTTTTAGGATAGAAGTCTATCCTTCAGATCGACCCTGCCGTGTACTGGTGATTTCGTACTTCTGATCGACCGTGAAAGCATTCAGATTGACCAGTCTTTGGCAGTGAGGAACACCGTGCCGACCAGGAACCAACTGAAGTATGTTCTGGTCATTCTAAAGGGTAGTCAAGGCCTTCCTGACTGCATGTACGGAACCAATTGAAGTGTGTACTGGTCATTCTGAAGGGTAGTCAAGGCCTTCCTGACTGCAGGTATGGAACCAACTGAAGTATGTACTGGTCATTCTAAAGGGTAGTCAAGGCCCTCCTGACTGCTTGTACGGAACCAACTGAAGTGTGTACTGGTCATTCTGAAGGGTAGTCAAGGCCCTCCTGACTGCTTGTACGGAACCAACTGAAGTGTGTACTGGTCATTCTGAAGGGTAGTCAAGGCCTTCCTGACTGCATGTACGGAACCAACTGAAGTATGTACTGGTCATTCTGAAGGGTAGTCAATGCCTTCCTGACTGCAGGTATGGAACCAACTGAAGTGTGTACTGGTCATTCTGAAGGGTAGTCAAGGCCTTCCCGACTGCATGTACGGAACCAACTGAAGTGTACTGGTTATTCTGAAGGGTTCTAGGTCCGCCATGTTTGGGAATGGACTTCCTGAATGATTTCACGGTCGTCCACCAGTAGTAACAGGTCGATCTGCCGATTACACTTACATCCGAAAAATCCATGATTTCAGTCAGGATTACCGGTTGAATTTATGTGAAATCCCTGCAAGCTTATTATATAATACGGAATAACTGAAAGGTAGAAAACATTTTATTAATTGCCTTACTGAGGTCCTTAAGCTGTCCGTCGACAGAATTTAAAAATAGATAAAATGATAAAATTGTATCCATTTCCCCAATTAATAAAACGTTACACAATTACTTCTTTGCAATATAATACAATACAAAGGTCATTATATTGCAAAATTGCTTTATCCGATAGAGGAGTAGTATATTACAGACAAGAATGATTTCTGCAAGTAGAATTGATGTGAATTTAGTAATGTTTTTTTATTATGTTATTTGATGTATTGTACACCTTTAAAACATATTATACAACTAATTAAACTGTAGGTAGGTGTTTTAAAAATAAAAAAGTTAGGTAGCTTTTTTTACGAAAATTTACTGTCAAAGTTTTTATCAAAACCAAAATATGGCAAATTTAGATAAATGCATAAAAATAATGTAGATTGTTAACTAAAACTGACTTACTTAAATATCTTCTGTATTAGTGGTAAATACGTATACAAACCCTCTGATGGAACATTTTCAGTGTATTTGATTAAATGCGACTGTTCGCCCCAAAGCTTTTATATTTTACTTTTTAGCGCATAACATTTCAAAATCAACTTCGTTTTCTGGTAGCAAGCTTAAATTCAAATAATTACCTGGTTAACCAATACTTACTTGTTGGTTTAATTCACTTTTTATTACATTATCATGGTAATCAGGCTTTGAAGTCAAATAATACCTCTTCACAGATGACAGGTGTTTCAAAACCCACTATTTAAAGTCGCATTCCTTTATTGTTTATCTTTCGTTATTACTGTGTTGCGTTGATTGCAACCATGAGACCAATGTTAAAAGATAACGATTTTTAAAAGTAGTTTTCTGACAAAAATGAGTTTTCCTGAAGTTTAGGCTGTTTCTAAATTTATTTTTTGGCCAAAACACTCTCAAATGCAAAATTTCAGCAAAATATACTAGCTAGATTTCGAGATCAATGAAAATTACATCGCCACAGACACTCCTCATCATATAGGTTTATTAGGTTTAGGTATTTGTTTATTAGTGTATTTTGATATATTGACTAAAATAATTTCAATTGATACTAAATCAAACCAAATAATACCGTACCAAAAGTAATTTACATCAGAACCACACTTAAATATGTCACATACAATAAACTGACTACTAACCAAAGTGCTTATCCATATACGACACCGGAACACCACCGAATTTCACATATCCAACTTACGCCCTTAGAAAACTATACCACTAATCACCACGATAACACTATATAACCAATAACATACATCACTCGTCTCCTCACTATTCCACGATTTAAACTGAAATTTAATTGGTGGGATGGCCGGTAGGCAGCACCGTCATTGCCCGCATTGAGGAAGTCATAGCAGGCAGTAATGCCCTGCTAGACTGGCAAAGACATTTTTAGAAGTATAGTGCAGTCAGTTTGAACCGGTCAGACTGGAAAACTCTGCAAAATACTGTACGGTCCAGGTAATTCAGAAGGGAACTGGAGGTTTCGCCTGTACTACCGGCAATACAGGATCACCAGTACACGTAAGTAGTACCCAAAATGTATGTGCTAAGGGAGTAAGGTGCATTAGGTGCGCGGCGTTGCGGCGTTTATTATTTTTTATTGATATGTTTTAAAATATTGAAAATAGGTTGTATTTAATATGTTTAATAATGTATTAAGTGTGGTTATGTTAAAATTATAAAAATTAAATGTATAACATATATTGTGATGAGTGTTTTAATTGAGGTGGTAGAAACTGAATGGTATAATACATTGATGTTTATAATGTTTGGGTTTGGATTTTAATAGTACATTATAATAATTTATTTTTTTACCCCCTCCACTATTTTTATATTATATTAACTGAATGAGCAAGAGTAATTGTCATAACTCTGATAGATATTGGACCAAGCACATTATGGCGTCTTCCTCTAACCAATTGTTAAATGTGTCACATGGAAAACTACAAACATTATTAGTGAGTAAATCTTATAAATTAGCTTTGGAATCTGTTGAAAAGATTATAGTTGGTCTGAATGGAAGTGATCAAAACTTTGCTGTAGAAATTGTTGAAAAAATAGGATCTGATTGTTTTGGGATATCTTTTAGCCCAGCTGAATGGTATGGATTGATGTTACATTTTGAAGAAATCACTGAATATTTTAAAAATGGGAGACAGCATGTTGATATTGATATTGGGGCGATTACAGTACTTTTTAAAATAATTAATGAAAATCCTACAATGGTGATTTGCAAACGTTTTTCTGGTGAGTATTTACCAGTAAAAATTGAAATTGAAGAGTCAAGTTGGAATAAAATTATGGAATTGAAGCAATACATTTCTGAAGATATCTTGAAGACTTTAACTTTAACAGAAGAGGCGAAGACCTATTTTGATATACTAAGCCGAATGTGTATTGACCATCTTAGAAACACAGAGCTGGACTATACTTCAGATGAATCAGAAATATCTAAACACATTATTGACTTTTTAGAGATTTTAGATCTTAAACGAGTGACTTTGATTGAACCAAAAATGTATATGTTATGTTATGATATTTGCAAACTGTGTATTCCTCTTTTTGTATCAAGATTCAAAGTGTGTAGTATTTTTGCTTGTTTTGGAAATAATTAGTAATATATGAAGAATTAAATAGCAAATGATGTTTTATATTATTGTGAGTTGATTTTTTAGAGATCTTAGATCTTAAACAAGTGACTTTGATTGAACAAAAAATATAAATGTTATGTTATGATATTTGCAAACTGTGTAATTTTACTTTTTGTGTTAAGATTTAAACTGTGTAGTATTTTTGCTTGTTTTGGAAACAATTAGTAATATATTTATGTTTATGTACATACTATATATTTAATAAATGATTATTTATATTTTAATTGTGTGTATACTATATTTCCTGAATATATGCAAGTTTTTTGAAATTTAATTTAAATATTATTTTGAGTTTTAAGTAGCTAGTTTTATTGATGTGTAAAGATAACTTTTGGAGCATTGTTTGAAATATTTGAAATAAAAGATTTAGATTTTATAAAGATAGGTATATTTGCTTTTGTGTAGACTTTTGATTTACAAATTTTGTATTAAATCTTTAGCATATTATTAGACAATTAGAAATAGACTTTTATGTCTTGACTATATAATAATAAAATTATTCTAAATTTTTGGGATTTAGATATTTATTCAAATAATTTTAGACTATACTGATCTATTGAGATATTTAGACTAATTATTTAAAATTATGGTTATTAAACTTAGGCTTATAGATCTTAGATTTCTAATTTTTATTCTTGAATCAACTTTTAAAGATAGAACTAGACTGTTATTTGAATATTAAATAAACAATAATTATAATTGCATATGATTAAACTAATACTGTTGTATTTAAACTTGAAGTGGAAGATTATTTGAATTAAATTGGAATTTTAAGATTATTGTTCAGGACTTTTAGACTGAAATTAGACAATCAGATTTAAAATTTATAGTTTTAGGATTACCTTCTTATAACTTTTTTTTTATTTAGAATTTTATATTTGAATTTTTAGACTTAGGAACTGCTAAATGATAAAGTTTTATACCTATTTGAAATATTTTTTAGTTGTTAAAATTCTATATTTATAGTTTTGTTTTTAGATTTAAAAAAATATAAAGTATTAAAACTAAAACTTAACTTAACTTTTTATTATTTAGACTTAGATTTTAAAACTTAGATCATTATATTTAGACTTGGACTTAGATTTTTTACTTATTTAGATTTTATATATTTAGTTGCTAAATTTTGATAAAAAAAATAAATAGAGTGATGATATTGAAATTTAGTTTTAGATTGTGATGATATATTTTTACACCTAAACTGAAACTTTTGCAATCTAAAATTTAGATTTGAAGGCTAAAACTTAGTCTTTGGACTTTGTTTTGGATATTTAGCTTAGACTTATAAATTTTAGACTTTGATTTTTATGCTTGATTTTAGTATTAGAATTATATCTATATTTTTAGTCTTGATATTAAAACTTGGATTTTATACTATTTTTTAACTTTTATACTTATATTTGAGATAGTTTGGCCTAAATTTTAAGACCCAAAAAATAATGTTCTACTTTTGTAAAAAATGGATATTAATTTTAGACTTTTAGGTTTTTGGCTTAGATTTTCAGACAGCTTTTTCATGTTTTGTTATGTTTGTTTTTGAATTGGTAGATTTATCCTTAAATTTTGTACTTTACTTACACTTATATTTTTAAACAGATTATTTGTGGGCTTGGATTTTTATATATGATGTTTTATTTAAAGATTGACTCTATGTTTTAATGGAAAGCTTTGGATTTTAAACTTTTAGATCCAGACTTGATTTTAAAACTTAGATTTTATACTTAAATTTGAGATAGTTGAGCCTAAATTCTAAGACCCAAACAATAATGTTCTACTTTTGTGAAAATTTGATATTAATTTTAGACTTTTAGGTCTTTTTGCTTAGATTCTTAGATGGCTTTTATGTTTTGTTATATTTGTATTTGAACTGGTAGATTATCCTTATATTCAGTACTTTACTTAGACTTATATTTTTAAACAGATTATTTGTGGGCTTGGAATCTTATATATGATATTTTATTTAAAGATCGACTCTATATTTTAACTGAAAGCTTTGGATTTTAAACTTTTAGATCCAGACTTGATTTTAAAACTTAGATTTATATTTAAATTTGAGATAGTTGAGCCTAAATTATAAGACCCAAACAATAATGTTCTACTTTTGTAAAAATTTGATATTAATTTTAGACTTTTAGGTTTTTTTGCTTAGATTCTTAGATGGCTTTTTATGTTTTGTTATATTTGTATTTGTATTTGAACTGGTAGATTATTCCTTATATTCAGTACTTTACTTAGACTTATATTATTAAACAGATTATTTGAGGGCTTGGAATCTTATATATGATATTTTTTTAAAGATCGACTCTATATTTTAATTGAAAGCTTTGGATTTTAAACTTTTAGATCCAGACTTGATTTTAAAACTTAGATTTTATACTTAAATTTGAGATAGTTGAGCCTAAATTCTAATACCCATACATTAATGTTTAAAATGTTAGATTTGAAATTTTAAGTGAAGAGTTTGAAATTCTACAGTTTTTTTTATTTATATTAGACCTGTTCTTATGTTTAAAGTCTAACTTTAACGTTTAGACTTGAATAAAGAATTTTATACTTATATTTATTACTATAAAACTAAACATATACATGGATTTAGACTTTAACACTTAGGTTTTCAGATTTAGACCTAAACTTATAGACCTGATTTTATATTTTTCAAACTTAGACATTTTTAAATGAAGACTTAGATTATTTCTACTTATTTGGATAGTGTATACTTATTTTTTTTTAACTTGGACTTTTACAACGGACTGATAAATTAAGATATTAAGATTTAGTTCCAGTTTTGTAACGTAAATTCTACATCTAAACTTATATTTTGGCATTTTTGATTTGGACTTTAAGACATATATTAAGAAGATGTAGACATTTGGTATTCTTAAAATATAGGATATTTGATATTAAATTAAAATTAGATTTATATTTTAGACTTAAACTGTGGATTGATAATTAAATATGTTTACTTTTAGGTTTATACTCAAAAACTGATAACAGTGTTTTGTGTTTTGGTTCAAATTTAGACCTTTAGTAATAAATGTTGAAACCTTTGTATGATAAAATTTTGAGTGTTAGGTCTAAACTTAAATTTTATATGTAAGACTTATAGACTTTTTTCTATAGACTTAGATATATAGATTTGTACTTACTGTTTAATTACTTATATGTATGTATGTTAAACTCTTAGTCTCTTTATGTTTAAGAATATTATTTCTAAAATTAGTAGTTTCAAGCATAAACTGGATTTGCAGACTTGGACTTAAATAATTGTTAGACTTATAATATTGGCAAGTTCTTTTAACCTAAATTGATACTTTTAGCTATAGTTTTGGAGATTGAGAATTATATTTTAAACAAAATTTATTATACCCTTACATTTATATTAAACATATTTGTACTATTAAAAGCAAATTCTGCATTAAGACTTTTGTATTTGGATTGATATAGACATCTTGTATGAATTCTAAGACTAAAAATTTGGACTTATACTTTAAAATCATTGCATGTGGACTTATTTGTAGACTTGTAGCTTTCATTTATTAGAACTGGGAATCCTTAGGCTTATTATAGATTGTGATTTGATTTAGGCTTAAGCTTTTTGACATAGTTGAGACTTAAGATTCCGAATACTTAAAAAATTATCTGTTTTTAGAAAATATAGTGACTTAAATGTAAAATCAGATCCAAATGATTGTCAGATCTTGTCTTTTGTAGGAGTGATGAACTAATTTACTGTTAAAGCTTTGATGTTTTTTTACAAGCTCTGATAATTTTTAAATTCTGTCTAAGTTATAATTTCCAATATTTTACTTACTTCCTTAACCATTAAATGGAATACTTTTTGCCATTTAACAATTTCTTACACCTTAAAACAACTTTATAAAAATTGTAGTAATTTCTTACAACTTGCAGTTTCATTCAATTTTACAAATTCTTGCAATTGTATGCATTATTTTTAACTTATCACAATTCCTTCCAATTCTGATGTTTTGATCCACAATTCATTTAAAATTTCACAATTCACAATACACAGTGAGTAACCATTTTAAGTCGTATTCAACTGTGTCTTGAGATTTGGAAACTATAAGTTATGCTATTTTTAAGACTATGAGAAAAGAGAATAGTTATGTTAGAACTTTTAAAAATTTATTTGTGCCTAAAATGTATATAATTGGACTTGATGTTTATCCAGTTTCATATACAAACTACAAACTGATAAATGACCACTTTGCAATTTTGTGAAGAACTATATGTTAATTTGTTATATTGTTTGTGAAATGTATATATAAGCAATTGTAAATTTTAATTAAATAATTCAACTAAAAAGTTGAAAAAATTCAATTAAAAAAATTGTAAATGAAATCTGTAAATTGTGAGTTTTAAAATTATATGTAACACCTAGAAGATAAATTAAATTCTTACAATTGGATATTAAATTTTACACCTAAACAACAACCAGTACACTTAACAGTTTACTTTTAACACAAAATGTTGAATGCTTACTTATTTGTTTCTAAAATATGAAGAGAAATTAGAAAAAGTTACATTTCAGTAGATATTAGTACAAAAAGTAACATAACATAATGAGTAGATTTTCAGTTCTATCAAAGTTAGTCATGTAATATTTACATTTTGTAAAACCATCAATTTATAATTATTTATAAATTGATTAACAGGGTTTTCAACTAAGTGTAGCCACCATTAAATCTGTATTGAACTGTAGCAACTCAACTGTCAAAACAATCCAAATATTGTTGAGATTGTTGTGACAGCTGACCGCAATTGGTAAACAGTGGGTGAATCAGCTGATGAGAACCGGTCTAAATACTTCCTTGTTTTTGTTTGCGAGAACTAACTTATGTAGCATGTTCTGTTGTACCTTAGGGCCAGTATCTTGGCTTTAATCGAGGTTGGGTGACAAGCAACCAGCAGTTCCGTTAGTGCAGCAAAGACACGGGACCTCTTCAGATCAAATCTATATAACAGCATCTTTGTACACATAGTGGCTCCTTTGGCATTTGAAGCACTATCAAATCTTTCATATTAATTAATAGTTGCAGTAAAACGGCAAGGAAAAAAAATGAAATAGTACTCAACTGAATTAAAGGACTTCTGGTAATGTCTGTAGTTTTGTACCTCTATTTTGACCTGACTCAACAAAATCCGGAATGAAGCAAAATGCCAAATACAATATGTAAACGTTAATATTACCTAAATTTCAAGTGACCTTGAAAGACTGCTACTAGAGTGAAATTATTCTTATTTACGTATGAAATATAAAGCGTGATCGAAACTGGATGTAATGGATGGAATCTTAGCTAACTTTAATAACCTGAATAGCATTTGATAAATGGCCAAAGTTTCTCTTGGCTTATACAGTCTCAAATGGGGTTTCAATGGATTGAGCTTCTTCGGTGGATGAAATAGGCTGTTTAAAGACCCCAACCCGTGCATGATTGTTTCACAAGGCATTGTTTCACAACTTCAACTCAAGACAATTCTTATGAGGTCTTAGTCCCGATAGAGAAGGTGCTCGACTAAGGTCTAGTGATCCCACCCCCCGGAGGAGTCGGACCTCAGCCGTCGCACCGTAGATGTCCACCGTATCGACAGGTGGGTAATGACATCGTAAGGTACCCTGGACGGACAGTCACTAGTCAGTGAGCGACGGCCCTCACACACGTCCATCAGCCGCCTCGGCCGCTCGGCAAATATATCGATCACGAGCCGCTAATCCCCCGTCGTTTACTAATGTCGGAATCGTGTTCGACTAACGAATCGCCAACGACAGCGCCTCTCTAACGACCACGCCGCCGCCGCCGCCGCCGCCGCCGCCGCCCCCGTCGACGATTAGGCGAACAGCGGCGTCGATCATGCTCTTGCAGCCCCGCCGTATGGCATTTTTGGGTTTGATTGGTACTTTATTGGGAACATTTTTTGCTTTCCGGTCCCTGCTGACTGTTACCGAATAAGATTGATCATAAGTTTGTTAATGTGGTTAAATTTATTTTTTCGTTTACATCTTAGTTCTGTGAAAAATATCAACCTATCCCAGTTATCAGTTATTTATTTATTGCAAGAACTCATGTCAAAAGTTAGCGAAATTACAAAAATAAAATATTTTCCTCTCAAATATAATTTTTTATAAATGTCTTTGGTCCCTTGAAAATCAATTTTAGACAGAGCGTTTATATGGGGATTTTAATTGTTAGTGATGTACCGAGGTTAGTCAGATGCACGAAAATAGTCCGATGGAAATTTCATCAGCTGTGTTCCCCCTCACCCCCTCTCGCCCTGCAATGTTGTCATTTTTGTAAAGTTTGCAATGTAAAATACAGTGTAAACATGTGTTTCAGAATAAATTTGGCAACAATGTTTCGACTCTCATCGGACTATTTTCGTGAATCCTACTTATAGTATGATCCAGTAGGTATTCGAACATTTAGTTAGCAATACAAAAACTACACTTAAAAAATAAGGATTTTAAATAATCTAAGTTTTCGGACTTTTTTTTAGAGGAAAACATTGTGTACAGAAGATCTTTTGAAGGAGAAAAAAATGAAATATCTTAATGTTTTAGAAAATACTATTCAAAACGCTGTTTTTTACGTTATTTGCCACATAGTTGTTGGGTATCATAATGAAAGAAAATTACAAAAAGTAATTTTGTACAGAGTCATCCAGGGTGGGGATCGTTACGTCGATTATTATTATTAATTGATTTTTATTTTTTTTTCATTTTATATTTTAAATCATCATGCAATTAAAAATAAATAATTTGCTGGACCTATTGACATAACTCATTTAATTGGATTTGAAGACTGTCGGAATGGACAGAAAAATAAAACCAAACAACCCATCGTCTAGTGGCCAACGATTGTCTAGTGTTTGGCGGAGCTGTCAGTAGAGGGCTCTCGAGGCGGTCAAGCGGCGGGAAACAAACATGAATATGAAGTGACGGACAGCGCGGCGCGGCGGCGGCGGCGGCGGCAGTGGCGGTGGCGGTAATGGGCTGACTGACGTTAGGGACACTGATCAGGGGCCAGATACAAATTCGCCAGTGGTTGGAGGGTCGACGAAAAGATACAAATTCGCCAGTTCTTGGAACTAGCGCTCATCCCCTCGGGGAACCCAGGAATGCGGCCGGTCGAGCTCTTTCTCACTGGAGTTGAGTGATGTTCCCGACTTGACCGAGTCCTAAACTATATTGTTAAATTGTTTTCTACCAGACAAATCGCATTAAAAAATAATATGAGATTCTAATGAAAAAGAAAAAGTTAACTGAACACTTTATGTACATATATAGGCCAACGTGAGATTGATTAGTCATTTAAGTTTATATCATTAAATAATAATACTACATAATGAAAAATTTATTTTAAGTGTCTAGATATGAAACGGACTGAACGGATCCTGGCAATTTTTGTGTAAATACTGATTACCCATGGCCCCTAAATCTATCGATTTTCGTGAGATATTTTGAACACTCCGTTCGCTCGTCCTCTATTAAACTTACATCTTACCTCGTGGCTTAAGCACTTTCATAATACAATAATTATAAACTACTATGAATTTACTCGTAGGTGATGCTTGAGTAACATTAGCTTACAACATTCCCATGGCGACATACCTACGTACGCACCCCACATCATCTATATAACATAATATAATTAATTAACTAGTGATTAACTAGACTCAAATTATTTTCGAAGATTGTCTGTCGGAACGATGGTTTTCGATCGTAGATTTTTCTCAAGGTGACGTTTGCTTGGCCGATTTACCATTCCGTTTAAATATTGCCAGGATAGGTCGTCACCGCCGAATAGACACGTATTTGAACCGGGGTTATCTACTGTTTCACCGCGCCGAGGGGCTGCGGGCGGATTCCTGGAACTGGCGAATTTGAATCTTTTCGTCGACCCTCCAACGGCTGGCGAATTTGTATCCAGCCGATCAGGCCTGATTACCAACTTGTAGGCAGGTTCAAAATGGGGGTTTTAACTGTTGAACAAATTAAAAAAGGATAACATAATAAAGAATTAATAAGACATGAGCAGATCTTATGGGGCAATGTGTGTCAGCTTGGTGTTTTTTTGTTTTTTTTTTTTTTGTTTTTTTTTGTTTTTTTTTAATAAAAAATAGTTTTATTGCCTACAAGTACAAATCAGAGTATGTTTATAGAAATATTAAATGTAATGACTATTATTTTTGGTCTCTGGGCACCTCAAAGAGAAAAAGTAACATGGTCCCGGGCTTAGGTCTGACCATGAGAACCAAAACATGATTTTTTTATATATTTTATTCACAAAAGATTGCTATATTAATCCTATATTAACAGCTAGTAAATGATCAATCATTGGTTTCAAAAAATCTAGAATGAGAAGGTCGTGGGTGTTATCATCAAAACCAATAAATCCCTTACAGACTAATAATTATTGTAGAAGTTATAATAAAAGAAAATATTTTGTAGCATTTTAAACTAATCATATACACATATATGTAATTCATTTAAACATAAAAATTATAGTATATTTAGGTATAAAATTCTAAAAATTTCAATATAAAAATAATAATATTAATGTTTAAACCGTTAAAATGAATTATATGTTAAAAATTTACACATCCATAAGTTTTACACACAGCCAACCACGGATCTCTAGCTTGTAGTCTTCCCAGGGAGATGCAGCGCCAGTTATTCCGCGTTTCTCCACTTTCATGCATACAGATTTCTTCCCATAGCGCATTCCTGTTAGCGGCATGCGGCATGTGGCATGCGGCATGTAGCATGTAGCATGTAGCTGGTACATGCCGCCGCATACGCCCCGGACCACCTGCGGCGCCAACAATAAATCTTGTACATGTTCTTTGAAGCGCCTTTGACGCGTTTCCCAGACTCGACTTTGACACTCCCGCAAACATTTGTCAAGGGTTTACACACTGGCCCTTTTGTTTGAGCCTGACATATTGTTCCGCTACTGTTGGGCTGCCGACTGCTGACTGCAGGATTTGTGGTCTGTCCGCGTCGTCATATCTCCATTGACGGATTCGCGCCGCTTCCGCCGGTCGCCACCACAGGGTTGTGGTTGTTGGTAGCCACCCAGGGGACACGACACGAGGTGTCAAAGTCGGTGCTAAATTATCTCCTACTGTCGGAGACGCCCGAGGATTGGTGATGAATGGTTCCAAATGCTTTTGAAGTCGGGATAAAATTGCATTGAACAGATAGATTAATGTCCTTCCTTAGGTCATTTAGTTTGAATATTCTTCATTGTTTCTAAATTCTTCAATAAAAACTAAATGGAGTGTATGTATAGCAAGGTAAAAAAATCCTTTACAAAAAAACCAACAACTTATAATAACTTGTAAAAATCAAGTAACTAAAACTTTGATCCCATGCATGATTTGATGTTTCCATCTTTATATTCATTTGAAAAGCTTGTTTCAGAGGCTGGAATCAAAATAATTATTTAATTGTCTAACTGTTTTACAGCATTTTTTTATGGAAAATTAAACATATTATTTGTTTTGCTGAGGATAAAGAAACAATTTCTTTTACGCAGGAAGTAAGTTGTCATGTTAGGCTACGATCTGTGCTACAAGAAGCAGGCATCAATATTTACCACAGAGACTCTTTTAACGGTTACTTGCTGCTGCTGCATACTCTCCATAATAAATACAGTGGTGGTGTGTGTTTTCGCAGTTTGCCGACCCCGATCCCTGGCCGCCAGCGCCCGCCGCGGTAGCTCTGCCCGGCGGCGACACGGAGAAGCGCGGGGGCCGCGGCCGTGGCCGTGGGACCGACACCATTGTCGTCAAATCACTCCTAATTACCGTTACCATTCACCCACCGTTCCATTACCCCACACACTCCGACCAATTTATGCTTCATTATTCTATTTCATTAAATTCATACCCGTACACTGTGTTTAGAATGTGTAATGGTTGTAGTTGTAGTGTACGGAAATGGTTTGTTTGAGTAGAGGCACCCCTGGAAGTGTGATATGACTATTAAGTGGAATTGGAGTAGTTCATGGCAATTAGCCGTTTAGTGGCAATCCTTTCTGTGTTGGGTGTAATTGGGTAGAAATTGTTTGAGTAGATCAGAATCTGATGCACGCAAGGAACTAATATTTTTTTAAATGGCTTGAACTTATTTATTTCAATTGTTTTACGAACCTAAAAGTAGTTATAGGTATTTTAACTTGTAGATAACTGTGGGATAGTATTAATAACAATTTTTTACTCTTGACAGTTGGGGGGGGGGGGGGGGGGATTTACAATAGTTATTTGTGCTTCTAGGGACTAAAGTACAATGTTTTCTCCCTGAAGGGAAAGTGTTGTCGCCCGAAGGCGAAGCCGAGGGCGACAATTTCCCTGAGGGAGAAAAGTACTTTAGTCCCTTGATGCACACAACATTTTTCCTCCACCTACACGAATAAAATTTAGGCCTAATAGGCCTACCGTAGATTATTTAACTTTGCCTTCATATGATCCCTTGCTCCGTCAAGCTGGATCTGTCACATCAACATAAAAAAACACACAAGGTAGGCCATATCAATTTTGAAGAACACGAAAAAAACAAAATATAATTTAAGCCTAGTCAAAAGTTTTACACTTATGTTTTGGACTTCTTAGGTTAATAGCCTACCCAAGCAAAATGTAAACAAACACCTACACTGCCACGGCCATCTCTAATACTAGAGATGCTGCTCACCCACTGCTGACAGAATGGTCAGCAGTGGGTGAGCAGCAGCTGCAGCTGCTATTAGTCAACAATGAGTAACGAAACAAATACAAGTAACAGCTGACTGTGGCTCATGTTCTTTTTAATCTCTCTTTTAATGTTATTCTTATGTAACTAACTTTAGCCCCGTGGTACGAAAAAACTCGAGTTTTCCCTAGGTAGAAAGATTAAGAATTCAAGTCACATAGGATAGAAATTAGTACTTTACTACTCTATTCCAAGGAGTAAAATACTTCTTTAGATAGTAGGTGGAGGAAAACGTTTTTTGCTGCTGTTTTGTAGGTACACCCCTGAATATTGTTGTGCACTTTTAATACTCTGCTGTGTTTTCTGCTGTAACTGTTGGCACTTTTGGCAGTTGTGATGCACTAGATACTCAGCTGTAATTGTTGGCACCCCGACAGTCGAGGTGCACTTGACTCTCAGCTGATTGTCTGGTCGCGTGACGATCTTGACTCTGACACCTCGCCGCTAAACTGTTTATCACAAGTCTGTCACGCTAGCCTAGCTCTAGTTTTGAATGGAGGAAAATATCTCAATCAAGAGATGAATTCCTTGTCATTGAATTCCATGTAGCTTTTAATTCGCTGCCAGAACTGCAACAAAATCAATTTTTAATGCATGCTCTGGTTCTTAATTTGATCCAATAAATCTTGCGATATGAGATTTGTTCTACAAATTCTCTACACTGTAATAACCAAATCCTTATGAAATAATTTGACAACATAAGCTATGAGGAATAACCTAACCTATTTTATTGATGTGGTTATAGTTATGATTTAATTCCTTAAACTATAAAATCAATAAACTTCTAAAGATTATTGCTGTTATCTGCATAGTTTAAACTTTGCATCCGTTCAAGGCAATTCATACATTGACGCATAACCTCACTGAAACTCAAGCAGGCTTACTGGAATTAATAATTTATGGAATCATTAACTGGACACATTATCATGTTAATCGTAACATACGGTACTGATTTCATGCGAACTTTTCTATCGTTCGTTCAAACAATGAAGTGGTTTGAACGACCTATATCGTTGGATTAACATATCGGATGCAAATATGGCAGAGGCGCAATAGTGAAAGTGCGCAAGCGCATACCAGTGTCAACGGGGAATGCGGCTCCGCGCCCGGGCACCGACTGGCTGTAACAGGTAACAGGTCCGCTGCAACTGATACAAAGGCGGAACAGCGTCGCTATCACAGGTGGCACGGTGAAACAATGGTTACAAGTTTTGGAAAAAAGTGTTAAGATTTGAGGAGATTTAGTAAAAAAAAGTGTCAGGTAATGTTGTATTTTAAAGTTAGAAATAACCTGTGGTTATAAATTATTAGATATACATTTCATGATTAAAAAATTAGATCACCGAGCAAAGCAAAAAACATAGACATCGTTTAATTTAATGCCAAAATTAAAACGTTTAGGCCTATATGTCTTAAAGTGGGTAAGATTGAATCAAAACTGTATTATAATGTGAGTAATAGATGATCCTATTACTAAAATATAATATAAAATTGGCATACTCCAAAAAGCTTGAAACAATTCATATAAATTGATAAAGTAATGGATTTTTAAAATATGTGAAAGTAATGGCACCAAACACCACTTTGATAAACCCCTTATGATGTTAAACATGAACAAAAATAATGGCCATGTCTTTAATCTTAAAAGTTTGGATAAAAAAAAGAAATTTAATTTTAATGAAGAATACATTATAAAACAGTAGTGCATATGATTTGTATTGTGTCTTATGTGCTGTCCCTTGAAACCATACAATTTCAGTGGTAATTGAGCAAAAATCTTTGTAGTTATACTTTACTTTATACTTTAGATACTTTATTTGAAACACCGACGCACTCTGTGGTGCGTATTTTAAGGTGAGTATGACTGAAGGGGTGAGTGTGATGATTGTAATGGATCAGATGAGGTGTAGCTTTGTTACTTACAAATATCAGCTGTCTCATTTGTCAGGATCATTAATTAATAGCCCAATGACCAAAGGCAGCTGGGTCCAGTATCAAACCATCAAAAAAATATCAAACAAAATAACCATATAAGAAGATCATGTCCCACAGTTTATGTTGATGTTGATGTTGTTGTTGGTGGTGTTGTTCCTGTTGTTTGACCGTAGCGGATAGGAAAAGAGCCGCGAAATGAGTAAGAATGACAGAGCATGTCCTACACAAAATGTATACGGTCAAACTCTGTGATTTTCGCTCACTCCGCCTGTCTGCTCCTGTCACATCACACTCTGCCTCCACCCACCACCATCACCACCAACAACGACGACGATGACAACATCGACATCAACAACAATAGCTCCTATAAAAACTTCAACAACACATATTATGTTGTTGTTGTTGTTGTTGGTGGTGGTGGTGGTGGTGGTGTGGTGATGGTGGTGGTGGAGGCAGAGTGTGATGTGACAGGAGCAGACAGGCGGAGTAAGCGAAAATCACAGAGCAAGTCCCGTAGACGTTTTGTTGTTGTAGTTGTTGAAGTTGTTGTAGGAGCATCTGTAGTCGTTGTCCTAGGAGCTATTGTTGTGGTTATCGATGTTGTTGTTGGTCGTGGTGGTGGCGGCGGCAAAGGGTGATGTGACAGGAGCGGACAGGCGGAGTGCTGAGCTAGAATCGCAGAGCATGTCCCGCAGATGATGTGTTGTTGTTGTTGTAGTTGTTAAAGTGGTTCTAGGATCAGCTGCAGTCGCTGTTGTAGGAGCTATGTTGTAGTTGTTGTCGTTGTTGTTGGTCATGGTGGTGTTGGTGGAGGCAGAGGGTGATGTGACAGGAGCGGACAGGCGGAGTGAGCGAGACTTGCAGAGCATGTCCCGCAGATGCTATCAGTCGATTACGGCCAACCACGCTAATTATCGAAGAATGCAGCATCCTCCAACTGAAAATGCAGTTAACCTTTGCTGCGGAGGTCTCACGAGCTGCCCGGACCCACAATTAAAACGTCCGCCGGACCGGCCGCCGCACCATGCCGGCCGTGGCGTACCGTGGCGTGGCCGCGCCGTGATGCGTCCTGACGTAATCGGGGCACGGCCGAAAAGTTTTAAGGAATAGTAGAGAACGGCCCTGTAGTTCTTTTATCTTTTTAAATTAATAAAGAATTAAAACAACTGGCTGGGTAGTTGAGTGGTTATAGTGCTCGCCTTGAATCCAAAGGTTGCGGTTCGATCCTGAGGAAAGATTGTAGCTTTTTAAGATTCGGTTCTGAGCCCAGTTGCCATTTTTGTCATTGGGCTATTAATTAATGATGCTTTCTAACAACTGGTCAGTGGTCGATGTTAGATAGAAACAAGACTGGGGTTTGGACCGTTCCCCGTCAAAACGTTAAGAAATGCCAATGGCGTATATAGACACAAAACAAAACAAAAAATTAGCAACAATAATGTCTATTAAAAAATCTCTTAGGTATTCAATGGGGAAAGGAAATCAATCCATAAAACCACAATAATAAAGGTTCATAAAACATCCTAAATATCGTTAGTTTTTTTTATTGAAGTAGCTGTTTATATATATATATATATAAAAAAAAAAAAAAAAAAAAAATACGAATGCTAAGACTATAAATTTACTTTTAATGTGACTACAAATTTAGTTTTTAATGAGTGCATTTGTTTCATACCTCAAGTTAAAGTTAACACTAAATCACTACTTTGAGACAGACCTCACGGATAATAACAACCTTAGCAACTTCCCAATTTACAACTGTTTTACTTTATCACATTTTGTTATTTAAACAGACATTTATTAACATTGGACCTGATTATAAACTGAGTTATTTTTTTATTAAGTTAGTATATTTTCAACTATTGTCTTAGTCTGCCTTCAAACAGACTATTAACCAAACCTATCTTCCATTATTGAAACATTTTTGGAAGTGTTAGCAATTGACAAGGTTTAATTGATGACTGATATGACAAAAGATATGGAAAACCTTGTACATGTATAAATTAAATCAGTCTTATCAGTACATTTGTTTAAATTTATGTTAACCAAGCCACACTCGTAACTAATTTTTTTCAGCTCCGCCATCAACCGCAGAATCTGTAGAGTTCCGTTCTTCCACTTTTTCTCATAGTATGAAGGGAGATATGCGCGTTACTGTTTAATTTTTACGATCGCCCGTAAAGCTTTATAACTCATCAAAGCAGCCGTGCTTGCAGTGATGATTATCTTGACGACATCTTAATGGCGATGTTCCTCAGTTGATGTCCCAATGACGATGGCGTTGTCTTTTGCTACCTGGTAACTCATTTATCGCTCGGTTATGCAAAAGTTTTCACCTTGTGGGATTCTAGTGATAATCACGTTCGATACCTTTTATATGACGCCTTTCAAAATCAGATAGAACATAATACTAAACATAGCATTTCAAACTAACTAAATTGAACATTAGGCAGTAAAATTAACTGAGCGTTTAAACAGTTACATTTTAAAAAGCTATATGGTTTCTTGGATACTTCTTGGTTGTAATAAAAGTTTCGCGACCACGACCATGATTGTGGGGTAAAATTATAATTAGAAATGTCGTAAATTCTTATCAATATGTTAAACACGTATCAATTTACTATATCAATATGTTGTTAACTATAGTTGTGATACAAGTTATAAAAAAAAAAATACAAGTAAGTTTCATACTCCATACACCCTTATGTAACATAGTGTAGAAGTAGAATCAAATATACGAAATAAAATCATTGAAAAAATATTTTTTATTTGGTACTACAGTATGTGCAACATCAAACTCTTCAATGTAAATACTGTAGCATGAATCTGTAGACTGACAATTTGATCGATTCCTCTTCATGAAACGTATATCCATTTCAGATTAACATAACCTCACTGTAAAGCACCTCTGCATGCCAAATGACAGTGTTTTCAATAGCAGCTTCTCTCTTCTAACGGTTATACACCATCATTGCCAGTTTGATTAAAAGCTTCATGAATATCTTCCTCGCTTTCCTAATAACATAGGGTAACCTTTCCACACTGTTTCACTTTGTTGCTAAAAGGTTTCTAAGAATGGTCGTGTATTTCCTATCCTTTCAGGATTATGCTTAGCTTAAAATGTCTTTAATGGTAAGAGTTGTTATTTAAATAGCGAAGTAGATTCTGGAGAACAATCTAGGATCTAGGAACTATTGTTCAGTGGTTATGTATCTCATGTTTCGCCGGTGGATTTACAAACAAGATTCTTTAAAAAGGTTACAAACGTGAGTTTATTAGATTGTTTAATATAAAAAATGGCTTGCAATAATGTAACACATTATTCATGATTCATTGTTTTAAAATTATGTTAGGTAAGAGTCATTTGAAAGGTATCATATTAATGCCCTCTTAGTTCAAAGTCATCATCATAGTCCCCCAGTCATCAGATATTTAACTAGGTGTCTCAGGAATCTGCGGTGTTCACTACTCCGGTATACTTATTTGGGCCCTATAAAATCATTGAGGGGCTAAGGAAATGGTTTGGAAAGTTGTGAATAAAGGCATGATCTGGGTTTAGATAGTAGAATCTCCTTCTGTTCAAGGTGCACCACTTCAAATAGGTCTTCCACCCAAATATATAGAATAGAAATTTTGGATGGAAATAAAAGAAACAAGTTGCTACAAATGTTTTTCAACCGATCACAACACAATTGTACAAAAAGAAGTAATGGAAGAGCCGGCCGGATCATCGCAATCGCTGGAGTCGGAGATGATGTGAGAAAAACAAGAGACTCAGACAGAGACATTCCAGAAGCCTTTGTGATTGTCGGACTGTAGAGCTAAAACAATTTTGGATCAGTACAATAGTCCCGTCACGGTGGCACAAAGCCGTTGCCCCCTCTCTCACGGCCGGCACTGCTCCACCACTGCCTGACCATTTCTTTATATTCGTGTCACTCAGGCCCGTGTCGGACGTGCTCTCCTAGTCATCCATCATCCATCATGAGCTCCGCGCCGCTCACTGGGCTCATCTTGATCCTCACTGGGCGAGCTCAACCACGATCCTCAAATCTTCATCCTTCGTAGAGAGAGCTCAACGATGATAAGGGTACCGACAAACACAGCTAACTCATAAAAGCCAATGTCACTAAAATCTTCATCAATCACCAATCATGATCACCCTATTTCCTATCGAGGCAAACAAGGGTCGCACGGTGTCAGTAGGTATTTCACGTTGAACGTTTGTCTATGTGATTCAGAAAAAGAACCCACCATGAAACTATAGTAGGATTCACGAAAATAGTCCGATGAGAGGCAATACATTGTTGCCAAATTTATTCTGAAACACATTTTTATACTGTATTACACATGGTAAAAATTATCACAAATGACAACATTACAGGGCGAGAGGGGTTGAGGGGGGACACAGCTGTTAAAATTTCCATCGGACTATTTTCGTGCATCTTACTATAGTGGAGCAACTGTCCCAGCGTTGAACTTGAGAACAAGAACACCGTCTCACTCCAGGTTTCAAACAAATAAAATACATTCTCTTAACAAATATACAGACGAAGCTATATACATTCATGATTGTGTATGATGTACATGGCAATATTTTTACATAGTGCTTCATAGAGCACGTAAAACTATTTTTTAGTTCCTGACTCCAGGATGGCATTGAAGATTATATGTGTAATGCTAATCAAATCTAGGTTCTTGATAGACATTATAAAACCTATGAGTATACTGCATTGTTGTTACACTCTCTGAACGGCATCTCTGAAAAAGTATCTAAAAGTGTCTAAAGGGAATATTGCAATGTTACTTCATGGAGCTAGAATTGGTGGTCTCAAGAGTTTTATATTTTATTTACATGTAGCTTTCCTTTGAACTAAGTTATCCAGAGCAAGACGACGTCCTGGCTGATCTCCCCCCGTTCCATCCTGCCCCTGGCGGCGTGTCTGGTGGCTGGCGGCTCAGGCTCGATGTCGGTCCCTGGGCAGACGAGCAGTCACGACCGCCCGCTCGCCACATTCCCGACACTGACACTGCTCCGACGCTCTGCTGCTCTGCGCTTCGGGTCATCCTCATCCACTAGCTTCTCAGGGCTTCCGATCTAACACCGAGTAACACATCATTAAATTCTTAATAATATTGTCACAGTATCAAAATCCACTATAGCATTTGCAACTGATTTAAGAATGTTATTGTTTAGTAAATTGTTGAGGACATTTTTCATCACTGTTTGGAAAACAAAATTTACCACATTTCGGGATCTGGAATCTGTCCCCGTCTTCAGGTAGAAGAAATACCTAGAACATAACAACCTGAAGACACGTTTCTTCACCTGAAGACGGGATCAGATTCCAGATTCCGAAACGAAGTGAATTTTTTTCTAATCAGTGATGGAAAATGTCCGCAACAATTTACTAAACAATAACATGAACTAACCATCATCAACAATGAACTTTAACACAAAGAATTGACATAAGAATCATATTGCATCTCATTACTGTACTTCTTATCATCATGGTAAAATCATAGGAAACCGAGGTTTACGTGTATTCTTTAGGCAGAGATGCTTAAACTATTTATTATTATTATTATTTTAATTTTAAAGTAGGCCTAAAATTTATTTTTACAGTACTTTCAACCACTGTAGGACCTAATTGAGTTGATCTTTAATATTTTACCCAAACAATTTTCTTAAAAACTTTACAAAAATTTCCATAGTGGAATTTCTAAAACCTTAGCTTTATATTACCTTATCTCAAATCCATACTTCATGTCACATCTTCACAAAAAAGGAATAGGTTATACATTTAAATGAGATGGTACTTGAAGCTACTTTTCAATTAATTTGCAGCTTCTTGTCAACTCATTTTAAATGTTTATTGTGTTCTGTGGAAGGTCATAACAATAAACCACTCTAATAAGAGATGCAGAGATGCTTAAACTATTTATTATTATTATTGTTATTATTTTAATTTTAAAGTAGGCCTAAAATTTATTTTTACAGTACTTTCAACCACTGTAGGACCTAATTGAGTTGATCTTTAATATTTTGCCCAAACAATTTTCTTAAAACTTTACAAAATTTCCATAGAGGAATTTCTAAAATCTTAGCTTTATATTACCTTATCTCAAATCCATACTTCATGTCACATCTTCACAAAAAGGAATAGGTTATACATTTCAATGAGATGGTACTTGAAGCTACTTTTCAATTAATTTGCAGCTTCTTGTCAACTCATTTTAAATGTTTATTGTGTTCTGTGGAAGGTCATAACAATAAACCACTCTAATAAGCAAGAATGAAATAAATCAATATGGTGCTAATTGCCTAGCCTGTTCGGAATAAAACGGTTGATGTTAGTTCTTAAAAGGCTATCAACAAGCGCCAAATTACTGCGGATGAAAATAATGCAGTAGGCCTAACATCTGAGAGGTTGTAATATTTCGTTAATAAGTAAGAAACAGCAAAAGACTCAATATTGGCCCCTGTGGAAACCCATATTTGCACCCCACCTAAGGAATCTAAAACTCTTCTTCGAGGACCAGTCTAACCTCCCACATGGCATCCATTAAGTCCAATATTATGAACCAGAGCAGTCCAGCC